>CM066320.1:174969783-175294783 GCA_033807775.1 Saussurea involucrata | reverse complement strand
AGTTTGGGTGGCCGAAGTCTAAGAAAATAAAGTTGGAGTTGAGGGACTTTTTGGCAATTTATGAGAAGTATAAATTAGTCCAAATCGCTAGGGCACCATTTAATAAAATCAGTATCACTCTCTTTGTTTTGGGTGTTTGGCGGCTAAGAGGAGAAAAGAAGAAAAGAAGGAGCAAAAGTGGGGAGAAATCTTGATTAAGGAAGAGATTAGTAAAGGTAATCATCCAAAACGTTTTCTTCTGTTTATTTCAAGTTTCTTACTCTCTTTTGTCTAAGATTTGGGGGTGAAATCATAAGGGTTTATTGTATTCTTCATCTAAATCACCCTTAAAAGAGTAATTTGGGTTGTGGTTGTATTATGTCAGATTTTACGGATTTTAAGTGGATTATTTGGATGTTTTATGTTTGGGGAATGAAATCAAGTGGTGTCTAATCAAACCCTTGTTAGAAATATCGGCTTTCGTACCACTTTGAGAAGTAGGTTTTCTTCCAGTTCGTAGTTACCGGACCGTGGAAGCTTCCCAGGTGTTTCAGTAGTTACCAGTTAAATGGTGGTTTCCAGGTAGAAATCCTCGCGGGGATTACCGGATAGAGGGTTACCGGACAAATAGTTTTACCGGGTAAGTTGGGTTACCGTGTGCTTAGTACCCGGTAAGGGGTGTGTTGTCCGGAAAGTCCTAGTACCCGGTAAGTAGTAGTTTTCGGAAGATTACCCGGTATGCTTGTGGAGTTCCGGTAAGTGTGCTTACCCGGTAAGTTGTCCAATTGGTAGTGTTGACCGGTAAGTAGTCGTACCCGGTAAGTGTGTGTACCCGGTAAGAAGTAGACATCCGGTAAGAGCTAGTAGCAGGTAAGTGGAACCCGGATAGTGTCCGGTAAGTTGGTTTAGGATCTGAGCAATGGTAATTTATTCATTCCTCAGGTAAATCGATTGGAAGCCAGGAACAGAGTAAGAAAGGAAAGTAAGCGCACCAGGTGAGTTTTTCTAACTAAAATACGTGATTTTACGTGTTTTCCAAAGAAAGTGATTGTATGGAAATGCCATGTTATTTTACATGATTTTACTTAAATGAAAGTTAAACGCTTTTCTGATTATGGTTCGTTTACGAGCATGAACTATTTTACAACTGTTACGCATGTTCCCCTTGAAATGTACGTTTTATTTTGAAAGACGGCTTTTAGTAATATGAAATGATGTGCAAAGATTTCACGCTTGTGATTTACGTTATACTATGTGTATGTTATGTGAAGTCGGTCTGCACAGTGTGATCTGAGTACCCCGGGATCCGATGATCCCTTAGGCTTTTGTGATGAGCTTGTAGGAGGGAATTCATTTCCTTCCTACTCGGATATGTGACTAGCTTGTAGGAGGGAATTCGTTTCCTTCCTACTCGGATAGAGGGGAGTCTGCTTGGGCCCCGATCGCGGTTACCTATGTGATCCTTAAACACTGTGCAGTACCATGTTTGATGCTTATGTGGAAAATGTTAAGAGTTTTATAAAATGATTTTCATAATGTTGATGTATACTGTTTATGGAGGGAACTCACTAGACCTCATGGTCTAACCCTCGCTTTTCAAAACTAAAACCTTTTCAGGTAAGCATATAGTAGGAGGCTCAGGTAAGTGAGCAAGAACAGGATAGAGTACAGATGCAGTTAGAGACAGTGCCGATGCCACTTGTAGTAGTAGTTTTTCTCAGTTGTGTATAGGTTGTTTCCGCCAACCTTAGTTTTGAGATTGATGTAAAGAAAATTTTGGGACCTAGTTTGTAAATGTTATGATTTAATGCTATGTTGTCCTGTTGCATTTTTGGGCTGTTACAAATGGTATCAGAGCCATACTTTAAGGGATTTAGGTGACCGGACGGGCCTAAACTTAAACTTGGGAGTAGAAATCACAACTGAGAATCAGGAAATGCGTTAGGATGGCACTACTGTAGTCTTTAGAGATAGGACTAATAGGGTATTGAGGACTGTCATGTAAGGTAAGTTTGAGATTACACCTGGCCAGTGTAATTGCGAACTTACAGGTACATATATGTGCTTAACCTGCCTTATTATTCCGAAGTTGTAGCCTTAAGCTAGTTTATATGTCGTGTTCCAGTAATCTAGAAGGTCAGCAAGATCCCTGAGGGATAGACCGAGCTCTCTTGTTTGGGAAGTATCATGAGAAATCATATATGATGTGATGTATGTATACATCGAAGAGAAGAAATGTTGTATAGAATGTTATGAGTCGTCTATAGGTAGCTCTTCGTGGATTCGAAGAGGATGAATGTTGAGTTTGAATAAGACTCCTGTTTCGGGAGAGTCCCAGTTCTAGGAATCATGGGATAGATCAGTCGGGATGGTAAGGAAGGACAGTGTCGAAACCTTGAAAGTATCAATGGATCCCTGACTTCTTAGTCGAGTTTTTCAATGGCAGGATAAATGAATTAAGATACCTATAGTGAATTGAAAGCATGTAGAAGTAGAAAGTGAGATAGTTGATCAAAACGAAAATAGTGTGAAATGGTTGAGTAAGTGGACCGTTGAATGTATGTATAGCAAGTTGTTGCAGGACCGAGAGGGCGACCATTGGTCGAAGGTAAAGTATCAAGGATAAGCTGCGTGAGTAAAGCAGTTGACCTTGTTAGAGTGAGTAGCCTTCAATTGCAAGTAGAGTCTCATGCATGGCGTTCTTTTATGTAACATGAAATTTTCACGATTTAAAGTAAATATGTAAATATCAATTTTGATCGAAAATGAGTCAGAATGTGCAAACGTATGTTTAAGGAAAAGGTGATTTCATTCACATTGCACAATGAAATTTTGAAATTAACGATTTGCAAAATATTTCACACTTTTCATGATAAGTTAAATCGTTGAAAGAAGGTCAAGAAAAATGTTTGCCAACGAAACTTTTATAACACAAAGGAGTACTGACATACTGATGTCATAGAAATGAGTGTGAGAACCGACGGGTTAATTCTGTGTCGGTAATTCCTTTCAGAATTTTGTATACAAAAGATTTTCATTCAATGTGCCACTGTCGTAATAACATCGTATGGAATGAGTAAGATTAAGGTTCATGGGAAGATGCATGCAAACGATTCTCGAATCGTTGTGCAAGGCATTGAAGTTATGAGAATGATGGGGTCATGTGTACCCAAGTTGTTTCCAAATGTTGTTTATTTAAAATGATAAAATGTGCGAAATGATTTATTTACCGCGTTGTCATGCATGAAGGCTATGAACTCACTAGGTCGTAGAGTATCGCATTTTAAGCTAAGGAAGAACTCTAATAGTGGAAAGGTGTCGGACAAATCAGGGAAGAATGTTTGTAGTTGTAGTATTTATGTTCAAAGGAGCGGTGAACAGTGGTAGAAACGGAAGTGGACCTTGGTATCGGTTGTATGAGGGACCGTACCTTTGTGCGGTGACTGGAAAGACAGTTGCAGAGGGACGGTGGTGTCCGGAGGAATGACTAGGAGTCATCAAGGTGTTGGTTTTAGCAACTCATTGTGAGTAGTGTGTGAGGCAGAAATGAAACGTCTACGGCGTGGGATATGAGTCTTAAGGTGATCTTGTAAATTTTGGTGTTGCATGAGTAAGTTTTGGAAATGAGGACGACGGATTATGAAGTTGATTATGATATGTTGGAAGGAATAGATTCCGTAAGGAACCCATGTTAAGGAATAGGTTAAGAAAGTAGTTACAGTTTGACTATAAACATTGAAGTCAACATCTGGGTAAGATGGTTGAGGCCGAAGACTTGAACCAGAAGAGTGAAAGTTGGTAGAACACCTTGTAGGGGTGTTAAGTTAGTGAGAGACTGCTGTTTTGGATAAGCGTTCTATTCACGAGGTATGGAGGGTTCGTAGAAGGATAAGGTATGTAGCACGAACGAAGCGAGTGTGTAGATCGTTCAGTGAGGGACTGCGCCTTGCTTATGTAAGGGCTCAGATCGTAAAGATCTAGCAAGAACGTTGGTGCTTGAGCTAAGTGGGAATTCGTGAGTTGTTGATCTAGGGTTGGTAAAAGACAAGGTAGCGAGATAAACTCGATTTTTATGCAGGAGATTATGAAGGCAAGTTTGAATTGTGTGAATGACCATGAGAGATCTGGTCTGCAGTTTGATGTTATGGGAAAAGAGTGTATGGATGTGTAGTGACAATAATTGTCAAGCTAAATGTGCTAGCTAGTGTCGTAGTGACGTGATGTTAGAGAGAGAGGAAACATCAGATAGAAGCATTTTTGGGGGTTTCGGATGAGGTGTACGATTTGTTAACCAGGTTGTCGGAGCACGTAGGGTGTAAGATGACGTTGTGATATGATTATGTTCGGGATAGAATGACGGAGTGGTGGTGGGTAGTTACCTAAAGGAGAAACCAAGTGTTTTTGGTTGTAAAAGTCGCTAAGTAAGTATTTTTGGGATCATTGGAAGTTTAAAGAAGATGATGGGTGTGTTAGTCAAAATGTGGTGTAGTAGATGCGAAATCTTTAAAGAATGCGAATTGTTTCTTAGGTGTGAAAGAACTATCCGAGAAAGTAATAGTTGGAGATCAAAGAATGTGTAGTAACTTCGAACACTGGTGTCGTTTCAAGAGGACTTGGTTGAATACCTTAAGTTAGAATTTTGGTGCAACTGTTTGGTTATGTATAGTAATGAGAAAGTATTTTCAGCATGTGGAAATGTCGGAAGAGAGGGACAAGTAATGTTTGGTGAGCGGTGCTCCGCGCTAACGTGGGGAGGTGAAGATCGTATGACGGAATAAGTGAGTAGGTTGGAAATAGTAAGCCTACCAATAACACCGAAAAGTGGAGTAGTGTGGGTAGATTGTCATCGTTAAGTGTGCGAACTCTTGGAAAGAGTATTGAGGAAGGAAATGGTGTATGTTTTGTGCAGGAAAGAAGTGGATAAGACAACTGAATGAGTTAGGTTAGTGACTTTGTGAGAAATGTTTAAACGAATTGGTCGTGCAGTGATTAAGCTAGTGAGAATAGTATGGTGTGACCATGGTTACTCCTCCCAGTTGGGTGAGGATAACTGGAGTTATGTTTTTATGACTGAACGAACGTAGCAATCAGCGAGGAATTGTTGTGTTTCAGGATAAGTTTAATTCGAGTAGGTGAACACTTCAACGATGGGTTTGGAGGTTCCTACTCTTAGTTACGTATAAGTATGGAGTGGTGAAGTGGTGAGGATGTGAGAGATGGTTGACGAGTTGTGGTCGAGGTGGTCTGAGAAAGGGAAATGTTATCTGCATAGACGATTGATGGTTGGGGGAAATAATCTAGAATTGCCTGTAATACGATGAAGGAACTCTGGGTTGTGAGTTGTCGGGATGTGCAGGGTTGGCCTTGTGCCAAGCTGTCAAGTGAGTGATTGTTTCTTGGTAAAAGAATCTCGTGTTGTGGCGGGGGATTCCGCCAAGTTCCTCCTTAAAGGAAGTAAAGATGCATGAGAAGCCTTATTTAACCTTCTATTGTCAAGATCGATCGAGTAGGAACAGTAGCCTACGAGTTAGGGTACCGTAAGAACTGAAGGGAATGCACCCAATGTTTCATGTTTCGAATTTAATGAGGTGGTTGACTGAGTCAGGAGTGGCATTACCTTGGGGAAGTGTCAATTTTGGTGTAGGGTTGACTTACGTAGAGGAACCGTTGGAAGGGTGGACAACCAGGTCCGTAATTTAAGGATCAAGGAGATTAGACTGGTGAAGGTACAATGGCGACATCACAAAGGTCCAGAGGCGACTTGGGAGTTGGAGTCGGAAATGAAAGCAAGATACCCGCATCTTTTCCAATGAGGAATTCCGGGGACGGAATTCTTTTAAGGGGGGAGTGTTGTAACAACCGGGTTTTCTTGCAATATGTGAAAGTTTGGGTGGCCGAAGTCTAAGAAAATAAAGTTGGAGTTGAGGGACTTTTTGGCAATTTATGAGAAGTATAAATTAGTCCAAATCCCTAGGGCACCATTTAATAAAATCAATATCACTCTCTTTGTTTTGGGTGTTTGGTGTTAAGAGGAGAAAAGAAGAAAAGAAGGAACAAAAGTGGGAGAAGTCTTGATTAAGGAAGAGATTAGTAAAGGTAATCATCCAAAACATTTTCTTCTGTTTATTTCAAGTTTCTTACTCTCTTTTGTCTAAGATTTGGGGGTGAAATCATAAGGGTTTATTGTATTCTTCATCTAAATCACCCTTAAAAGAGTAATTTGGGTTTTGGTTGTATTATGTCGATTTTACGGATTTTAAGTGGATTATTTGGATGTTTTATGTTTGGGGAATGAAATCAAGTGTTGTCTAATCAAACCCTTGTTAGAAATATCGGATTTCGTACCACTTTGGGAAGTAGGTTTTCTTCCAGTTCGTAGTTACCGGACCGTGGAAGCTTCCCGGGTGTTTCAGTAGTTACCGGGTAAATGGTGGTTTCCGGGTAGAAATCCTCGCGGGGATTACCGGATAGAGAGTTACCGGACAAATAGTTTTACCGGGTAAGTTGGGTTACCGTGTGCTTAGTACCCGGTAAGGGGTGTGTTGTCCGGAAAGTCCTAGTACCCAGTAAGTAGTAGTTTCCGGAAGATTACCCGGTATGCTTGTGGAGTTCCGGTAAGTATAGCTTACCCGGTAAGTTGTCCAATTGGTAGTGTTGACCGGTAAGTAGTCGTACCCGGTAAGTGTGTGTACCCGGTAAGAAGTAGACATCCGGTAAGAGCTAGTAGCAGGTAAGTGGAACCCAGATAGTGTCCGGTAAGTTGGTTTAGGATCTGAGCAATGGTAATTTATTCATTCCTCAGGTAAATCGATTGGAAGCCAGGAACAGAGTAAGAAAGGAAAGTAAGCGCACCAGGTGAGTTTTTCTAACTAAAATACGTGATTTTACGTGTTTTCCAAAGAAAGTGATTGTATGGAAATGCCATGTTATTTTAAATGATTTTACTTAAATGAAAGTTAAACGCTTTTCTGATTATGGTTCGTTTACGAGCATGAACTGTTTTACAACTGTTACGCATGTTCTCCATGAAATGTACTTTGAAAGACGGCTTTTAGTAATATGAAATGATGTGCAAAGATTTCACGCTTGTGATTTACGTTATGCTATGTGTATGTTATGTGAAGTCGGTCTGCACAGTGGGATCTGAGCACCTCGGGATCCGATGATCCCTTGGGCTTTTGGTGATGAGCTTGTAGGAGGGAATTCATTTCCTTCCTACTCGGATATGTGACTAGCTTGTAGGAGGGAATTCGTTTCCTTCCTACTCGGATAGAGGGGAGTCTGCTTGGGCCCCGATATGAGGCGAGAGGGGAGTCTGCTTGGGGCCCGATCGCGGTTACCTATATGATCCTTAAACACTGTGTTGTACCATGTTTGATGCTTATGTGGAAAATGTTAAGAGTTTTATAAAATGATTTTCATAATGTTGATGTATACTGTTTATGGAGGGAACTCACTATACCTCATGGTCTAACCCTCGCTTTTCAAAACTAAAGCCTTTTCAGGTAAGCATATAGTAGGAGGCTCATGTAAGTGAGCAAGAGCAGGATAGAGTACAGATGCAGTTAGAGACAGTGCCGATGCCACTTGTAGTAGTAGTTGTTCTTAGTTGTGTATAGGTTGTTTCCGCCAACCTTAGTTTTGAGATTGATGTAATGAAAAATTTGGGACCCAGTTTGTAAATGTTATGATTTAATGCTATGTTGTCCTGTTGCATTTTTGGGCTGTTACAATATATATATATATATATATATATATATATATATATATATATATATATATATATAGAGAGAGAGAGAGAGAGAGAGAGGAAAGTTCAAATGAAAACGCAAATTCAATTGTGAACGTGAGGACGAATCTTGTCCCTTCCATCTCTATTGATCCAATGACTCATATTAAATAGAGTTTTTAATTGAAATTATTAATTAAGGTGATTAGGGATAAAAAGGGAAGATAATTTAAACTCATGTCTACCATATTTGACCTTTTATTTTCTCTTTTAATTAAAAACTTTTACCTCCCTTAAAGTTTAAAATGAATTATCTTAAAAATTACTAATATTTTAATCAAACAAATTGCATCAAAAAACGAGAATTCCGTGCTCTTCGATATGACATCTATCTCGATATAGTTTTTTTGTTGTTTTAACTGTTTTTACTTGAAATGTCATATATGTGTTATATTCATTATGAATATTTATGTATTCAAGTGTTTATAACATCTCGACACCGTAAGTCCGTAACTCGACATCACCTTCTACAACACTTTCTTCAACGTCTTAAGGCATCATGTTCTTCATTAGCGTAACCCAACACCCATCGAGATGAATCGGGAACCTATCGAGTTTCGATTGTGAACCGAGGAACGAAAGAGAGTGCGTCACGTCTCCACACCTTCACGGGTCACTCATGTATTATTCTTCATGAATAATGTATCATTCAGTATGAGTAAAACATCATTCAGGGTGAATAATACACGATTCATGAATCGTGTATTATTCACCCTGAATGATGTATTATACATACTGAATACTGTATTATTCATCATGAATAGTGAATGAACGTTCACCTTTGTTATTCATACTGAATGTGGACACCTGGAGATGGGCATACATATTCATAAAGAATAAAACCAAGTCGCGGTTGTGAATCGGAAGCAAAAGAGAGTGCGTCATGTGTTCACACCTTCACGGGTCATTCATATATTATTCATCATGAATAATGTATCATTCAGGATGAATAATACAACATTCAAGGTGAACAATACATGATTCATGTTTAATAATACATGAATCAGGAATTCGTGTATTATTCATTCTGAATGTTGTATTATTCATTTTGAATACTGTGTTATTCGTCATGAATAGTGAATGAACGTTCCCTTTTGTTATTCATACTGAATATGGACAACATGAAACGTGCATACACATTCATATTGAATATAACACATACATAGCATTTCACGTAAAAACGGTTAAAATGAAGAAAAAACTATATCGAGATGGATGCCATATCGAAGAGAACGAAATTCTCGTTTTTTAATGTAATTTGTTTGATTAAAATATTAGTAATTTTTAAGATAATTTATTTTAAACTTTAAGGGGGTAAAAGTTTTTTAATTAAAAAAAAGTCAAAGATGGTAGGCGCTGATTCAAATTTCCATATTTGTCCCTAATCACTTCTCAATTGGTTTCATTAAGTTTTAACCATTGATTAGTTTTCCAAATCTTGATCAATGGTTGTGACTTGTCCTCATGTTCACAATTGAAAATGAGTTTTCATTTGAACCCACCCCTATATATATTGTTAACCTCTCAAAGGGTGTTAACTTTGTTAACCCTTTTCAACCAATATGATTTCACCTTTTAAGTTGGTTTAGTTCAACATATTAATTAATATGGTTCAAGGTTAAATTCGGTATTTTATAAATATGCTTTTCTTCTTAGAGCTTTAAATTGGAGTTACAAAATTAATAATTAAAGGGGAGTTACAAAATTGAGATATGTTTTCTTAACTTTTTTTTATCAAAATATCTAGGTGTTTTGAGTTTGCTCTCATTCATCAAAATTTGTTGCATCGAAGATGGATTTTGGTCGTGATCAAGGCCATATTCATCCCAAATTGTTGAACTATTCTTCTAATTCCTCATGGTTGGACTTTGACGATGGAGGAGCCGGTGTGAATAATGGTTCGACATTCGGAAATACGTCGTCGGGATTAGTCGATGAAACACAACTCAACACCAATGACGAAATAGCGACGCAAAACGGTAGTACTAGCACCGTCAAAATATCTGAACCGAATGAAAAAGGCTTGATCGGTCAATACTTTTGATAGAGTAGTTGTTTTGTGGAGTAAATTTGATATTTATAGATTGTGCACATTTACGAATATTAAGAACGTAGTCATCACATAAAGAATTAATTTCGGTTGTTGTGTTTTGGTTCATGCACGTTCAAAACACCCAAAGGTTCACGTACTATTTATTATATATTAGTTCATGAATGTTAGCCTATCACTATTGGTCACCACACGTGTCCTTCTCTGGTAAATGCATGATTGGTCTATGAATGTACACCCCCTAACAAAATCCAATAACTAATATAAAACTACACAAGTCTTTGGTTTATACTATTCTAACGATTCTTGTTAGTTCCATGTTGCTATTGGATTTTTGTTTTGTTTTAAAAGGTGAATAATACTTTATTCTTGGTGATACCATAACAACCATTAGCCCAAATCTTGGTTTTAAATATGAAAGTATGAAAGAACAAATATGAACAACAAATGTTCATGTTTGTTCATATTTTGTATCAACTATGAAAGAACAAATACGAACAAAAATTATGAACAAAAAATATGAACAAACCACGATAACACCCGTACAATTAGGCTATAAATAACAACATACAAACACTTAATAAACACTGAAACAGAAACAATAACAACCCAAACATGACAACCCCTTATTTTGCACTACGATGATCCGTTACCGCCTAAACAAACACGCAAGCATACTTGGAACCCTTTTTAACCAATAGGATTTCACGTTTTAAGTTGGTTTGGCCCAACATTTTAACTATGGTCCAAGGTTAAATTTGATATTTTATAAATAGGTTTTTTTTGTTAGAGTTTAAATTGCAGTTACAAAATAAATAATTAATGGGAGTTACAAAAATATGGGATTTGGTTTTACTAAAATAACCCTATACACCCCTGTTCCATTAATTTTTGGTGAATTGACCCATAGTGTAATAAATGGCTATAAATTGGCTAATAAAGTTAGTACATTTTTTCTGTTAACAAAATAACCCCACCCTATATATATATATATATATATATATATATATATATATATATATATATATATATATATATATATATAGACTTAGGATCATGTTAGACCAATGGTTTTTGGTGAGACCCGTGGGACCAACAGCTAACCCTTAGAGCAGATTTCTAAAGCAATAGATGGTCAATAAGTTCACGGTGGCATTTTTGTGATTGTTTTGAGTCAATGGCAGTTTTGAACCATGTCTCATTCATTTTCAGATCTATGTAATTTCTAGAGATTGCTTTCGTCGACCTTTCTCCAGCCACTATTCGTTCCTTCCATCCACCGATGAAAAGCATCTTTAAGTTATCGAAGGTTCTCTGCTACGTTAAACTCGACTAAGATCATCTTCAACATCAAAAATGCATCATGTATTGGTAAGGAACTAAAATTAGGGTTTGGCTGAAGTGATTCTGTATCTATAAGGACTGGAACTGCCTACAAGTTTTTGTTGATGGATTTTACATTGCTACGAATACGATGTAGAAAAGCATGTTTTGCTTCTCCTAAAGTTGTTTGATTTTGCGTCTTGGTCACCTCATAGCTCCGATCAATCATTTTATGGGTATGTTCTTCATTGATTCTTCCCCCTCCCCCAATTTGTCTTAAATAGGCTATTATAGTTACTGTTAGAGAATTAAAACCATGGGTAAGTTTAATATCTATTACGAAACTATTTTTTGCATATAAGACCTTTAAGTCATTGAGTCCTGCATATCTTTGTTTAATGTATCATATTTTTAAGTTGTTTGTGTGTGTTTTTGCTTATTGTGTATTTGGTTACTAAAAACCAGGTACCTATAAGCTTTACATACTATTAGGGAATGAGGAATTGAAGTTCTTGCTTTGTTCTGCGAGTTGGGTTTTTGCTTTTGTTTTGAGTAGGAATGAAATTGGAGTTTAGCAACTACTGGAATTTTTTTTTATTTCTGTCATATTTTATTAATTTTTGCGGTTTGAATTTTGTGACAAAAGGAAAATAAGGTAGCAATAACGACTGATGATTGTTAGGTTGGAGTTTGGTATTGGCTAATCAAATGACGAAATTTTGTCTTGGAATTCGTATTTGGATTCTTGACTTTGTAAATTGAAGATCAAAAGATCACATGGCTTTTGGGTTTGTGATATGGTGTAAAAAAATGGTTTGAAGTCAAGATACATCTTTCTCTTTTTATCACTATGTTGATATAGACATCTTTCACTATAAATATACCAAATTATAGTTTATTCTAGGCTACCAACTTTAAGTTCTGCAAAAAATAAAAATAAAACATAAGCCTCAAAGTCATTCTCTGTCTTTAGAGGAAGTTTGTTTGACCTTTGCCCTTCAAACAGAACAACAAACAACTGAACCTTCACAACAAAACGTGAAGGTTCATTCAATTAATGTTAAAGTATGTTCGAAACAAAGTATAAATTACAAAGCAAAATGACCCCCCACCTGGGCTGAAGATGGCATTTTTATTGCCTAGGAACGTGTCAGTTCGTTACTAATGAACCATTGAGTACTTGATTCTAATGAATTGAATGAGAAAGGTATTAGCCTTGAGCAAACCTTCACAGCAAACTAATTGTGAAGGTTCTCTTGATTTCATTTGGTAACAACTAATCCTACCTCTTTATTGTTTTATTTTTATTTTACTATGTTTCTAAAATACGTTGTACCTTCTATATCAGTTCCTAGTTCAGAATTAGATAAGCAATCTAAATAAGTGAATGAATCATTGTTCAAAGAAGGTAACTTTTGTGCACAATATACTAGTTCTCGACATCTCGCCCTTTCTAATGTATGTCATCTTATCTGTTATGTTGTTTACCTCGTTCTCATGAGATAAGGATATTTACCTTCACAATGTTTGTGAGAGTTTAGTGTTTTTGTGCCTTGACAATGTCATTTTTATGGTTTTATGGGTCTCATGGAAATAGTTTGGTCTCACGTGATCCCAAGCATTCTGAATGTATGATTTAGATGTCGTAGAAAAAGAAAATGTACATGTTTTTCTCGTGTCTTTACCACATGCCAACCTGCAAGAAACAAATGTGTTAGAAGTTTAACCACCTGGAAGCAACAACATGCTCAAGGTTTTAGGTGCGACTTCGGTTTTATAGCTTATTATTATTTTTAAAATGGTTGAAATACACACAACATGTGTTGTGTTGTGTTACTTGTGAGTCCCGAACCACAACCACCGGTTCAAGAGGCTTAGTATCAATTGGGTCAAAGAATCAAAGACCACATGTGGTTTTAGATTTATTAAATGATTACTGTATGGTACTTTATTTTTTTCAAAGATACCCCTCACTATGCAAACAAACTTCCAGTAACTCTCTGTGGGTTCACTGCACCTGCCTAGGCCATTGTAGTCCTGCTATTGTGTGCAATCACTGTGAGTCTTAGATCCGTGCAACGAACAATGAAATCAATAGATAATAACAGAGAGTTTATGATTTCAACTGGTCATCCATATACTGCTTTCAATCAGAGAGAATTACAATATGAGTTTAGGAAAGCAATGAACAACTTAGCCTAAAATAGAGGCTTAGAAAACTATTTATATGATGGGCCCGTGGTTAAATGACCCTAACAATAAAGGCTTAGAAAACTATTTATATGATGGGCCCGTGGTTAAATGACCCTAAAATAGAGGCTTAGAAAACTATTTATATGATGGGCCCGTTCACTAACTAAGCTCAAAATAAAGAATTACAATACAGACCCTTGAACTTTAATTCAACAATAAATGACCCTAACAATCTCCCCCTTTGAATTGAAGTTCGAGTTGGCGCCAGTTTGCAACATATCTTTTTTGTAGCGTGAAGTGTACCTCGAACATTCTGATAGCACGACGATAGTCGATGCGTTCTTCAACCATTTCCATGGCTTTCCGAGCAGTTGTTTCTTCTGGATTGGGAACATACGAAAGCCTTCGAGTTTCAGACTCGTGAGATATGATCTTTCGAAGAGCATCTTGAACTTTAAAGAGCGTGACGTCGCAGAATCTCTCTACCTGACTGAAACACATAAAACTTTTCTCTTTCTGTTCGTTGAAGTAGACAATCCCAAATTCAGGTTCTAGAAGCAGAGTGTTCTTGGGATACATCTTCAATTCAGGAGCTTGCAGATTCGGCTTTATCAGATTTACCTTCTTTGCCCGGTTCTCGATTGCCATTTGGAAGTCCGTGAGATATGACATCATATTAGTACGGACCAGGAATCGACGAACAGCTTCGAGCGCCTTTGTAACTGGAAGCGGTCGGATAGTTCTTGAACGAAGGTCTTTTAGAATAGCGTAGAAGTCGAACGGTCGGAGGTGCTGGAAGTCGGCTTCAGAAAATCTCCATTCATTCCCATCTTCGCGTCTGACGGTGAATACAGGATAAACAACTTTCATAATTCGGCCTGACTCGATGTTGAACACTTCTGTGATCTGATGCTTGGTTCGTACTTGGCTAACTGGTAGACACCGCTTCATTGCACTTACGTACCGGCGTTGGTATTCGGGGTTAGAACTGTAAATACCAAGGCAGAAGGTCGACTCGATTGGGCGTAGCTTGTGAACGAACAACTTCTTCAGGGATTCCTCCAGGTGAGGAATAAATATCGTGATCTTCTCCCAACGGATTTGTTGCTGTTGAGGAGGTGGGAGATCAGAAGCTGTCGGTTGCTGAGGAGATGTCGGAATATCGGCGGTTGTAGTTTCAGGTCTTGTTGAAGTTTCAGCGGGTTGAGCAGAGTGAACGAGGTACCATATAAATTCTGGAGCAGAAACTGGTCGTAGTCTACGTTGTCATCTTCATCAGTAGGGAAGACCAAATTAACATGGAAATTTGCGGCACTGGCGGCTTTTTCATACCATGCATCTTCGGTTTCTGGGTTGGTCTCGCAGTCTGGATCTATCAGGTTGATTGTAGACTCAACTGATGTGTCAAAAGTAACCAGTTCCTGTTCTGTTCCCTCACGCTTTTCAACCGTCGGGTCTTCATCATCCGAGATATTCATGTCAATTAACATCTCGGCTAAAGGTAACTAGTGTAACACCTTAGGCATATCCCACATCGGCCGTGGACAGGAGAGATGCTGGGTATATTAGTAAACCTTGGCCTTACCAGACACAACGCGTTTTGGGGCCACAAGCATGCAGGTTCCTTGGGAACTCTGTGGTTAAGCGTGCTTGGGTGGGAGTAGTACCAGGATGGGTGACCTCCTGGGAAGTCCTTGCAAAATCCTTGCCAGGTCGCCAAGAAGAAAGTCGTGAGCCAGTGGGGCAAAGCGGACAATATTGTGTCGTGGTAAGCGGGGTGTTACAAATGGTATCAGAGCCACTCCTATGCCGTTCGGGATGGTGGGGCAAACCTCATCGAGGACGATGAGTCCCTAAGGGGGGTGTGTGTAACACCTTAGGCATATCCCACATCCTTTAGAGGGCAGGAGAGATGCTGGGTATATTAGTAAAACCTTGGCCTTACCAGACACAACGCGTTTTGGGGCCACAAGCATGCGGGTTCCATGGGAACTCTATGGTTAAGCGTGCTTGGGTGGGAGTAGTACTAGGATGGGTGACTTCTTGGGAAGTCCTTGCCAGGTCGCCAAGAACAAAGCCGTGAGCCAGTGGGGCAAAGCGGACAATATTGTGTCGTGGTAAGCGGGGTGTTACAGTATGGTATCAGAGCCACTCCTGTGCCGTTCGGGATGGTGGGGCAAACCTCATTGAGGACGATGAGTCCCTAAGGGGGGGTGTGTGTAACACCTTAGGCATATCCCACATCGACCGTGGACATGAGAGATGCTGGGTATATTAGTAAACCTTGGCCTTACCAGACACAACGCGTTTTGGGGCCACAAGCATGCAGGTTCCTTGGGAACTCTGTGGTTAAGCGTGCTTGGGAGGGAGTAGTACCAGGATATGTGACCTCCTGGGAAGTCCTTGCGAAGTCCTTGCCAGGTCGCCAAGAACAAAGCCGTGAGCCAGTGGGGCAAAGCGGACAATACTGTGTCGTGGTAAGCGGGGTGTTACAAATGGTATCAGAGCCACTCCTGTGCCGTTCGGGATGGTGGGGCAAACCTCATCGAGGACGATAAGTCCCTAAGGGGGGGTGTGTGTAACACCTTAGGCATATCCCACATCCTTTAGAGGGCAGGAGAGATGTTGGGTATATTAGTAAAACCTTGGCCTTACCAAACACAACGCGTTTTGGGGCCACAAGCATGCGGGTTCCTTGGGAACTCTGTGGTTAAGCGTGCTTGGGTGGGAGTAGTACCAGGATGGGTGACCTCCTGGGAAGTCCTTGCCAGGTCGCCAAGAACAAAGCCGTGAGCCAGTGGGGCAAAGCGGACAATATTGTGTCGTGGTATGCAGGGTGTTACAATGTGTAACACCTTAGGCATATCCCACATCGGCCGTGGATAGGAGAGATGCTGGGTATATTAGTAAACCTTGGCCTTACCAGACACAACGCGTTTTGGGGCCACAAGCATGCAGGTTCCTTGGGAACTCTGTGGTTAAGCGTGCTTGGGTGGAAGTAGTACCAGGATGGGTGACCTCCTGGGAAGTCCTTGCGAAGTCCTTGCCAGGTCGCCAAGAACAAAGCCGTGAGCCAGTGGGGCAAAGCGAACAATATTGTGTCGTGGTAAGCGGGGTGTTACAAATGGTATCAGAGCCATTCCTGTGCCGTTCGGGATGGTGGGACAAACCTCATCGAGGACGATGAGTCCCTAAGGGGGGGGTGTGTGTAACACCTTAGGCATATCCCACATCCTTTAGAGGGCAGGAGAGATGCTGGGTATATTAGTAAACCTTGGCCTTACCAGACACAACGCGTTTTGGGGCCACAAGCATGCGGGTTCCTTGGGAACTCTGTGGTTAAGCGTGATTGGGTGGGAGTAGTACCAGGATGGGTGACCTCATAGGAAGTCCTTGCGAAGTCCTTGCCAGATCGCCAAGAACAAAGCCGTGAGCCAGTGGGGCAAAGCGGACAATATTGTGTCGTGGTAAGCGGGGTGTTACAAATGGTATCAGAGTCACTCCTGTGCCGTTCGGGATGGTGGGGCAAACCTCATCGAGGACGATGAGTCCTTAAGGGGGGGTGTGTGTAACACCTTAGGCATATCCCACATCGGCCGTGGACAGGAGAGATGCTGGGTATATTAGTAAACCTTGGCCTTACCAGACACAACGCGTTTTGGGGCCACAAGCATGCAGGTTCCTTGGGAACTCTGTGGTTAAGCGTGCTTGGGTGGGAGTAGTACCAGGATGGGTGACCTCTTGGGAAGTCCTTGCCAGGTCGCCAAGAACAAAGCCGTGAGCCAGTGGGGCAAAGCGGACAATATTGTGTCGTGGTAAGCGGGGTGTTACAAATGGTAAGCGGGGTGTTACAACTAGGCTTCAGGTGCTTCTGATGTTGTTGCCGCAATTGAGGGTTCCTGTTGAACTACAGTAGTCGTTTCAATGAGGATCAGGGCGGTCTCGGTTAGTCTTTGTCTTTTCTCCCCCTCACGATGATCAGGATCACCCTGGTCATCGTGCTTACGCTTTAGACCGCCTGCTTGACTCTTGTAGGTATCTTCGAGTGAACGGACTCTCTCGGACAGCGTTGTGAGAGCTTGGTTGAAGTCCTTAAGAGTTGAGTCAATGGTATCCAAGCGAGTGGTAATGGATGACGAAGGAGCAGTGACCTGGGATTTCAGAACGGATAGCAGGTTTGCTTCGGTTGAGGCGTCGGTTTCAGATTGTTGGAGCAGTTGGGCTAGAAGCATTGTCTTGAGGGTGTCCACCGAGTAGGTGTGCTGAGTAGGAGCCGGTGGAGGTGTAGGTGCAGTTTCAGCTTCGACGATCTTCTCTTTTCCTTTGATTAAGCTCTTGATTTTGGCGAGCTTGGCGGCGATATGCTGCTCCATTGCCGTGCGGACAGCCTTGAGGGTGCTGTCCAGGGACCCTTGTGACACAAAGTCGGGTAATGTAACTCCGAGATCACTTAGATTACCCGTTGAAGCATCTACCTAAGAGGCAGAGCCACCTACGTTCACGGTTGGCGCAGGGATAGCCATGGTAGGATTTCCGTCCGATCCTCGTGTTCCGCCAGACGGAGACACTACAGACGTTCCGATCGAGTCATGAAGAGTCTCGATTTGGTGTTCCTCATCATGTGTCCTAGCCGAAGAATGTTCAATTTCAAATGGCCTTAGACTCGATGGTGCACGAAATGAAGTCGAGACCGGGGGCTACTGGTCTCTTATTTCAACACCAGGACTCTCCGAGTGAGAGACCGGTGGAAGTTGTGCTTGATCCTCGTGAGAAACTGAAACATCCGTCTTTTGAGAGACGGATGAGTGGATAAGGGGGTTGTGCAATTGCTCCGCTGGGTCCACGGAGGCTTCTTCAATACCCTGTCCCAACAAATGAGACGGGATAGCAGATGTGGCTACCCGGATTACACTCGGTTGGGGTCGCTCAGGAGCCTCTTTATCTTTACGGCTCAATCTTTCCTGGTTCCTTTCTAACGCACTTCCCTCCTTCTCACATGTTCTAATTCATCACCTAATACTCCTTCGGGTCTCCTAGTATCTCCCATAGCAGGTTGATAGGAAGTGGTAGGTGAGTCAATTAGGATTCCTTCGGTAAAATCCGGGTTTGGTCCGATACCGTGAGGTATTAGTTTCAGGCGTATGTTGCGGTCCGTATCGGATCCCGTGGAGTCAGATTCCACGTTCTCAACTTGTCGAGAGAGTGAAGGCGGGTCTGATATATATGGTTCGGAGTCATGGTGAAGCATCGGTCGTGAGGACGATGTTCCGGCTTTGCCTGTCGGTCGGATGATAGGGATTCGGGGTTGGCTAGTACTGGGACGCGTTTCCACTGCACCGCTCACTCCAGTTCCCCTCCCATGAATTCTCAACACACCCCGCCTGGGAGCCCCTGCTGCCCGGGCCCTTCCACCTCTTGTCCTAGGACCCTCACGTCCCTCGGGTCTAAGTCCCTGGGCAGGTCCCTCCGGCACTGGCTGGACCATGGGATTTCCTAACGCTTCCCTATATGCTACTACACTCGATGCAGTGGGATCCGCGTGTGCCAGAACGGCATCATGTATGGGCATGGCTATGGCGTTAGATGGGTTACGGATTACCATACATTGCAAGTGGTGATGAGGACATACCGGATGGTTTAGGCGTCGCGGTATGGCTGGATTGGCGTCCATATGATGTCGCACAGCCAGTGAAAGGAAACAAGGATAGGGGAGGAACTTCTTTTACTTAGTTCCTCCAATTTGACGGATAGCGGTAACTAACTCCCGCCAGATGATCATTGCAGCGTCGACGTGGCGGTTGTAGCACACGGCATGGAATAACCGCAGGAAGTCGCCGGTACACTGGTATATGCCCTTCCATCTCGAAGAAAGGCATCTGTTCAGAATCGTAAACAGAGTGTACCATATGGGGGCCAGGTACTTTCGGTTGAACGCGGACGGTCGATTGAGGGCGTGATTGTAGCCGAGAGCGCGGACTTGAGCGCACAAAGTCGTGTCATTGAGCGCGGGGTTATAACCTTGATGTCCGCCGACGTTGGCTTCAGGAAGTGAAAGAAGGCGACGGAATGACTCGGGTGTGAGCGTGAACTGTTGATTATCAATCTGAGTCGTGATTGATTGTGAGTTGGCCGCTGTGTTAACTCGTGCAGTGAGCCATACTTGAAGAACGTACAGTAGTGGGACGTCGGCTGTAGCAGTGAGGGCCTCATGGAGAGGGTGACGCATTAGAATATCCACAAGCACACGGTGTTGTGGTAGTGGTCGGAACTGAGCCGGGTCCAGGTGATGGTTGTTTGGCTCTATCTCGGTGCCATGGTCAGGTTCGACCAAGGCGTTATCAGCGGCCTCATCTATAAATTCCTCTTGAGGAATTTGTTCTTCGGGGTTTTGAGGATTTTGTTCCTGATCCGCCATTTAGTATCTGTAAAAGAAACGCAGTTAGTAACCGAGGCGGATGAACGAGTGTCGGCGCGTACCTTTGCAATAAACGGCTCAATCTGAGACAGATTGAGGACAGACAGGGACAAAACATGTACCGGAATAATAAACACATAGTGTCCGGATAACCCAAAGACATACCAAAACTTCCCGGATAACACATAGTGTCCGGACAAAGGTATCTGGATAGCACAAGTTACCGGATGGGATGAATGTTCCCGGACAAAATGGACATACCGGACAAAGAGGTTTCCGGATGACAGAGGATTCCGGTCAAATGGGAATCCGGACACACCAACAATCCGGTAGGTGAACTTACCGGAAACCCTGAGGTTCCCGGACAACTAGGGTTCCCGGATGATGGTTGAGTCCGAATATAATATCTATTACAAGCATGTTACCGGGCAAAACCTCATCAGCATGACAGTTTCCGAACACAATGAGTGTTCCCGGACGAATTGCAAATCAACCAATCGAGTAAATAACAAACCCAAACAAGTACTAAACTAATCAGATAGTGTCGATGAACTCATATACGCATACAAAATCAACAAATACTGCCTATACCCCACCGAATCGACACAAATTCGAAGAAACCCATAGGGGGTTTTCGGATTCTGAGATTGACCAAAACAGGGGTCGATTTGTGGTGTGATGTGAAATAGACTGGACTATAAGTGATCGAGATGAAGTGTCGAATAACATACCTGAAGTTGGAACGAGATACAATAGAAAATCGAGTGTAGCACGAGAGACCAAACGAGAGAGAAGTTTGAGAGGGTTTAGGGCTTTTGCGAAGGAATCCGGATAAGTGATAAACTGAGAATCCGGATGCTTATATACGAGACAAGTATCCGGGTGTGGTATCCGGGTTCCTATCCAATCCGGATATGGACCCGGTCCGGAAACCTATCCGGAAAGATAGAGTTTCCGGAAACCTGTCCGGATACTTCTGGAATTTTCAAAAAAATTGCCCTGTTAGTTGAGGTTTTGCAAAAATAATACTATTTGGATTACAGAAACGAACCTTCTCTCGCTCCCCCTCAAACTGACAATGGGGGAAAACTTGCTCCCCCTCGAATAGTGCAATGGAGAGTCCGACACCCAAAAAACTTTTGGACATTTTAAAGAGAAAAAAACTGTGTCGCTCCCCCTCAAATGATGAACAGTAGTTGAAAAACACACAGGAGTGCCCACACACACAAAAAAAACTTTTTGACAGATGAAAGAAAAACTGTGTGTGACGCTCCCCCTCAACAATTGAGTAAACTTACCTGATACCGCTGTGTGCTCCCCCTGAACACAAGAACACTCGTGAAAGCACAAATATAGACAAATAAAATTCAGACGACAGTGTGAAATGAAAGGAAACACAGGTAGAAAGAAAGGAAACAAACGAAATCTACCTATTAAATACAGAGACTAAATCTAGCTGTGTAACTGAAACAAGTAGAATATAGGTGCGAGAAAGTGTATGCTCAATCAACAGGAGTGTAAACACCAGATGATAAGTAGACAGTTACTCGTAGATGTATGGAACTTGTAACGGGCACACAATCGGATTAAGTCTTCAGATTTAGCATACCTAACTTGGACACAAGAGTATTAAAACGTTTTTCGTCCAAGGGTTTTGTAAACAGGTCTGCTAACTGATGCTCAGTATTTACGAAGTAGAGTTCGACTATACCTCTTTCAACGTGATCCTTAATGAAGTGCATTGTTTTCGTGTGTTGGACCGGGTTGCTGGATATAGCAATGGCGCTCTTCGAGTCGCAGTAAATTGGGACTTTGACATACGTAAAGCCGTAGTCCTTGAGTTGCGTCCGCATCCAGATTACTTGAGAACAGCAGCTCGCGGCGGCCACGTACTCCGCTTCGGCAGTCGACGTAGACATGCATTGCTGCTTCTTGGACGCCCAACTCACCAGACTATCTCCCAAAAACTGGATATGTCCCGAGGTGCTCTTCCGGTCCATCATGATGCCCGCGTGATCCGCATCAGAATAAGCGGATAACTCAAAACCTGTCTCCTTCGGGTACCACAAGCCAAGATCAGCAGTACCACGTAAATAACGAAAAATTCGTTTAACGACAGTTAAATGAGACTCTTTAGGTTTTGATTGTAACCGGGCACACAAAAATGTTGAAAACATGATATCTGGTCTACTCGCAGTAAGATACATCAAAGAACCGATCATACCCCGATACAGTTTAGTGTCCACATCCGTTCCGTTAAGATCGGCGTGTAACTTAGTACCGGGTGCCATAGGAGTTTTCAAGGGTGCGGATTGTTTCATCTGGAATTTCTTAAGAATATCCCGGATGTACTTAGCCTGGTTTATGAATATCCCGGTCGACAGTTGTTTAACTTGAAGACCAAGGAAGAAATTCATCTCACAAAGCATACTCATTTTAAAAAATTCTCCCATTAGATTGGCAAAGATCTTAGCATATGTGGGATTAGTAGAGCCGAAGATTATGTCATCTACATACACTTGAACTAGAACTATGTGACCCTTTTCGTTTTTGATAAACAAAGTAGAATCGATTTTACCTCGTGTGAATTTGGACTTTGTCAAAAACTTGGTCAGAGTATCATACCAGGCGCGTGGAGCTTGCTTCAAACCGTAGAGAGCCTTGTCCAGGATGTAGACATGATCAGGCTTCTTTTCGTCCACGAACCCGTCCGGTTGAGACACATATACTTCCTCCTTGAGATCGCCGTTGAGGAATGCGGTCTTCACATCCATTTGGAAGACCGTGAAATTCTTGTGCGCGGTGTAAGCGAGGAACATACGAATGGCTTCTATCCTTGCTACTGGAGCGTATGTCTCGTCATAGTCGATCCCTTCTTGTTGTCGGTATCCCTTGGCCACGAGACGCGCCTTGTTGCGGACAACGATTCCGTCTTCGTCCTTCTTGTTCTTGAAGATCCACTTGGTGCCGATCATCGAATTGTGGGTTGGATGTGGGACCAGTCGCCATACCTTCAGAGCCTCGAATTGGTTGAGCTCTTCTTGCATAGCTATGACCCAGTCCGGATCTTCAAGTGTTTCACGTACGTTCGTCGGCTCGATCTTGCTTAAGAAGCCGGAGAAGAGACAAAAGTTGGCGGAAGCGCCTCGCGTTTGAACAGGAGTGGAGGGATCACCGATGATTTGATGTAGGGGATGAGCTTTAGTCCATTTGGTGGTGTGCGGAAGCGGCTGTTGAGTAGAGTGAGACGCGTCCGAATCCACATAATCACCAGAAGGTAGGTCTTGAACTGCTTCAAGTGTAGCAGGCTGGTTTCTTGGAGGAGATGGGGGAGGATTCGCCGAGGGTTAAACAACTTCTGGTTCCGAGGAGTTCAGAGGTTGATCGTCGGTTGTAGCAGATGACGAATCGTTAGAAGCGATCTCCGTGTTAGTGATTGGTTCCTCCAGGGGGACAGTAGTATCAGATGAGGTTGATGATGACGGTTGAGCTGTCTCCACAGTGATGGACGACATGCTTGTAGAAGGCGGCAAACCAGATAGATTCGCCGAATCATCATTACGAGCAGCTTAAAGTCGAGGTTGTGCTGAGACAGGAGTAGAAGCGTTAAATATGTCATCATAAAAATACTTAAACAAAAAATCTAAATCAGAAGAATCAGCATTCGATGAAGATGCATGATTTGGATTTACTGTCGCTTGTGTAGATCCCGAACTTGGAGGTCCGGAAGCTAGCACGCCAGTTAAACCGGGTTCTGAACTGATGTGTTCAGAAGCTAAATCTGCGGCTTCGTCGAATGTCACGTTTACACTTTCAATAACGGTTTTAGTCCGTTTATTGTAAACGCGATACGCCTTAGCCTGTATGGAGTATCCGATGAAGACTCCTTTATCCGCCTTTCGGCTGAATTTGCTGAGATCGTCTTTTTCGTTCAGTACGTAGCACGTGCATCCGAACGCATGAAAATACTTCATGTTCGAAACGCGGTTGTTCATGATCTCGTACGGTGTCTTGTTGAACCGCTTGTTGATGATTTAGCGGTTTTGCGTGTAACAAGCCGTAGACACCACTTCGGCCCACAGAAACAGCGGTAGATTGGATTAGGAAAGCATGGTGCGAGCTGCTTCGATAAGAGTACGGTTGCGTCGTTCCACCACTCCGTTTTGCTGAGGAGTGCGTGCAGCAGAGAAGGTGTGAGAAATGCCGACTGAAGTCAGATAGTCGTCCACCGTTTGATTCTTAAACTCCATCCCGTTATCGGTCCTTATGGTCTGAACTTGTAGTTGCTTGTTCAGTTGGACGGTCTTCAGGTGATTGATGATCAGCTCCGGAGTTTCGTCCTTCGAGCATAGAAACTTCACCCAAGTGTAGCGCGAGTAATCATCCACCATCACTAGAACATATTTCCGCTTGTTAATGCTTTGAATACGCATCGGTCTACACAGATCCATATGGATAAGTTCGAGGGACCGGGACGTGCTCGGAGCTGCCTTCGGCTGATGTGGCACGCGCTTCATCTTTCCCATTTCACATGCCCCGCAGAGACGATCCTTCACGAATTGAAGATCGGGCATGCCTTTCACGTGTCCGCCTAGCACCAGTTTGTTGATACTTTTGAAGTTCAGGTGCGATAGTCTTCGATGCCAAATCCACGCTTGTTCGGAATTAGCCTTCGACGTGAGGCAGACGGGGTTATCGGGTTTCAGGGCTGCGAGGTCGATTGTGTAGAGGTTGGTCTTGCGTTTCCCAACCAGTAGCTCCTTTCCGTCGTCATTGAGGATTCTACACCTTTTAGTTTTGAACCGGACCTCGAGATCTTTGTCGCAGAATTGCCCGATGCTGGACAGATTGTGCCCCAATCCTGCGACGTATGATACCTTCTTGATTGTGATCTTATCTTGGACAATGTCGCCGTAGCCCACGATCGGCGCCTTGTCGTTGTTCCCAAATCTCACGTCTCCACCATATTCTTCTTTATAGTTCGTGAGAAGCTCCCTCATTCCGGTCATGTGCTTGGAGCATCCAGAATCTAAGTACCACACATGACCGTGCTGCAAAAACAGGTTTAACGGATTTTAGGTACCCATATTTGCATGGGTCCTGTAGGGTTAGGTTTGGCACCTCTCGGAGGAACTTGCTTTGACACAGATTTCCCCTTGGGTGTAGGTTGTACACCGTTTGTGGAAACTGGTTTTGGCACAGATTGCATCTTAGGTGTAGAATTTACACCTTTCGGAGGAACAGGTTTTGTAGCAGGTTGCCTCTTGGGTGCCGGTTTAACCTAAGTAGGAGCAACCCGTTTAGGAATGGGTTTGGTCTCCCACTGTGGTTTAACCTCTGATTGGGAACCCCGTTGCTTATAGTATTTTGTTTTGTTATTACGGGGTTTGCGTTTGGGTGTCGAATTATAGATGTGATACGACCCAAACCAATCATTTATATTAATTTCATCAAAATCATTCAAACCATAACTAGAACAACATAAACAATCACGCGATAACTGAATCAATTGATGAACTGAATTAAGTTTAATCGGAAAAGAAACTTCAAAACGATTCCAATGATTCCAAGCACAATTGTCTTTGTTTATCCTAGAATTAAAAGCAGTAGGGAAAGACTTTGATGCAGCATCCTTGACAGGTTCCTTGTTTAGCCACTTGGTTTTTTCTTGTTTTGCGCGACCAATTTTATCTGTAGTAACAGGGACAGAATGATCAGTGACCTTTGAAGGAACATGATTTTTGATAGGCAATCGCTCGGTCTTTTGCCTCGGCTGTGATTGGTTTTGAGAAACAAGTTTTGGAAATCTTAATCACAGCTGGGGTCTTCGTGTTTGAAAAGGCACTCTTTTCAAAGTTGACCGGTCGATTCACCACTGGTGATAGAAAATGAGTATGAATCGGAAGAGGTTTGTCAAAGGGGAACGACTCAAACTCTCCATCAGAATTGCCTTCGGAGTTCATGTATTCAGAAAAATAGATCTCCGAAATTTCAGGACTTGGATTGGTCAAGGAAGGCGAGGAACACTTAGTGTCAGTGTGCTTTGGGGAATTTGGTGCAGAAGCTAGGAAAAAATCAGAGTTCAAATTCCTTAAAACACTCTCGTCTTGAGAAT
This sequence comes from Saussurea involucrata, assembly GCA_033807775.1. Classification (NCBI taxonomy): domain Eukaryota; kingdom Viridiplantae; phylum Streptophyta; class Magnoliopsida; order Asterales; family Asteraceae; genus Saussurea; species Saussurea involucrata. The sequence goes on along the minus strand of CM066320.1, from coordinate 175,268,919 downwards.
CTTTACCGTCTTGTGAAGTAGAAATCTTGCCTATAAATGCTTTGCACGAAGACGTATCAGATGAACTTAAGGAAAGTTCGGGTGAAATCTTCTTTTCAGATTGGGGTTGGTCAATTTGCTCCTGGAGCTGACCATTTCTCGTATACTCTTGCATCGCATCTGTTGCCAAGGCAACCAGTTTTGATGTGACTTTGGTGATTTCTCCCCGAAGGATTTCCTGTCCTTCATCCGATACAGATTCGGTTTTGACCGATTTAACATTCTCAAGTTCTTGAATAAGTGCTTGCTTCTCCTTTTGAAAAACTGACCTTTCTTTCTCGAGTGACTCCTCCAACTCGACTATCTTTGCTTCCAAGATGAGAGGGGGAACATAGAGCTTCAACTCGTCCGTCTCAGTCTTGGTTGCGGTTGCTTGGACCTCATCCTTTTTGGAGGAATCCTTGGGCTTTGCAACCTTTTAGCAGTCGAAGTAGTCATTCGAGAGATACTTCTTGTTCAGGTTCAAGAGGACCAGTCCATTGAAAAGAAAGTTGCATGTGTGACGTGTGTGCGCACTTATATTCCTCAGTTGCCTCTTCCTTTTCAGGTTCAAGAGGACCAGTCCATTGAATAGCATATTCCGGATACTTTTTATCTAGCCCAAAACAGCCAAAATCATACAAATAGGTGTTTTGTAGATACCCCTTTTCAAATAGTGTGGGTTATCATATCTGATTCCCCATTCTTTGTTAAAGTACGTGAACTCTTTGGGTTTATTCATAAAGATGGTTTGATCGGTTTGACCTCTTTTGTGGAGTTTTGTTTCAAGATCGGTGATTTTATTAACAAACTCCTTGTGCTGAATTTGAAGAGCAGAACATTGATAAACAATATCTTCTTTCTCATTCAAACACTGAGCAAACTGAGACTGAATTTAGAACAGATCAGATAATTTGGCCCGTAAGTCCTTAGGTGCTATTGAATTTTTTTTGCATTTGTCTTTTAAATTAGCATTTTCAGACTTATATTTTTCTATTATTCTCTTTTGAACATCTAGCTTTTCGGTTAGAGATCTAATCTCAAGCATTTGTTCTTTAGAGGTGGCCTTAAAGGAATCTGCCTGTTCGGTAAGAGATTGCATTTGATTCAAGAAATCTTGTTGGCTAGAGTCACATACCTGACTTGTCTTTTCTTCATCGGCTGGAGAGTGATATCCCATGAAAGCATTAGCACCATCAGAATCGCTTTCATCATCAGAACGACCCAACCAGTAGTCGTTTTCCACAAGTAGAGCTTCTCTAGCTTCCTTCTGCTCAATCAGGGCGAGCTTAGCCTTGTAGTAATGAGAATTCTTTACCACAGGCCTCTTACAATCTTTAGCGAAGTGACCAAGCTTTCCGCAGTTGTAACATGTCACTGGTTCATCTTTGTTCTTACTTACTACTTTCTCCGTCTTCTCCTTCTTCTCTGACTTATCTTGCTCATCAGCTTTCTTCTTTCCCTCATACTTGTCCTGATAATCATGGCGCTTGTTGGAGGAGGTGGAGTAGCGCTGATTATTGGACGAAGGCTTCTTATAGAACTTCTGTTGTTGGAAAGATTTAGTGAGCAGAGCTATCGCTTTCTTGAAGTCAGATACTTCATCATTAGAATCACTGTCTTCCTTTTCTTCAGATTCGGAAGAGCTTTGCTTTTGAGCACGTTTGGAGTGATGGCCAGAAGATTTCCCTTGCTTGGAGGACATAAGTGCAATAGGATCAGAAGCTTGCTTGGTTGCATCTTTCTTCCCTTTCAGAATTTCCATCACTTCATCTTCGTCTTGAAGAAGCATCTCATACAACTCGTGAATACCGACCTTCTCCATTAAGTGGTTGTGCTTGACATGTGATGCAAACACTTTTCACTCAGGCAGAAGATTGTTAAGGAACTTCAGAGCATTTTCAGTGTTGGAACGAGTAATCTTGTTTTTGTGGAGCTCGTTAAGAAGAGAACAGAATCATTCATAAGTTTGAGATAGGGATTCCCCGGTGCGCTGTTTGAAACTGTCAAACTTCGTTATTGAACTATTAATCTTCAGCTGATTCCCGACTTCACTTCCTCGCATCATCTTCTCCACTTGATCCCACATTCCCTTAGCTGTGTCTTTGTAGCTGTCGATTGCCGTATAAATGGCATTGGGGAGGGCTTGAACAAGATATCTCTTTGCATGCTTTTCTCCTTCAATCATGCCTCTTTCTTCTTCCGTCATGTCAGATAACGTCTATTTCTCACGTCGAGCTAAAGTATTTGCAGTTGCAGGTATATCCTTCATGGGTTCTGGAATAGGCCCATTTTCTAACGCTCGCTGAATGTACTCGAAGTTGTCCTTCGACTCGATGAAGATTTTAAACCTATAGCGCCACTGGCTGTACTTACCTTGATAGAGGCAAGGTGGTTTGGTGTCGGTACCGATTGCAAGGGCGTCACGCGAAGACATTTTTGGTTGCACTGGAGTGATCGTCAGACGAATTGATTGATTCAAAGTGTAAACCTAACACAAGGCACTATGAGTGGTATCCTAACGCAGGTTCTATGACAGATTTGAACTAGGAACAGGTAAGATTTCTACTGAAATGAACTTACCGGATAGGAATCCGGATAAGAAGTCTGATCTGGAAGTGTCCGGATCAGATTAAGTGAAAACAGTTCAAAATCACAAGAGTTTCAGGATAACACAAAGAATCCGGATAGCCTGAGGTTTCCGGATAACAGAGGTTACCGGATAGCTATAGATTCCGAATGATAAAGGTAAAACAATACTTACCGGATGGTTGGTGTATCCGGATGAGAAGCTTCCCGGATGAGGAACTTACCGATTAAAAGGTTACCGGATGATGTGCTTTCCGGATGCAGATATGTCCGGTATGATATGTCACCGGAAACTTTGGGTTTCTGGAAGAGATATACCCGGATAGATTAAGGGAATAAGACTTACCCGAAAAGTAGACCAACCCGGAAAGAAATAACACAAACGTCCGGAAACTTTGAAAGTATCCGGAAAGAACGGCTGTTTACCCGGGAAATGTGGTTGTAGGTTTCAAATCGATTGGGAATCGACTAGGGTTGCTTAAAAATGTTCCTGAATGATTAGAAACACAACCAAACACAAAAATAACACTACCCAGTTCGATTTTGAAGCAAAAAGAACACGTTTTGACGGTTAAAAATTCAATTTTTCTCAAGAACACACTCAAAACTTTTGAACTTTGATTTGCTTAAAAAACCACTCAAATGACCGAAATAGATTACGAAAACATGCAGAATCACTAATAACAATACCCAATAAACGAAATCGATCAATTTTACCAGAATCAAAGAATTGAGATTCAAGCAAGAACACAGGCGAGAAAAAGTGAAAACTTACCAGAAATCAATATGAATACTTTGAATCGATTTTGTCCGTCTGCTCTGATACCAATTGTGAGTCTCAGATCCGTGCAACGAACAATGAAATCAATAGATAATAACAGAGAGTTTATGATTTCAACTGGTCATCCATATACTACTTTCAATCAGAGAGAATTACAATATGAGTTTAGGAAAGCAATGAACAACTTAGCCTAAAACAGAGTCTTAGAAAACTATTTATATGACGGGACCGTGTTTAACAAGCCCCCAGCTCGTTCACTAACTAAGCTCAAAATAAAGAATTACAATACAGACCCTTGAACTTTAATTCAACAATAAATGACCCTAACAATCACACATCATACTTCACAGAAAAATGACAAATATGGAAACAATAAGGTTTTCATCTTGTAGTTACATACAGGTACTACAAGGGCTAAATTACATATAGGTATAATTAGATTGTTAATGTGATTTATTAAAAGAAATGGTAAATCTCCATGCTTTTATGCTTTTATATGTCTGGATGACATCTAGTGGCTTGTATGTAGAATATACTCACCCTTACATTTAAAGTACAAGCTTTTTTACTTCACGTGTTTTATTTTTTTAATATTTCATCAATCTCACAGAAAATGGCAACATGAAAATAACCATTAACAAAAAGTCTTGTTACCAGGTTTAGAAGTACTCCAACGAAGCTCCAAATTCAAAACGTGAAAATGAGATGAACATTGAAGGTAACAATTTAATGAACTTTCTAGTCTTTTGCCTTCATTTCAGTGTTACATGTCATCAATAAATACATTACAAACAATTTACATTCATCTTATGGTAGCAAACCATTCTAAGTTTATTCTTTTTTAGAGAATGTAGTGATCTTGAGACACGATGAACACATATCCCTTATGCCATCAAGTCAACCCATACTTTCCAAAAGGAATCTGCGTCAAAGGGCTTTGAAGGCTACATGAGTTGAAGAAGCAAGTAATGTTAAAATAAACCTTAACAGTAAGTTTGTTGTGAAGGTAGTGTTGTTATCTGATCGTTAACTTGGCCTTTCTTTGTATGATTTCTTGTTAACTAAATGCAGTCAGTTTGAACACAATGAAATCTAAAGTAGCCAACGAAGTGAAGGAATGGAAAAGCTTTGATGCCAAAGACAAAACCGGAAGATTTGGAAAATAGGTTTTCTTGAGAAACGATCTTGTACATTGTTTTATGTTGTAGATATTTTGTGTAATGGTCTACATAGTTGTTTCTTGAGGTAGTTTTGTTAATGATTAGGAAGTTGGTTGACAATGATGTTTTAGTAGCATGTATAAAATACTATATGTTGTTTTTAGTTCACAACATAGATGTTGTGAAGGTACACATTTATCAACTGATAACTGGTGTTAGATTTTTGTTTTGTCTTCATTATACCATCTAATGATATTGCCTTGTATGTCCAAGCACTAGAATGAGGTTTACCAAGTAGACTTTATTATTCTACATTAACTATTTCATCCTACACAACATAGATCTTGTGGTGGTACCGGTTTATCAGCTGATAACGAGTGTTGGATTTTTGTTTGTCTTCATTTTACCGATATTAAGTTGTATGCCCAAGCACTAGAGTGAGGTTTATCAAGTAAACTTTATTATTCTACATTTATTATTTCATACCTTCACAACATTGATGTTGTGAAGGTAATAATTGGATGTGTGTTTTCATTTGTCGATTTTACTATCTAATGATACTAACTTGTATGTTCATGCACTATAATGAGATTTATCAAGTAGACTTTTTATTATTTTGCATTTATTATTTCATACATTCACAACATTGATGTTGTGAAGGTACAAGTTTATTAACTAATAATTGGAGTTGCGTTTTCGTTTGGCTTCATTTTACTATCTAATGATAATGACGTGTATGTCCATGCACTAGAATGAGGTTTATCAAGTAGAATTTTTATTATTCTGCATTTATTATTTCACGCATTCACAACGTTGATGTTGTGAATGTACAACTGATAATTGGAGTTGCATTTTTGTTTGTCGTCATTTTACTATCTAATGATAATAACTTGTATGTCCATGCACTAGAATGAGGTTTATCATGTAGACTTTTTACTATTCTACATTTAATATTTCATACCTTCACAACATTGATGCTGTGTGTGTACACGTTTATCAACTGTAATTGGAGTTACATTTTCGTTTGTCGTCATTTTACTGTCTAATGATACTAACTTGTATGTCCATGCACTAGTCAATAGAATGAGGTTTATCAAGTAGATTTTTCTATTATTCTACATTTATTATTTTATACCTTCACAACATTGATGCCGTGAAGGTACATGTTTATCAACTGAGACTTGAGATTTATCAAGTAGACTTAAGATTCTATAACATAACTTGTCTGTCCATGCACAAGAGTGAGATTTGTCAAGTAGACTTAAGATTATACATATAGTTGATACAAATTTCACAAGTAAAATTATCATACACGTTTTGTAAAGTTCCAATTATATAAATTAACTTGAACTAAATGCATTCTATTTCATGAGAAGGGAAACTTGTATAACACTAAGATTTGATTATAAAATAAGTCATCGCATCTAATGTTTACTCGAGTCAACTTTATAAATTAAGTCATTCCTTGTACCAATTTTATAAATTGAGTGACTTCTAAAAACCTTTACTCGAGTCAATGACGATTCTCCATTCACATAAATGAATATCTACCATAAACTTTACAGTAAGTTAAACCAGTAACCTTATTCCTTCACGGTAAACTTAATGTGAAGGAATAAGTTTACCGATCACAAATGATATTTTTAACGTATTTTCACAAGAAATTAGGGCTACTTACCTAGACACCCAGCCAGTAAATGCTTACCATTAAAGGTTCAACACTATCAGTTAACCAAATGAGTAATATTATAGTCTATCAAAGTGACATTGGTTGCAATAATCAACCCACGTAACTTCACAACAACAAATCACAAACTGATTTCTTTTGGTATAAACCTTGAATCAAATACAAACAAGTACGAAATACTTATTAGAAATTGTTTTTTATCATTAAAGTCGTTCTAGTGTCTTCCCTGCTGGCGATTTTATCAAGATCGAGCTGAAATTGTTCTTGTAATCCATCTGGTTTGTAATGGGCTCTACACGACAGTTCCGGCTTCGATCGCTCATGCTTTCCACATTGATGAATCCTAGTCCAGGATATTAGGATAATGGCCATTTCCGAGGAACATATGACTCACTCTTGGAAACGACAACTAGTGGAGTCGTTTTCCATAATGTTTTGTGGAATGGCAACGTTGTTCACAGACCCACGTGAGTTTAAGAAACCTCGGTCGATTTGACCGATTCATAGGCTCTCGAAAGTCGGAGGGATCATGAATAATGTTTCAGGAGACTCGTGATAGCGATCAAAGTGTCATTTGAAGGGAATCCTTGATGGAGTCGACCCAAGATGATGGTGCGGCTGAGATGAACCAATGAATGATCCCTGTTGCCCTGTGATAAAGAACCCATGTGTACGTGGCGTAATGGAGGTGGTGAATGGATGATCCATGGTTGATAATTGGCTGGTGGTGGGAAATCCATGGCTAGGTCCTTTGGCTTGGTCAGGGTATATATTAGGACTTCCCCACAGAAATTGAGCACCAGATAACGTTTGATTCCTGAAGCGGTTGAACTCGAACCACAAAAAGAACTCAATTTGTGATCTTCACAGCAACAAAATTATTCATTGTGAAGTTTGGAATATTTTCATCTGGTTAATGAAACTTCACAACAACAAAATAACTCAAAATAAACTAATGAACTTGATTACCCTACACATTGTTGAAAGCATCATTCAAGATAATTTAGGGATCATCTTTGTTAGACATTCTTTTACCTGAAATTAAAATATCATAAACCCTAGATTAAAGCAGAATTCTTATCGACTATGTATAAACAAAGCAGGAAAATTAAAGATTAACAAATTATGTATTTGTACAAGGTTTTATTACTATATCAAAGTAGAGAAGTTCAGGAAGTTATGAGGAAGAAAGCGGTTTCTACAATGTCAGTAAGAATAATCGATTGAGATATTAATCAGAGAAAGAAGACCGATTTCGTTAGAGAAAGATCGTCGATTTCATCGGAGGAAGAAAGCAGTGTTGATGGAAGCCGATTTCATCAAAGGAAGAACATCGATTTCATCGAAGGAAGAAAGCAGCGTCGATGGAAGTCGATTGCTTTAACAGGAAGAAGCCTCGTGTTTTCAATCGAGAGTTAAAAGTAGGAAAATTAGACGTTTGTTAAAGAAGAAAATTTAGGAAAATTAGATGGTCAAAAATGCCCCGTCACGTTCAAAGTTATTGTCAGATTATAACCATCAAATTCTCATCTTATAAATTTGATCAACGAACACAAAATGGTCTTACGGGTCTCACAAAATATCATTGGTCTCACGTGAACCCAACCATATATATATATATATATATATATATATAGGAGAATGTGGTAGAGAGAGTTAAGGAAAAACCTTCATTGAGGATTTAGAATTTTGTTAAAGTTTTGATTTTTTTAAAAAGAAATTGTTGCATTAATTGTTTACAACCTTTCATTCTCTTTTGTATTTTTTTTGTTTATATATTTTTTTATCTTTTAGTAGGCTAACAATGCTTATAAATCAAAACTATTTTTTAATATTGTATGTTTTTATTTATTTACATTTTTATGGATAACCTAACAATATTTATAAATCAAAACTTATTTAATAAAACTTATTTTTTGTATTTATTTAATTTTTGTTTTTCTTAATAAGTTAACAATCAATATATATATATATATATAAAGGAGAATGTGGTAGAGAGAGTTAAGGAAAAGCCTCCATTGAGACTTTAAAATTTTGTTAGAGTTTTGAATTTTTTAAAGAAGAAAATATTTTTAATATTGTATGTTATATATATATATATAGAGAGAGAGAGAGAGAGAGAGAGAGGAAGGTCCAAACGAGGAGCGCACCAAAACGTGAGAACGTGAGGAGCAATTGACAGTTATGAATCACATGTGATTGGCAGTTGTGGATCACATGTGATTCACAACTGATCTGGAGGAGCAATTGACAGTTATGAATCACATATGATTAACAGTTGTGAATCATTAATGATCCGCGACTTGCCACCTCGCGCCACGCCTCGCGCCACATCTTGCGCGAATTTTCGATTTGTTCCGATTTTTTAGCAGTTGTTGATCACATGTGATCAGAAGCATGTGAGTGCTCCTCACGTTCTCTTAAATTGATGCGCTCCTCGTTTGAACCCGCCTCTCTCTCTCTCTCTCTCTCTCTCTATATATATATATATATATATATATATATATATATATATAATTGAGAATGTGTTAGAGAGTGTTAAGGAAAAGCCTCTATTGAGGCTTTAGAATTTTGTGAGAGTTTTAATTTTTTTAAGAAAAAAATGTTGCATTAATTGTTTACAACCTTTCATTCTATTTTTTATTTTTTTGTTTATATTTTTTTTTATCTTTTAGTAGGCTAACAATGTTTATAAATCAAAAATATTTTTAATATTGTATGTTTTTATTTATTTACATTTTTATGGATGATCTAACAATACTTATAAATCAAAACTTATTTAATAAAACTTATTTTTTATTTATTTAATTTTTGTTTTTCTTAATAAGTTAACGATGATTATAAATCAAAAAATTTAAATTATTTTATTTTCTTAGTAAGATTTATACCAATATTTGTATTCTTTATTTTAGTAAGTTAACAATACTTATTTTAATAAATTATGTTTTTTAAGTAAGATAACAACTGCTTTTAAATCAATTTTTGTTAGTAAATTATATTAATCTTTATAATAATATTTGTATTCACCGCACAAGACGCGGTACTACTATCTAGTTATAGTATATTGGAACATGTTCGTCAACTACTTTTGTGGAATTTAAATTTAAAGTTTTAACTGTTGGAACCACCTTAAAAGTGACCGTCACTGATCGTTTATCATTCCTGATATGATAATTGACAATAACTGAAATCCCTATGTCTGGTAAATATATGATGGGCGTATTTACTATTATTGACATACTATAGGGTTTCCCATTAGGTGATTGGAACTATGGGGAATTATACTGCACATAATAAACACCAGAGGGTTAAAAGTGTAAGATACTCTTATTATAAATAGAGTACCCTAATCCTTCTTTTAACCCTAATGAGATATCGGCTAATCACATCCAGCCGTGTGCCTCCCCACGATCGACTCTCTCAAAAGAATCGATCATCATCCCATCATAATACGATCACTTCGTTCTGGGAACCCGACAATCAATGGCAAATATGTTTAATGCTTTCACTGGATCCTCAGGATCATCGGGTATGTTTTCTTGTCATCTTATTATCTATCAAATACAAATCATGATTATTCCAACATGTGGTATCAGAGCCCCAGGTTCAAAATTGATTCATGATTTGTATTAGTTTTGATGGCTTTAATTTATCGGTTTACTTCGTGTTTATGTATGCCGCCGCAAACATCAAAACTGCATTGAATTGCAATTTTATCATCTGCGATTATAATGCTATTTTTCCATCGTATTAAACCCTAATTATGCCATGTTAATTGATCAATGTTATTTATCCCGAATTGATCAATGTATAGAATTTTTTTTTTCGGTTGAACCTTACTTTTCGCTACTGTACATAGCGAAAACCTTACTTTTCGCTTATGTACATAGCGAAAACCTTACTTTTCGCTACTGTACATAGCGAAAACCTTACTTTTCGCCACTGAACATAGCGAAAACCTTACTTTTCGCTTCTGTACATAGCGAAAACCTTACTTTTCGCTTCTGAACATAGCGAAAACCTTACTTTTCGCTACTGTACATAGCGAAAACCTTACTTTTCGCTACTGTACATAGCGAAAACCTTGCACTAATATTTATGGTCTCATCATTTGTGCCCAAAGGTCAAATATGATTCTCATAATGCATTTTTTTTCCTTTTGCATAATGAACACTGAGTATACTAATTCTGCCCAAAGGTGATTTAATATACCTGTGTGTCAAAAGGACTTTCTACATGCATAATTCGCACGATGCTCTATTTTGTGCCCAAAGGTCAAAAGATAAGCATTGCGTTGCATAACCCTAACGCTCATGTTTATCTAGATATTAGTTATTTCTGCCCAAAGGTGATGTAACATCTAAGTAGAGCCTTACTTTGACTTATTGTTTTGGTGTTTACAATAGGTATACTCATCACTAGCTTCATCACGAAAATGGTCATAGTTTCATTACTCTAAGGAATATTACTGTTAGGCCTGCTTACTTTAACATTACTTTGATTCCATTACTTTAAGAAACATTACTTTGTCTGCCTTTTATAGCTAACTACGTCACTATGATAGTCTTCTATAACTTATATCCTCCTCCTTTCCTAATCAGTACCTAACTTTGGCATTGAGCCACTTACTGGTGCGAACTTTGCGTCATGGAAGGATCAATTACTTCTTACTCTGGGGATGCTAGACCTTGACCATGCTATTCGCCATGATGAACCCACTGCTATTACTGCTGCGTCCACTGCAGCTCAGAAAGCGGATTTTGAAAAGTGGGAAAGGGCAAATCGCTTGTCACTAATGATGGTCAAGAACTCCATTAACCTCAGTATCCGAGGAGCTATCCCTGACTCTGATAAAGTCAGAACTTACCTCAAATCTGTTGAGGATCATTTCAAGGGATCGTCTAAGGCTCATGCAAGTAGCTTAATGCTACAGATGCTCACTCTAAAATATGAAGGAAATAGCAGTGTCCGTGAACACATTATGAAAATGGTTGACATGGCTCACAAGCTTAAGAGTCTTGAGATGGAAGTCTCTGATAATTTTCTTGTGCATTTCATAATGACCTCTTTGCCTACTCGGTTCGACACCTTCAAAGTTAACTATAATGCTATGAAGGATAAATGGTCGATAAGTGAACTGATTGCAATGTGTGTGCAAGAGGAGGATCGCCTAAAGCTGGTACAACCTGAAGCTGTTCACCTGACAACCACTACTAATTCTAAGAAAAGGAAGGGTAATCACGGTAATCAGACTGGAAATAAAGTCCAAAAGGATAATAATCATGGTGCCGTTGCCTCTAGCTCTAAACCCTTGTCGGGCAAACCTAACTGCAAATTCTGTCGTGCAAAAGGGCACGGACAGAAAGATTGTCCTAAGTTCAAGGAATGGCTAGCTAAGAAAGGTAACATCCTTTATGTAATATTTGATTCCTTTACTACTGATGTCCCAATTAATACATGGTGGGGTGATTCTGGTTCTATGGTCCATGTGACAAACTCAATGCAGGGATTCCTTACAATCCAGAAGCTACCAAAGGGCCAAAGAAAACTTAGAGTTGGAAGTGGTGATCTCTTAGATGTCGAAGCCATGGGAACTTTAAATTTACATATGAGTACCGGAAAGTGTATTAGACTAGTGGATACCTTATATGTACCGAGAATTACTCGGAACCTTGTATCCATATCTAGCCTAGACCTTGAAGGTTATGTAATAATTCATGGTTGCGGCAAGATTGCTATTACTCATAATAATGAATTACTTGGTCGAGGTTTCTTGGATGGATTACTGTATAAATTGGAACTAGATCATAATTTCTCACAGTCTTTGTTGTCACTTAATATTGATGACGTAACTAAAATAACAAAATCACCTAAACAATTAGAGAATTCCTCCATGTTGTGGCATAAACGTCTTGGTCACATCTCACGAGATCGAATGACTCGACTCGTAAAGGATGGAATCTTACATTCTCTTGATTTTAGTGATTTTGAAACATGTATTAAGTGCCTCAAAGGCAAAATGGCGAAAGGGAATAAGAAAGGAGCTACTAGAAGTTCCAACTTGTTGGAAATAATTCACACTGATATTAGTGGCCCTTATCCCGCATCAATCACAGGACATACATCATTTATTACATTCATTGACGATTATTCGCGTTATATGCACCTATATCTGATTAAGGAAAAATCTGAATCCTTACAAACTTTTATTGATTTTAAAACTTTGGTTGAAAACCAACTTGATCATAAAATAAAAGTTGTGAGATCAGATAGAGGAGGTGAGTATTATGGTAGACATACTGATATTGGTCAAGCTCCTGGTCCTTTCTATAATTTTTGCAAGGAACATGGCATAATTAACCAATACACCATGCCTGGTTCTCCTCAACAAAATGGTGTTGCTGAAAGGAGAAACAGAACCTTAATGGACATGGTGAGAAGTATGCTTGCTAACACTAACTTACCTACTTTCCTATGGACTGAGGCATTAAAAACAGCCGTTCATATACTCAATAGGGTTCCATCAAAATCTGTCCCTAAAACTCCTTATGAAATCTGGACAGGTAGGAAACCGAGTCTAAAATATATGAAAGTATGGGGCTGTCCTGCCGAAGCAAAAGTCTATAACCCTAACTTAAAGAAACTGGATCCTAAAACCCTTACATGTTTCTTTATTGGTTATCCTGATAACTCAAAAGGTTATCGTTTTTACTGTCCTTCCCACACTACGAGCATCATTGACACGCAGCATGCCACATTTCTTGAGAACTCAAAGATCAGTGGGAGCATGACAAATCATGACTCAGATTTGCAAGAAGTACAAGAAGCGGGGGGAAACCATTCTTCCGGTATACTTATTCCTCCGATAATTCCTCTTGTACCCACCGCTGCTCCTAATATCACTGATCCTGCTCCTCCTAACCAAAACGCCGAGGGAACATCATCATCGCCTCTTGTGCCTAACGCTGATCCTAATATCACTGATCCTACTCCTCCCGCTACTGAACTGGAAAATCAACTCAGGAGATCATCTAGGGCACGCAGGGCCACAAATTTTGATGATTTCATAACCTTTTTATCTGAAGTTGAGGACATTGGAAAGCTTACTGATCCTACCTCTTATCGTGAAGCCATTAATAGTGATCAGGCCACTCAGTGGAATGAAGCCATGATTGAAGAGCTTAATTCCATGCAACACAATGATGTTTGGGACTTGGTTGAACTTCCTGAAGGATCCAAAACTATCGGTTGTAAATGGGTCTTCAAAACCAAATTAGACCCGAAAGGAAACATCGAACGCTATAAGGCCAGACTGGTTGCAAAAGGCTTTACTCAAAAGGAAGGAATCGATTATCAAGAGACCTTCTCTCCTGTCTCTCGTAAAGATTCTTTAAGGATTGTTATGGCACTTGTAGTTCATTATGATTTAGAGTTACATCAGATGGATGTCAAGACCGCATTCTTAAATGGAGACTTGCAAGAAGACGTATACATGCGACAACCTGAAGGATTCATTCCAGAAGGTAAAGAGCATATGGTCTGCAAGTTGAAGAAATCCATTTATGGGTTGAAGCAGGCATCACGACAATGGTACCTCAAGTTCCATAAAATCGTAAAAGGGCAAGGTTTTCTAAAGAATCAAGTGGATCAATGCACCTATCTCAAGATCAGTGGGAGTAACTTTATAATCCTTGTCTTGTACGTAGATGATATCCTACTAGCAAGTAACAACTTGGATATGCTGCATGAGTCGAAGCGGATGCTTTCGCAAAATTTCGACATGAAAGATCTCGGTGATGCCTCTTATGTCATTGGTATCGAAATACACCGAGATAGGCATAATGGTGTTTTGGGTCTTTCTCAAAAGGCATATATTGAGCGTATCTTAAAACGCTATAACATGCAGCACTGTACACCCACTGTAGCTCCAGTAGTTAAAGGGGACGTGTTTGGTTCTTTCCAAGCTCCGAGCACTGAGATTGAAAAGGAAGAAATGAAGATGATACCTTATTCGTCTGTAGTAGGGAGCATTATGTATGCTCAGGTTTGTACTCGTCCGGATATCGCTTATATCGCTGGTATGCTGGGACGTTACTTATCTAATCTCGGAATAGCACACTAGAAAGCGGCTAAAAAGGTTCTACGATATCTGCAAGGGACCAAAGACTACAAATTAACTTATAGAAGAAGTGACAACTTAGAAGCAGTAGGATATTCTGATTCCGATTTTGCTAAATGCAAGGAAGATAAGAAATCTACTTCTGGGTACATATTTATGTTAGCTGGTGGACCTATCTCATGGCGGAGTCACAAACAGAAGCTGACTACAACGTCCACCATGATGGCTGAATACGTTGCCGTTTATAATGCCAGTTGTCATGGGATGTTGTTAAGGAACCTGGTCAGTGGACTCAAAATCGTCAACTCCATTTCTAGACCATTGAAGCTTTACTGTGATAACTCAGCTGCCGTAACTTTCTCGAACAGTAACAGTTCAACTGGCGCTGGGCTGTATCTTGATACAAAGTATCTGTTTGTGCGCGAACGGGTTGAGGAAAATGTCCTTTGTATCGAGTACATAAGTACAAAGAATATGCTAGCGGATCCGATGACCAAAGGTCTTCCTCCTAATGTCTTCGTAGGACACGTGTCGAAGATGGGGCTTACAAAAGACTTAATTTAATAGCATATTGTACTTATTGGTCATTACTATTATCTTAATAAAATTTTCCTCTATATTCAGATTTTGTTTGTCTATTAGTTACGCTTTGAGCTCATAATGGTGTATGGACATTATTATAACGAAATCTGTCTTAGTCAATTGATCATTGCTTATTCAGTTTTAAATTTGAGTCATAGTTTGACTAGTGGGGGTCCTGAGTTGATATTCTTCTCTACGGCTGTACTTATTAGCTATGATTTCAGTTTAAAACAAAATGAGTATCATCCCGGCCGGACTTATTGGTGCTCATAGATAAAAGATCGCTTGGTCAAGTGGGAGAATGTTGGAACCACCTTAAAAGTGACCGTCACTGATCGTTTATCATTCCTGATATGATAATTGACAATAACTGAAATCCCTATGTCTGGTAAATATATGATGGGCGTATTTACTATTATTGACATACTATAGGGTTTCCCATTAGGTGATTGGAACTATGGGGAATTATACTGCACATAATAAACACCAGAGGGTTAAAAGTGTAAGATACTCTTATTATAAATAGAGTACCCTATTCCTTCTTTTAACCCTAATGAGATATCGGCTAATCACATCCAGCCGTGTGCCTCCCCACGATCGACTCTCTCAAAAGAATCGATCATCATCCCATCATAATACGATCACCTCGTTCTGGGAACCCGACAATCAATGGCAAATATGTTTAATGCTTTCACTGGATCATCAGGATCATCGGGTATGTTTTCTTGTCATCTTATTATCTATCAAATACAAATCATGATTATTCCAACATTAACAAATAATATGTATACATTAAAATTGAATTCATAGTAAATGACAAAAATGTTTTATAATAAAAAAATCTAGAGTAAACTATGATTCTGGTCTCCGTAGTTAAAAAATTACGCTTATAGTCAATGTAGTTCTTTTATTTATTTATATATATTTTTCTATTGTATATTATAAAATGACCATTAGATTCTTGATTTTATTTTTAATTTTGAATTTACAATTTTTCATTTATTTTATATTTTTATTTCTCTGTTTTTATTTTATAACTAATAATACTTTTAATCAAATATGCATTTCATTTTGCGAATTACACCATTATTAGAAAAGTTTTGTTGGTAGCATTGAAATGAGTCCATCATTAAATATTTATAAATGTATATGCAATTTATCAAATACATCTATAAATCCATCTACACTAGCACAATAAACACTTTTTTGTGACTAAGTTGCCTAAAATGGCAAAAGAACATGACGTAATATGGGTGATGGTTGATCGGCTCACGAAGTATGCTCACTTCCTGACGATCAACGAAAAGTATTACCTAGTAAGGTTGGCATAAATTTATTGCAATGACATAGTCTCAAGGCATGGAGTGCCACTATTGCTTGTCTCTGATATACAAGGTTCACGTCGAGATATGAGCTAGCTTTCAACAGAAAATGGGAACTCGACTAAACTTGAGCACTTGTATCATCCTCAAACTGATGGTCAAAGCGAGAGGACGATACAAAATTACAAACCCTGGAGGATATTTTAAGAGCTTAAACTATCGATTTTGAAGGGAGTTGGGATAACCATCTCCGACTGGTATAATTTGCTTATAACAATATCGACAACTCCAGTATCAAGGCAGCACTATTTGAGGCATGTGCGGGCTGCAAATGTACGACACCAGTATGTTGGGATGACGTCGGAGGAACACAGTTGGAGCTGGACCTAAGTTAGTCCATCAAACTTTAGATAAAATAGTGCGAATTCATGAAAAGTTAAAAAAAATGCGCATGACATGCAGAAAAGGTATGTGGGTATGACACATTGACCTTTGGAGTTTCAAATATGAGATAAGGTGGTGCTAAAGATATCGCCATGCACATGAATTATAAGATTCAGAAAGAGAGGAATTTGAGTTCGAGATATGTCGGACTAGTTGAGGTCATGTGACGGATAAAAGCAGTGGCTTACCGATTAAAATTACCGGAAGAGCTCAACAATAAACTCGACTACAGTGAGGAGCCAATCCAAGTGTTAGGATAGGAAAACAAAATGGTTAAGGAGCAAAAGTGTACCTTTGGTGCTAGTCAAATGGAGATTTCATAAAAGGTCAGAAATGACCTGGGAACACGATAAGGAGATGAGGGTAAAATACCGTCACCAGTTTTCAAGTGATGTCAATTTCGGAGACAAAAGTTCCTAAAAGGAAGGGAGAGTTGTAACACTCAAAAAATAGGAATAAGTAGGGAATAAAATAGAGAGAAAATAATTCTAATGGGAGTGTAGGGATAAAAATGAAAGGAGGAAAAAATAATAAGGGTGCAAACTGCAAACTACTAGACCAAATTTGCCATGTCCCCAAAGTCATGCATGGTGAATGGAGGAGGGATGTTTTGTTTATTTATATGACGAGACTAGTTAAGAAAAGTAAACACACACAAAAAAAAAAACTTGCTATCGTTTCAATCGTCTCTAAATTTCAAGCAAGGTACATGTTGGTGTGGTGCAAAGCGGTC
This sequence comes from Saussurea involucrata, assembly GCA_033807775.1. NCBI lineage: Eukaryota > Viridiplantae > Streptophyta > Magnoliopsida > Asterales > Asteraceae > Saussurea > Saussurea involucrata. The sequence goes on along the minus strand of CM066320.1, from coordinate 175,251,484 downwards.
AAGAGAGTTGGGAGAAAACGCTTGACGCATAGTGCGAGGTTACGGTGTTATCACGACGAATTACGGTTAGTTATCCCTTTCATTGTGACAAATAAAGGTTTAATTTCAGTGTGTTATACTTATTAGGTGTTTATTAAAGGTTTTGGATCGTAAAAAGGACCTAGAGTCTATCTTTTTTGCTAGAAAAACGATACAGCGAGTTTCGGTAAAAACTCACACGGTGAGGTTCGGGTGCAGGCGGGTCAGGGTCGGATCTCGTCGACCTGCATGATTTTCTGCAAGGTTGGACCCTAGAGATGTAAGATTCCACATTAGTTGGGGAGTAGAACAAAGGTTTCCTTATAAGAGGGACTTGATACCTCCCCTATCAGACGCGTTTTAAAACTGTGAGTCCAGGTGTGTGGACAAAACAGACAATATCTGGTACGGTTGGCCTGGGATGTTACAAGAGATTAATCGTCTGAATGTTGGGTCGAGAAATTTAAATGGTGTTGAGCCTGGTTATTTAATTGCTTTCGGCCACATCAATTTTAATGTACATAAGTTATTAATTGTTTTGGGATTAGTAATTAATTAATTTGGGCTCAATTGATTGATAATTCTTAGGCAAAAGTAATTAGTTGAGTTACAGGGCACGGGCATAGCTAGGAATTCATGATACGAGGGGGTCCAGTCATTCACTATCATATTTTATTGTTGAATAATAATGGTAAAGATTATATCTAATGTAACACCTCAGGTCCATAAAATCTGAATCTTTTGAAAATTTGAGACTAACTTGCAATATATGGGCTTTAGGGACTTAAAGCCAATTTTGGAGGAATAAAAAGGGGTAAAACGTTAAACCTTTTCATTTTTGGTTCATACGCATTTAGGAGGCTAGAGATGGTTGGAGAGAAGTCTGATTCATCTTCATTGGGAACATGGTGCAAGGAATGATTCAGAGATAGAACTCCATCTTCTTCAAGGTAAGCATTCATCTTCTTTACCTTTTGGCTTGGTTTTGGGTTGGAGTTTGTTTGGGTTTTGATTGATAATCCATTTTGATGGTTTGATTCTTGTCTAATGGAAAGTAGATGCTAGTTATTGATTCTTGATGGGTTTATTGATCTTCTTAAATGACGAATTCTTAAATGGCAAGAAATGGGTTTTTGGGGTTTAAAATCATGAATCAATAGGATGATTTTGTTAGGGTAAATGTGTTTTGGATGTTGGTTTTGGTTCCTAAAGGTTTGAGCATAAAAAACTATTGATGTTGGAGGTTTAAAACCGATTTGGAGCATTTTGGGGGTTTTGGAGTTGAGTTTTCGAAGTGATTTTGTTGCGCAGACCTGGGAGGCATGAACACAGATTTGTGCGGTTTTTCACGCAGGTTGAAGTCGCGTGAGAAGTGGCGTACGTCATTGTTGGGTGCGCTTCTTCGATTTGCTTCGTTTTTTTGGGTTTATAATCGATGCGTCATTTGGGGGTTTGCATTAGGGGTTTAGTAGAGACGTTTTGAGATGTAACTATATGGTTTAACATCATTCTTATAACGTCCAATTCAGATGTTCAGTTTGAGCTAGATTGGCTTTCGGAGTGTGTGTCTATTTGCTAAAGCTCGGGTGAGCTCCTTTAACTCTTTTGTGTGAATGGAATGTTTTGCTAATGTTTTCGTAACTAAATTTGGTATTGAGCATGATGAAATGATTAGACACTTTGAAAAGCTTTGTTAGTACATGATGTGGAAATATTTATTAATGCATGCAAGTTGTTTACATGTTCTTTACGAAGTGGTATATTGATTTGGAGTCGGGTTGCACATTGGGATTAGTGTACCTTAGGATTGTGAACATCCCTTGGGAGTTTATTTATGGTGTGTGTCTTGAATATGTTTCTTGCGCACACGGGACTGGCATCTACTGGGGGCCATGGGGATCTACTGGGGCCCCCGATTGTAGAGCTGTTCATGGCCGGTACGGCCCGCTAGACCCGACCCGCTCAACCCATCAGAAAAGCGGGCTTGGACAACCATTTTAAAAATATGGACGGACTCGGGCGGGACTATTCAAATTAATGGGCGTGCTCGTGCGATGAAAGAATAAATTTGGACACCCCGGCGTGGCCCGTTATATAATTATAATCAATTTTTTATATAATTAATATTTCATTTACAAAGCTTAGTAGTGGTTTCGGTTGGACTCTATCTACTTAGTACCAACCACCTCCCAAATATATATTATATGTGCTATGTCATATAATACGTCTTGAATCTCGATCTTAAAGTACTAGGTGGTTAAAAAATTTGTAGTTGAAGAATCCGAACTTCAAAGGGTGATAATCTTTGAAGAGGAAAAGTTCATTCATACTCCATATTTTGTGAAAATTACCTTTTGCTTACTGGTAGCGGAAAACCGTATAGTCCTACAAAGTGGCCACAATGTTCGCACAGTAGGGGCGCAAGTATACACCTCAACTATGGTTGTTACAAGTAATAAAGTGGTAAATATACCGAGATCGTATCCATAGGGATTGGACTTCAAAGTTTCGAGTCCTAAGTCGAGAATACACCGATTTCAATGAGAGAAGAATAAAATATTTTGAGCGAGTTTGGTGTTTTTTTAATAATAATAAAATCGAAACAAGTAACTAAAATGAGTACGGGTGTAAGTTTCCTTGAGATGAACGTAGTAACAAAATGGTTAGTTACTTTGTAACACGAAGTGCCTATAAAAACCTCGATCTCTCGAAATGATGATTTTTATAAAGTGGTCCTACAAAGTTTCCATAAAGTTTCCATTATTACTGACTCTCGATCTTGCCGATTTAATTAGGTTTGACTCTAAACGTCAAGTTCTACTAGTATGGAGAGTTATACCCAAATCTCTTTGTGATATAAATCTCGACCGGCGTTTGAACCTTAATAAATCATACAAAATCTGCATCTCGACGTGGTTATCAAAGACTCTATCAAATCTTTGTACATCACTTAAGACGTATTTCGAATCCACCCCTCTCGAGGTCAAGATCTAGTATTAACACTTCAAAGTGATCGGCGGATCCGCGTTGAGTTGAAGTCCCGACTCAAGTGACCAATCTCGAGAGTTAGTAACGATGGTCACACCCAAGTGTTGCCTACTAGTCTCAAGTTTGCTCACACCCACACCCGAGGGGTACTTAACTCATAATTAAAGTAGAAGACATAACGAGATAAGAAAAAAGTACTTGCATGAAATTAAAACGATGCCCACAGTAACTCACCGTGGGCAGAAATTACACTTAAAAAACTATATATCTTAAAGCTTTTAATAAACTTGAAGGAGTTCCTAAGTGCAGTAAATGTAAATGAAAGGAAGTAGTTCAGATGGGAAGTGATTCAAAATGAAAGACCCAATGCTCCATTATATAGCTCCATAAAGTGGAAGATCCAATGGACAAAAGCATCCTTCAACTCTTTGGACAAGAACCCAAACATGGCTTCATGAAGATTTTCAGGGATTTTCCCATGCCTTTAGCTATGATGATCATCTTTAAAATCTATATCTTTTGCCCAGATTTATGTTTTGTCCGTTGATGAAAAGAAGTGGTATGTCCGTGCCCGTAGTGGGATGCCTTCGTGGTCACAGTGGGAATCGTTACACAATATTAAACCCAAAAATTGATGCAAATAACCATAAAACGTCCTCAACAACTCCAAATAAAAATAAATTAAAAAAGGAAAAACATAAACAGAAAACACAACTAAAACGGAAGAAAAACTCACACAAATGATGTGTAAATAACGCTCAAAATGAGAGTTATCACTTACATTTACATTAGTATATTTTACATTTTTAGGTGCAAAAAAATTATGTATTTTGGACAGTTTTATGTAAATTACCATTTTATATAAATATTTTTAAGTGTAAATCTTTTAGGCCCGTTGGCAAGCCCGACCCGCTTATAGGATGGGTATGGGTAGGTTCTCAAGCCCGCAAAAAACGGGTTTGGGTTTCCTATATTACGCCCATTAGACAAGAAAAATATGTTAGGCGCGACCCATGACCCTCCCAATCCCATAAATGATCACCTCTACCCGATTGCGGACATCACGGTGAGGTGATGGGTGGTTATGAACACTGTGCAAATACCCAAGTGTGATGTTGTCTTGTGAAAATGATTTTGATGGCCTTTTATGGCGGTTTGCATATTGCTGCATGTGTTTTGTTAAACTGTTTTCGAGGGGGAATTCACTAGACCTCATGGTGTAACTCTCGCTTTTCAAAACTAAAACTATTTTTAGGTAAGAGTTTTGTTTGGTGTTTCATCTGGAGGAGATGGAAAGAGGTATTGTTGTAGAGGAGGTATAGTCTAGTGGAGACTTGTAGTTCCCCATCGGGTTTCCTCAATTGTAAAGGTGTTTATCCGTTGCATGCCTAGAGTTAGGATCGATGTATTTTGTATACTTTAAGACCATTTTTTGTTGTAATGTTATGACTTACGTTTTATGAAATTTTGGGTTGTTACATCTAAACAAAGAAAAATCTATTAATACAAAAGAAACAATAATAAAACATCACATAGGAATAAAACAATCCATTTTCTTAAAAACCAACTTGTTTAGAATTAAAGAATTATTTAAAACTTGGACACATAAACTAAATAGTGGGGCCTTTTCATTTGAGAACCTATTTTTGTGATAGCCTTAAAAACCGATGCATCGTGTGTTATTTCATATGATCGTTTTTTATCTACGCTTAGATTTAGTGTATTAGTTAACATAATACTAATTAAGTGTTAGTTGATAATAAAATTTAGGTGAATTCTATTCATACCATCCCTTATAGGGGTATGTAAGTGAGGTAAGGATAAAAAAATAGCATGATGACATGTGAATCAGAAGAGAGTATGATTAGAAACCCTTAAAGTTTATTAACTTACTTTTAAAATAGAAAAATTATGTGTATAAAATTGTATTGTAATAAAATAAGTGTATTATCAAAGGGAAATTAATTAAAATACCCAAAGTTTGACTTTGACTTACCAAAATACCCAAATTCTCGCTGATTTTACCAAAATACCCAAAACTTTCGCGGTGGACCCGCGATCGCGGGATAGGGCATACGTGGCACCCCCTGTTGGGCCAAAGTGTCCCGCGGAGCCCCCCAACTATGCCTGCGGTGACACTTTTGGTCCTTGCCAGCGGTCGATGCCCGCGATGGGCAAAATTATTTTCATTTTTGGTCCTTTTTTGGGCAAAAAAACCCGTACCACAACCTACTGAAAATTTGCTTTAGTTTGATCAATCCAACTTTGCTTGTCGCTTATATTCGCTTGAAGAATTGCGAAGTCTTGCGTACAGTGGTGAATTTCTTCTTTTTCTCGACGAATACGAGCCTCCCTATCTTTTATATCCCCTTTCTTTCTTTTGATCTCCTTTTCTTCCACTTCGATCCTTTTCAAGTGGACATTCTTCCTGGCGATAATATGTTTCCACTCTTCTGTCAGTTGGTCTATCTCCTTTTCCTTTGATGCTACCGCCTTCTGTAGTTTAGGTGGCATTCCTTCAGGTGTAGACGATGGGTTAGATGACGATGCCATTTGTTTACTGAAGAAAGAAAGCAAGAAAGAAAGCAAGTGAAAGAAAGCAAGAAAGAATGATGGATTGGTGTGAATTATGAATTGCATTTTACTGATATTTATGGATGAAATCTCAAACATGCCAGTGAATTTCAACCACAAATTGGTCTTCAAAGTACAATAATTGTGGAAAAAAACAGAAACAAACAGTAAAAGCATGCAAAGATTCGTGCAAAAAAGGAACAAAAAATAATTTTTTTGCCCAAAAAAGGACAAAAAATGAAAATTTGTTTGCCCATCGCTGGCATCCACCGCGGGCAGGGACCAAAAGTGTCACCGCGGGCATAGTTGGGGGGCTCCGCGGGACACTTTGGCCCAACAGGGGGTGCCACGTATGCCCTATCCCACGATTGCGGGGTCCACCGCGGAAGTTTTTGGTATTTTGATAAAATCAGCAAGAATTTGGCTATTTTGGTAAGTCAAAGTCAAACTTTGGGTATTTTAATTAATTTTATTAAAAATATAACACCTAAAATCTTAAGATTTTCTGTAAAAAAAACTAGTGTTACTTATTGCAGTAGATTTACTCTTTCTACCAAATTTTATATCAAACCACATTATAGATTTAATGCAATATTTGTTGTTATCCATTAGAAATGTTCTAACACGCATAAAAAACATTTTCATGTCTTCCAAATGTGCTTAAACGTTTTTTTAACTCATTTATTTGCTTCTAAAACAATAATTCTCTAGATCCGAAAAAACTTGACTTTCAATACATCTTTCCATTATCATTTTATGGTACGGGCGACGGGTCCAATATCCATGCCAATGTATGAACGTGATCGACCTATTGATTTCCCCTTAAGATATTCAATTATGAACAAGATCGATCACATTAAAATTTCTTATACAATATTAATAAAAACATTAGTCCACAATCTTAATGGTTTTAATTTGTATTCATCAAAAACCAAATGAGATTGTTATCTATACATTAAAAAAATGTTTCTCTAGATTTGCACCCACACTAATGTTCCATCATGTATTCATGTTTGAAATTCAACCAAATACAAGACAAACTTTAGAAGAATTGAAGTGTAAAGTTATCAAAACTCCGGTTAGTCATCTACACGAAATGCACCAAAATATTATATCAACGGCCTAATTTACCAAAAAGTTATCAAATGTCAACTATGGTCAACATTCGAAAGTGCGTGTTATAGATCATTTCTAAGTAAAGAGCTAAGAGCATCCACAATCATGGACCGCTTAAGAGGTGGTTGTGTCACGTCAATTTTCTCTCTCTGCCACATAAGTTTTCTCTTTCCTACATACTTTATAAATCTTTCAACCTCAATCATGGAACGGTTCATAGTTTATATAACGAAAGTTTAATAATATAAAATTATAATAGTTAAATTTACATATTATAACTAAAAGACAATAATTAAAAACTAATTATAATTAAAAGACAAAAATTAAAAATTACAATAATAAAAATAAGAATAATTAAAAATCAATTTGTATAGTTAGAAGTCGATAAATAATTTGTATAAATAGAAGTTAAGGAACAATTACAGTATTGTTGAAGAAAAATAAAGTAAATTTTAGAAGGTGAAATTAAGTAACAATTTGACACTTTAAAGTGAAATTGGTTTAACGTTTGTAAATTTTAAAAGAGTAAATTACACTTTTAGTTCCTGTGGTTGCCACCTACTATCAAGAGTAGTCCCTATTTCAAACTAATTACAATTATAGTCATTGTGGTTGCCATTCCATTTCGTTAGTCCTTATTGAGTTTAATCCATTTATGTGTCGTTAAATGCTAACCCATCCAGGGGGAAAGTTTACTCAACCTCTTATTTACCTTTACTTTTACACCCTTTTAACCTACGACTTATCCCCTGATTTTCTTCTCCCCTGATTTTCTTCACCACACGCCTTAAAATTCTTGCATCTCGTTTCGTTTTAGTCAGAAATCACAATCTCAAGAAATCATGGTGATATGCGATTGTGGTGCATCAGGTATCATACAAACCTCTTGGACCTCAAATAATCCGGGACGAAGGTTCTTCTCTTGTTCAAGAAATGTAAGTAAATGATTTGGTGATTTTTTATTTTTTAGGTAATTTCTTCATCTAATTTTGTTACAAGGTTCAAGATGTAGGTTTCTTGGTTGGATTGACAACCCATTGTGTCCACGAGCTATTCAGATCATACCAGGTTTGTTGAGGTCGATGAACCAGCAGGAAGGTGCTTTGGAAACAAGTAAAAAAGAAACAAGTAAATGGAAGTTCGGATTTTTTATAAGTCGGGTGGCATTTGCCCTTTTTTGTTTTCTCCGTTGATCGATTAGTGTAGTGATCCATAGTTGTAACTAGTTGTATTTTTGGTAAATCGTTGAAGAGCTCATCCATAGTTGTAACTGGTTGTATTTTGGTAAATGGTTGAAGAACTCATCCATAATTGTAACATGATTCTATGTAATGAAAAGTTCTCCATTTGCTGTCAATTTGTGTTAAAAGTTCAATTGCCACAATGCATCTAAAATACTATCAGATGGTCAATTCGTTTTTTTTTTCACTCTTTTTTCTTGTTCAAAATTTAAACAAAAGAACCATTAATATCATACTGAAGTTGAGCCTTGAATCTACTTGATCCTAAAACCTGCTTGAGAACCATGATTATGCTACTGGAAAAGAACAAACTCACTGCAAGGATTATGAGTTTGAGAATTGGTATTGAAATCAATTATGTCACAAGCAGACCTGCTCCATACAAACTCAGACTCGGACCTACTCAGACCTGCCCAGGCCTCTCGATACAAACTCAGACCTACTCCATATGAATGTTTAAGATCACAAGCAGATGCATCTACATTTCTGCTATGACATTGAACCATTGCAACTACATTCTTGTTTCACTTATACCTCCATACTTTCTTCATTGTTTCGGATTCCTGCACATCCCACTCCACAGCAATGCCTTCATCCCACCCCATATCCATTTCTTCACTAAAGAAAGGATCAAAATCATCAATCATTTGGGTTTCATTTTCCTGACACCCTTGACCCAACCCACTGCCTTCACCAATCTTTGATGCCATTTTTTTCAGAATCCATTCCAAAAGTAATTTCTCATATGGTAGTTCTTGAATGTTAACATCATATCCATGTGGAGACTTTGAATAGGTTTCCAGATTGGTTTCCAATGTTCTGTATATACATCAATTACCTTGAACTGAGGAACATATTTCAGCAACATCAGTAGATCTTTATCGTTCCGTAGTACTTGCAAACCAAAACTCAGATCACTATCGGTCTCATGAAGTGGTAAAAAATTACTCGGTGATCTGGGTAACCTAACTCTTGTGTAACAGAAACAAGATCATGAACCAATAAATTTTATGTATCTATTAAATCCACAAAAGTGATTTTACCATTCAAGTATTTCCTATCATCTCCATTCGTAGAGACTCCACTATGATGTATCTTTGTAGACATTAAGGTATTCCTGTGAGAGGAAATACAAATACACAAATACAAAACAATTAGACAACATCAACTAAACTAAACTCATGAAAGACAAATTTGAAATACAAAACCCTTACCATAAATTTCGTTAGGATCAAGATATTCATCTCGACCTCTGATGTGCCACATAATACGAATATTGACCGATTTTTGCCGATCTCTTCTTCAAACGTGGAGCGAATTTACCATGGTATTGTATGGATGAAAGGAGACCTTGAGAACCAGGGGTAAAAGTAAAGGTAAACAAGAGGTGGAAAGGTCAATAAAAACAAATGGATGGGAGAAGTCGTAGGTTAAAATGGACCATTTCCCTCGGGATGGGTTGGCATTTAGCGACACATAAATGAATTAAAATCAATAAGGACTAACATTGAAATGGATTAAACTCAATAAGGACTAACATTGAAGTGGAATGACAACCACAATGACTATAATTGTAATTAGTTTGAAATAGGGACCACCTTTGATAGTAGGTGGCAACCACAGGGACCAAAAATGTAATTTACTCATTTAAAAATAAATAAAACAATATTTGTAAATAAAAAATAATTATTTTTTGTTAAATATAAGTAGTTATAAGGTACAAGTAGCATATTCTAGAAATTAAAAATATAAAAGTAATTGAATTGTATTCTAATATTTTCTAATTAAAAAATGAGTGGGCTGTATTTTCTTTCTTCATAAACCGGTTCATGTAGATAAACCTGTTCTTGTACACCTCAGCATGAACCACTTCTTCCCAAATCCCAATGGTATAAAAAGTTTATGGACCGATCCCTCCTAATGAAGAACCGCCCACTGCTCTAAATATTTGTTCATCGGTTTTGTGTACTTTAACAAACAGTATTATTATAGTAAATCATAATCTTGAGGTGGCTTCAGGATAAGTTAAAGTAGTCAAGGTTTAATCAAAACACTGATCTAAATCTTGATATTGTATTCTTTAAGTAAAAAAAGACCTATTTTCTAATTATTTCGTTTGATTTGAAATTTAAGAAGAATAAAAATTCCTAATATAACTGTGTCAAATAACCATCCATCTCAAACAACCATGTCTTGTTCTGAACAACATATGATTGTTAGCGTTATATGAATTTGTTTTTTATCAATGTTATTATGATAAAAATCAATTGTTGTAACTCTAATTTCTCGAGGTTACAACTTAGTATTAAGAAATAACGTATACAAACTTTTCTAATATTTTTATTTTGCCTTTTTGTATACAATATATAATAATGTAAGCTTTAAGAATTTTAGAAAACTAGGATCGACATCCTCAAATGAAAGAATCAAATTTTGAAAACCCTCCCATTTTATTTTACATCATTTTCTTAGATCTAAGTTATTTTAAATGTTATTGTTTTTTCAATTAAAAAGTTATATAAAAAATGAGATTTTTATTCTTGTTATTTTAATATCCTATCGATGTAAAGAAAATCAATTTTTATCGGGTTTTTTGGATCATAAATATATTCATATGCAAGTATATTATAGAACACTAATTCATGTTGTTAAAATATCTTAACAAAATTTTTTACAGTTTATTATTGCATATGTAAAAAAAATTTAGAACTCTACATTTTACTCAAAAACTAACTGATAAACAAATAAATACAAGATAAACTTTGAACTCCACTTCAACAAACTAATTGATAACCGAACAAATAGTCTCTTACCCTGTAAAAAACATTAAAAAATCGAGAGCAAAAAAAAAGAATGGATCGTGAATCATGATTGATCGACAGTTCGAGTTTTAGGATTCAGAATTCAGATGTTATGCATTGTGTGGATATACTTCTAGTTAATAGATCTCTAACGGTCTCACATTTTCCACATACACAAATGAATGAATGAGCCTCGTATTTATACGACAAGATGATCGAGTGAGATTTGTTGAGATTAGAAATTTCAACCGCGTACTTGGCCAAATAAAGATTTCCCAACTAATCAAATCAGTAAATTTATTTCGAGTTAACTTGCAAACTTGATTTCCTACACTCTTACACGTGACTACTCTTCACAATGGTTTCCGTACATTTACATTTATAGCTACATCCGTTATTTATCTTTCATGAGTACCATAAACTAGCCATAATGACATTGAAGTTGTTTGAACTTTGACTCGCCTATCTTTCTAGCTTCGAGGTTAGCACTCGTTTTAATGTGTCTCTGTAGTTATAACAAGGTAAACGCTTATATTGGTAAGAGTTATTATCTGGTTTTGTAACACCCTTAAAATCAGGGTAAATTTAAACCTGAATTAAAAGGGTTTACATAACTATTATCCATAACAAACATTCTTAACAAGCGAAAATAGTGACTAAAGTCAATTTACATCAAACTTGTCGTCTCCATAAACTCTTCACTCATCCCATTACTTCTCTGCTCATACCTGGTAAGAAATATAATTTGAAACGATTAGGCTAACGCCTAGTGAGAACATTCAGTTTCAAAATAATACTTTTAAATCAATGTAACAAGATTTATCAAACTTGACTTACACTCGTTCTTACCATACTCGTACTCATCTCATAATAATATAATCATACTCAATCCCATGAGTATGACTATCATTCAAAAAGTCATAACACCATATTCAATAGCCTACTACGAATCATCACGGATTCTAGTTTATCGATCAAGCCTAAAGACTTGCATTCAATCACCATACCTTCTCCTTGGAATAGAAGCAGAAATAGCACTTATACATTGCCTATTTCTAATCCGTCGAAAACATAGGAATAATAACACTTACACTTCGTCTAATTCATGTTTCCACATCTCAATTACTAATAGCAACTATACTTTGCACATTCCCTCATTTATACATGAATAGCAATTCTATGTTGCCTATTCATTCATTCCTAGTCAACGGGACTATAAATATGATTAACACTAAGTTAGTCATAATATCACATTCAAGAGCCCACTACGAATATCCACGGATTCTAGATCAATGCTCATATCCAAGAAATCACAATTACACATGTCCATTTCTTGGAAAGGAAGTAGAGATTACAATTAAGCCATGCCTATCTCTTTCCTTCCTTAGAAATCAGTATCATGTTCCAGAGCCCACACTACGAATCTCCATAGATTCTAGATTAATGCTCATATCCAAGAAATCACAATTACACATGTCCATTTCTTGGAAAGGAGGTAGAGATTACAATTACACATGCCAATCCCTTCTCTTCCTTAGAAATCGGGAATTACGATTAATCCACGCCTATTCCACGATTTCTCACACACTGGAATTACGATTAATCCACGCCTATTCCATGTGATTACAAAATACTAGTGCCTATGGATCCATTACACTTATTCGTACTCGTGCAGGTTATTACTTAATTTAGATTCCTCATAGCATTCAGTATGAGCAAATCATATTTACATCACAATGATTCCTCATATCATTCAGTATGAGCAAATCACATTTATATCACAATGATTCCTCATATCATTCAGTATGAGCAAATCACATTTATATCACATAGATTCCTCATATCATTCAGTATGAGCAAATCTCATCTAATATTTAATTCCTAATAACATAAGTCTATCAATTTATATCATCACGCACGGTCTTTGATATAAATATTTATAAACACACTTGCCCATTAGAACCAATAGTTAAAACTCATATAGTCGTCCATCCAAAATTCATTCAAAACATTTTATTATAAAAATGCACCTTACTATAATTTAAAAACATTATAAAAGGGTAAGGTAAGAATGAACTCACCTGATAGCAGTAACGTCGCTATTACTTCACTTCTTAAAGCTGTTACGAATTTCCGACACCAACTTCACAAAGATCTGAAATACCCAAATACATAATGTACTGGTATTAATCTACTGTGCAGGACCCTTAAAGACTTAAGAATCCTAAATAACCAAAATTATCGATACTTATCGCAACCCACTAGCTGCGATAACCCTTGTCGCAACCTACTACTTGCGACACAATACTTATCGCAATTCACTGTTGCGACATCCTCCTCTTATCGCAACCAACTGTTGCGATATACCTCTTATCGCAACCAACCATTGCGATACAACCAACCTTGTCACAACCCAAGGTTGCGACATTCATACTTATCGCAACTTATCATAAGTATCGCAACTAACTGTCGCGATATTCATAACTGTCTCAACTCACTGGAATCATAATTTACCCAGAAATCTATACTTTTAAACCATAATAATTTCTACAAAAGTGCAGATATGTTTAACATCACTACCAGAAACTATTTATAAGCCCAGATTTCTCATATCATTCAAAAACAACATAACCCAATTTCTAAACCCATAGAAAACTTTAACTACATAAAATGAAGAATTTATGTAAGATGAATAACCTTGATTCTCACAGGTTGTAACTACAATTTCCAGCTGAGTACTTCAACTTTCTTCTTCTTCTTTGTTCTTCTTTCTCGGCTCTCTCCCCCTCTTTGTCGTACCAAAACACACACACACACACACACACACACACACACACACACACACACACAAAGACACCAAAATGAAAATGAAGATAAATATCCCTTTTTGTTCTTTTCTAGATAATAAGGCGGTGGTGGTGTTAATCTTACATCACCTTAACCAAAATAGTCCCTCAACTATTAATGCTTGGCAATTAACACCCCTTAACTTATAAATTAAAATTAAAGTTTACCCCTTAACTTAAAACTACGCAAAACAACTAACGTAACTTAATCGGGGATAAACTCTAAAATTAATCTATCAAATAACTGACCATAACTTATCAAATAATTATACTCAAATTATTTAATAACCAAACGCAATCCTTTATAAAAATCGAGATGTTACAATACTCCCCAACTTGAAAATGATTTCGTCCTAGAAATCAAAGCTAGGTAAACAAATAAGGATATCTACTCTTCATATCCTCTTTCGAATCTAAAGTCACATTAGTACCTCGATGATGCTTCCATTGAACTTGTAGCATAACTACATTCTTAGGTCGTAACTTCTTAACCGATTTTTCTAACATCACTTCCGGTTCCTCCACACAACGACTCTTCTCATCCATTCTTACTTCAGTAAGTGGAATCACATCATATCAACATGAAATAAGTCGCGTGTCCCTTCAGTTTCAAGTCTTACATACTTAATCACAGATAAAGGTCTAGGTATAACAAGGACTCAACTTTCCACATTTTCTGGATCTTATATCCTTCAACATTACCCACTCCCCAACTTGAAAACGACCTAAAATTCTATTGGTCTCCTTTAGTTATTTAATCCAAATCTCACTACCGGGCAAAGTTACTTATAAGTGTGTCGTTGAAGCTCTAACACCGCTATAAAAGCTCAACTATAACATGACACTAAGAGGCCTTCCTGGATCATCCATACTCTTTCGGGTCATAGCTCGCACCTAATCAATCCTACTTGTCTAATCTATGTTTTCTATCCGCAATTGAGTTAAGACGCGGTTACTAGGAGACAACTAGTCTAGAATCGCGTTGGGTCATCATCACTGTTAGCTCCAACATTCATAATATTAGAAGTATTGAAAAATAGGCCAAGTATGAAAGAGTTCCACAGAAGCTCTGCGGTGTTCCACAGAAGCTCTGCCGAAGCAAACAATCATTCAAGGAACACCAAGCACCAAGAATCTACAAAAGACTACTCACAAAGGACCAAAGAAGGATCAACTGAAGAATGCTCACCAAGGACCAAGCAGCAGCCTCTGCAGATCAGATTGAAGACTTGGAAGATATTTATAATATCTTGCCACTGTTGCAGAAATATCTTACCACTGTTACAGAAATATCTTGTTACTATTCCAGGGCCCGTTCATCAACTTGTACAAGGCATGGTCCGACAACAAACACGTGTCAAACTCTGATAGGCATCCTTGCAAGTTGATATTAGCGCATTTAATGCATGCAGATTTCCAACTGTTCATGCCATCCCTTCTTTCCTGTAGCATCAGTCCTTTTGTCTAGAATAGTTCTTTTGTAGTAGTATAAAAGGAAGACTCATGTTGAGTTCTTCCTAATAAGACAACCAGTTCATACAAGAAAAACACACACACACAATTAACGTCAAATCTATTGTTAGTGTTCTTCATCAAATACAGTAAACTTTGAGATATTCATCTATTCTTCATATACTGTTTATTTGATATTCTGTATTGTTTCTATACAAACATATATGTTAGTTCTTCAAATACGCTTCCGCAACACATCTTATTTGAACTAATAGATAAGATAATCTTTTTTAATCAAATACGGGAACCAACAATTGGTATCAGAGCAAAGCTTGGTTTTCAATATCAAGCGATCCTCGTTTAACAAGATTATTGGTAGAAACATGGTCTGATTTTAACCTGTTATTCATTCCGTCAAACAGATTCTACTTTTCAGCCGTTGTCTATTTATTCGATATCTGGTAAATCAAGAGAAACTGTTTCTTTAGTTAAAACTCCATAAAAGTACATTGTTAAGAACTTCCAAACCCAGAAAATCCTTCCAGTTTATTCTCTCGTACTTTTCTTATCATATCTTCATTTTGAATCTTTCCACTCTTAAAATGACAAGCACACAAAACTTCTTCACAGTTGGTTCATTAACCAAACCACCTTCTCTTCTTAGAAATGAGTATCCTCAGTGGAAAATAAGAATGATCCACTTCTTTGAGGGTACTGATAAAGAGCTCGTACAATACCTTTATAATCCTCCTCATGTTCCTATGTTAACAGTACCTCGTGTACCTGCGACAGCTGACACTCCTGAAATCCCTGAGCATCAAAAACCTAAAACCAGGGATGGTTGGTCAGATCAAGACAAGGTAAAAGATGAACTCGCGCAGAAAACAAAAAGAATTCTGATTATGGCAATCCCCAACGAACTCTTCCAGTCTTTAGATGCATGCGAATCTTCGTATGATCTTTGGAAAGAACTGGAAATACAACTTGAAGGGGGAGCTAAAACTCAGAAAAACCGAAGGGCTCAATACATAAACGAGTATTACGCTTTTAAAGCCCTGACAAATGAATCTCTGCAGACAACATACGACAGGTTCAACTCTTTGATCAATAACTGCAAAAAGTTCGGCATCCACAGAACTTCTGAAGAGAATAATGTCATGTTTCTCAAAAGTCTGAACGAATAATGGCTCCAGCTATCTATGTCTTTACAAACCAATCAAGATTTAGACTCCTGGACTCTTTCAGACCTCTACGGAACATTAGCTGGTCAAGAGCCTCAAATCGCACAAGCAAAGACACTAACCACTACACCTCTTGCTTTGGTTGGCAAAACTATAGAAGAAACAGAGAGGCCGAGGAAAGAAAGAACTACAGAGGAGAAGAAGAAGGAGAAAAAGAAAACGATGGTGGTGGTTGACACCGAATATAAAGAGATTGTGGAAGAAGGAGAAATTACTCTGGCATCAATAGCTACATCCTTAGCTCTATTGACAAGAGAATTCAGAGGAAACCAAAAGAATTCTGGAAATGATAGATATGGAAGAGAGAGAAGAGAAGATTGGAATAGAAGGGATCAAGGAAGAAGAGAAGAATCAACTGACCGACAGAGGTCAGACGACAGAAGTAACGACCAACAGAGGTCGAGTGAAAGATACAACAGAGGAAATGTACGACAGAGGTCAGATGACAAGGCAAGCTACACACCACAAGAATGCTACAAGTGTGGCAAGCCTGGTCAATATGCAAATGAATGCAGATCGGAAAAAGGTGGTGACCGACAGAAGACTGACGATCGTGCTGGTAATAACTCCCAAAACCAAGGTTGCTACAACTGTGGGAAGCCAGGCCACTTTTCCAATGAATGCAGAAGCAGGTCAAATCGCCCACAGAAGGACTCAGCTTTTTACAAAAAGAAAGCTGAGTATTATGCTCAAAAGTCACTCATGGCGAACAAAGTGGTGAACAAGGAAGATTGGGAGTCAGATACAACCTCTGATGAAGAATACACCAAAAATGCCTTGTTCTGTGGCATGGCAGACATCAGCTCCGACTCTGACACTGAGGTATCTACTTCAAACTCCACCTCTAATACTACAGAAGTTGATTTGCTTATATTTAAAACTGAAAATGTTGAACTGAAAAAGACTTAAAATGATATTCAGAAAAAGCTCACTTTTTATGAAAGAGAAGCTAGACTTCTCACTGAAGAAAAAGCAAAGATTTTTAAAGAAAAGGAAGAATTAGAAGCACATTGGAACAAGAATCTTTTTCCTTTAAAAGAGAAAATTTCTGAATTAAATACATCGTTAAAATACAAAACAAAAGAACTTTCAGATTCTGAGAGCGACAGACTTAACATTCTAGCTCTTAAAGAATATTTTCAAAAGGAAAGAGAAGTCCTTTGGCAAGATCTACTTAGAAGAGATGTTTTAATTAAAAATTATCGTGATGCTCAAAAGGTGTATGAGAAAATAAATACTCAAATAGGAAGGCGGGGTATTGGGTACAGTGATATTAATCAAGGTACAAAAAACAAAAAGAATAAACCTCTGTCATCTCTGTTTTCAGTAGGAAAAGTTAACAAACCTAATTTTCCCAATTTAATCTCTGTAAGCAAGAGAGTAAAAGTCTCTGGGGAACCTCACTTAAGGAAACCCATGACGATGATAAATGTGTGGTTTGAAAACACAGACTTATCACCTTCAACCTCTGTCAAAAGAGGATCCAAACCAAAGAAATATCTGAAAACTCAAAATCAGATAGGAATCTTCAAGTTTGGTAAACCAGAGACTCAAACTCAGGTTGCCTTTGTCTGCACAATAGATTCTGAAAAGAAATTATCTGCAGAAGCACTTGAGTTCAAACCAAACTTTTCAGAAGAAAAACTAAGAAATATAATTGAAAAGGAAATTATGGAAATTGGGAAAATAGTTATGTTAAAAAATTCATATACACCTTCTGTAGATCAAAAACTCTCTGAAGAGATCTTATCAGACACCTCTGTTGACATAGAAAGTAATCTTTCAGAGGAAGAAAGGAAGTATGACACATGCTCGGAAAGTCCAGTCTCTGTCGAAAGAAATATTGATGACTCAACCTCTGTATATGGGGACGATTCATCATCTGACGATTCAGAGGCTGACAGAATAGAAAAGTTTCCTTCTGACACAGAGGTTGTTAAACAAACCTCTGAAGTTCTTAACAGAACTATTTCTTCAAAAGAGAAAATCACTGGAATTCCTATCTGTCCAGACTTTATGGATATGTGCATACAAGCCAAAACCTCTATTGAGCTTGAAAAATTGAAACAAAAGAAGTTAATGTCCTCTCAAAATCTAAAAGATTCAAATTTTTTAAAACCCTTAAAAATAAAAGAGAAACCAACATGGCAACAAAAGGGTAAATGGACAAAACCTAACAAATCTTTTTCACCTGTGACAGTGAAATCAACAGAAGTTCACCACAGAAGGGACACACAGAAGGCTGCTACAAACAAAGATTTTTGCCAACAATCTAATCTACATAAATCTTCTTGTAATAGGAAGCCATATGCTAGAATAGAATGTAATGCCTCTGTGGCCCAGTTTAAAGCTTTCAATGAAAATTTCAAGCAAATCACTTCTGATGTTCAATATTGTCATTGCTTTGATCTAATGTTCAAATTAAATAATCATTTCTGTAGTTCAAATTGTTTTCTCTCTGCAGTTAAATCGAATATAAAAGAGAAACAAACTGATTCTTCGACCAAAAATAAAATGTATTTCAAGAATGCCAAGGCAAAGTTGAAAAATTCTGACGAAACTGGACCCATGTGGATATGGGTACCTAAATCTCTGTGATTATTTTACAGAAGAAGGTTGTGCCAATATGGTATCTAGACTCCGGATGCTCAAGGCATATGACTGGCAACAGAAGTCTTCTATCCACATTCCAAGAAAAACAAGATGGTGGATCAGTGACTTTTGGAGATAACAAAAAGGGGCATATCAAAGGCTATGGAGTCATAAAGAAAGAGAACATCACAGTACACAAAGTTGCATATGTTGATGGCCTAAAACGCAACCTACTCAGTGTAAGCCAACTTTGTGACACAGGATTCGATGTACTGTTCAAAAGAACATTCTGCTCTCTACTAAGTGAAGACACATGAATTGAACTTCTGCGAGCCAAAAGAAAAGGTGATCTGTATCTAATGAACTTCAATTCCAAAAACAAGGACAACATTTGTCTTGTTGCAAGCAAAAGTGAGGAAGCCTGGCTATGGCACAACAGGTTCTGTCACTTAAACTTTCATACTCTAGATAAACTGGTAAAACTTGATCTGGTCAAAGGTTTACCAAATGTTAAATTCAATAAGGATCATTTATGCTCTGCCTGTGAAATGGGAAAACTCAAAAGAGCTTCCCACAAAGGCAAAACTGATGTGTCTTGTCCTAGACCTCTATACATGCTTCACGTTGACCTCTGCGGTCCAATCGCTATACAGAGCCTAGGTGGCAAGAAATATATACTTGTCTTAATTGATGAGTTTTCACGTTTTACATGGGTTGAATTTGTCAAAAAGAAATCAGATGTTCCTTGCATCTTGATTAATCTAATGAAAAGAATCCAAGTTCTTTATGCGTGCAGAATTCTGAAGTTACGAAGTGACAATGGCACAGAATTCAAAAACTCTGTCATTGAAGCCTATCTCACAGAAGAAGGAATATCCCAGAACTTCTCTGCCGCTCGCACCCCACAACAAAATGGCGTGGTCGAACGAAAGAACCGCACGCTAGTGGAGGCTGCAAGAACCATGCTTTCTGCATGTGGATTATCAATGACCTTTTGGGCAGAAGCAATTTCAACTGCTTGCTATACCCAAAATCGTTCAACAATCGTGAAAAGACACATCAAAACTCCTTATGAATTGATCAACAAACGGCGACCAAACATCAAGTTTCTCCATGTGTTTGGATGCAAATGCTTTGTCTTAAACGACAGAGACTCAAGAGGAAAGTTTCAAGAAAAGGCTGACCAAGGCAAATTCATTGGGTACTTTGCCGCTTCCAAAGCCTACAGAGTTTACCTTCTAAAGTCACGCACGATAGTAGAAAGCATCAATGTATCCTTTGATGACTCTTTCCAAAAGACTTCTGAATAACTCAGTTCAGAACTCGGGCTAAACATGGAAACCTCTGGCATCTAAAAAACAAATGAAGATTTAGGTCTTCTATTTCAAGAGATGTTCAACAACGACGTTGATCCCTCTACTGGAATAAAAAGCACCTCTGCAGAATCACCTATAAACGAAGTAAGTATCTCTCTGTCAGATCCATTTAATCCCTCATCCTCTTCTACAAATACTACAGGTACTGAAAATCTAACAGAAGATACGACGACAAAAGATTCTGCAACAGAGGTTATCCAAATTCTAACAAATCCAACAGAGGAAGCAACAACAGAAGGAACACCAGAGGGAAGTGAAGATGAAACCACAATACCTATAAAGAAGGAAATCCCAACTTTAATACCCATTCCTACAAAAGATGAACCATCAACCACTTCAACTACAGAAGTTCAACTTGATGACTCAAATGATCATCTTCCAAGAACAACTCAATGGACAAAAAGCCATCCTCAAACACAAATCATCGGTAATCCCTCTGATAAGGTAAAAACAAGATCAGCTTCTGCAAATTTTTGTTTCTTTACCAACTTTATTAGTGCGATCGAACCGAAAAAGATTTCCGAGGCTCTGGACGACCCAAACTGGGTGGATGCTATGCAATAAGAGCTTCTGCAGTTTGAACGAAACAAAGTCTGGACTCTAGTACCTCTGCCACGAGGGAAACAGGCCATAGGGACTAAATGGGTCTTCAGAAACAAAAAGATGAAGATGGAGTGATCATTCGAAATAAAGCAAGACTGGTGGCCAAGGGATATCGCCAAGAAGAGGGCATCGATTACGATGAAACTTTTGCCCCTGTTGCACGGCTCGAAGCAATAAGAATTTTCTTAGCCTTCATAGCCCACAAAGGTTTTAAAGTATATCAAATGGATGTAAAATCTGCCTTTCTCAATGGTGAATTTCAAGAAGAAGTATACGTCCAACAACCACCAGGATTTGAAAGCTCAAAATATCCAAGGTATGTCTATTACCTCGACAAGGCTCTATATGGACTGAAACAGGCTCCAAGAGCATGGTACGAAAGACTTTCCACTTTTCTTCTCAATAACGACTACAACAGAGGTACCATGATACAACTCTATTCTTTAAAGGTGAAGGAAATGAGCTTATTCTTGTACAAATATATGTAGATGATATTATTTTTAGGTCTACAAATACACAAAAATGTAAAGATTTTGAAAAACTCACGCAGAGTGAGTTTGAAATGAGCATGATGGGAGAATTAACCTTTTTCCTCGGACTTCAAGTCAAACAAACATCAGAAGTAATTTTCATAAACCAATCAAAATATGTCTCTGACATACTTGAAAAATATAGCCTCTCTGATGCCTCTGTCATGAAAACCCCAATGGCCACTGGAAATAAACTTTTTCAGATCCAAATGGCATCTCTGTCGAGTGCACACTTTACAGAGGAATGATTGGATCTTTATTATACTTAACGGTCAGTAGACCTGACATAATGCATGCCACATGTCTTTGTGCAAGATATCAAGCTAATCCTAAAAAGTCACATTATATTGCTGTAAAGAGAATCTTCAGATATCTCAGAGGGACCAAAAATCTTGGCCTCTGGTATCCGCAGAACTCTGGTTTTGGACTAAAGGCATACACAGATTCAGATTATGGAGGATGCAAACTCGACAGAAAGAGTACCTCTGGGAGTTGTCAATTCCTAGGTGGGAAATTAGTAAGCTGGACTTCTAAGAAACAAAATTGTGTCTCAACATCTACGACAGAAGCTGAATACGTTGCTGCTGCTAGCTGTTGCTCTCAAGTTCTGTGGATGAAAACCCAGCTAAAAGACTTTGGTCACATCATTTGCAAAATCCCCATCTTCTGTGATTCCAAAAGTGCGATTGCCATCTCTGCAAATCCAGTACAGCATTCAAAGACAAAGCACATAGATATCAGGTATCACTTTCTGAAGTATCATGTGGAAAATGAAACCATCGAGATGCATTTTGTACCAATAGAATTTCAGCTTGCTGACTTATTCACCAAGGCACTTGATGAGAAAAGATTCCTTTACTTGGTGGGTAAATTAGGAATGATAAATATGGATTAACCTCTGTAAGTATCTTTATCTTTATATTATACAGTATGTATATTTTCTGTTTTGTTTGTTTTTGTAAATTATTTTGTATGTAAAGTCTACTAAACTCCTTTCTAAAAGGTAACGGAGATTCTGTAAGTCTCCTCAGAACCTCTGACGATCCTTACAGAACCTCTGATACACGACCTATGTTATATACATTTACTTCTGATTATTTGAACCAAGCATTGGTCAAGGGGGAGCAGAGGAAAACAATCTTGATCTACAGAGGTTGATTAAGTCAAGGGGGAGCAAAAGAAGAGATGACAACAACAGAAGAAAAAGAACATTGCCGGACAAAGAAGAACAAAAAGGTTAGTATCTCGAACAAATTCTTTTTGAAAATAAAATTTAAGGTCACAGAGCCTCTGCTGAGTCCAACAGAGGTTCTGCAGGCAAAAGCTCAAATCTTAAATCAATAATTCTTGGAAACTGTCAATCATCGAATACAAACACTGTAGAAGAAGTCATCGGTTACAGAGTTCTCTCCACAAGAAAGAACTTCTGTAGACCAACACTTGTTTTAAAAGGACTTTTTGCTGCACAAAACCTTTTTCAAAAACAAATTTATAGGACACCAACTTTCAAACAGGTCCTAAAAACATTGTTAAAAACAATCAAAAACTTGGATGGTCAAAAATGTTTATAAATTATTAGATATAAGAAATTTCTTGTCTCAGAGCCTCTGCTGGCTCTGACAGAGGTCCAAAAACCTCTGTAAAGGAAATTCTATGCTAATAAGTTATCGATCCTCTCCATGGACTTTTCAAACATTCTTTTAGGAAAGTACAAATTTCAGAGGCAAGAAAAACAAAGTTTTCAAATCACAGAGCCTCTGTCAGTTTTTACTTTGAGCATTTCTGTAACAGTAACGGTAACTTTTCTGTCCCACGCGCCTAGCATTTAATAAGGCCGCCCACGACGTCTCGTCATAACTGACACAGAGGACGTGTCATCTTTTCATTGGACCTACATGCAACACGTTCCTATGGAAAGTTGAACCCGCCGTAACAACTCAAGTGCGGACCCCAAATAATATTTACCTCAAAATATTAATCCTTTCAGATTCTACGACCACACACTCAGTATAAAACCAAAGTTACCATACCTCACAAAACCTTTACTCACTCTCTTCTCCGGCGAACCTACAACTATATCCAAATCATCATTTTACGTTGCAAAATGGCTTCCAGTTCCCACGCTGCTCAAAGCTCTCCGGCGAACTCTCCTCAACACTCCCCAGTGCATTCAGAGCACTCCCAAAACCCTAACATCGCCATAAATGCTGAAACAGAAAACTCCGGCGACTCTGCAAACTTTGCACCAACCACCAACCTTCAACACTTTCTGAACAAAGAACATTTTGAGGATGTTCTTCCATTAAAGTCCAACAACTGCTACCTTGTGCCCTCACCAACAGCCTTCGGCGAAGCTCATGCTCTTCTCCTAAATATCATGGAAAATCATTTCCTATACCCTCTCCTTTCCAAAACCCCAACCAAAATCCCTGCACGATATCTAAATCAATTTTGGCAAAGTTGCCGATTTGATTCAGATGATTCTTTGATAAAGGGCTACATTTCAAAACCAGACAAGTCTAAGTACCTAGAACTCATGTTTAACAGAACCATGTTCTCACTGGAGTTCAACCTGCCAACCAGAGGTCTTCTTGGAATCAAGAAATATGCTGAGGTTCCTACGGACGAGGAGCTCTGGCGATTCGTAGAAATGTTAGGGTATAACACAACCCTGAGGAAACACAATGATTTCCGCAGAGGCAGACTACCACCTCTGTGGAATACCCTGTTCTCCATCTTGAATCGTTGCCTCACAAGAAAAACCGGTAGCCCTGACCAAAGCTCATTCCAGATCCTGACCATCATGTATGGAATCTATTATGATATTCCACTTGATTATGCCACCATCATGATGCAGAAGATAGTGAATACAATCGACAGAAAGCTCGCAACTCAAAGGGCCAAAAAGAATACACCAGGATATCTGCCTCCTCTGCAATACCAAAGAATTTTAGGAGTAATCTTCGAACCTCTACTTCAAATGCAGAAGTGGCCAATGGAAGGGCCATCAGTAAAGCTTTACCCAATGAATAAAAATACTCCTATAGAGCATAAAGACAGTTACCCCCACTGCAGACCTCTGTCAAAGAACCTTCTGACATATGCAACTGATGAGGATAGGAAATTAGAGTATATACGCGTCCACAGGACTCCAGAACCAAGTCCTATGACACCCGCGTCTAGGAGCCCCCTTAGGTGTAGATATAGTAGAGAGGATGACAGAAGAAGAATTAGCTAGAGCCTTAGAGAAACATTACTCAGTCCAAAACCGTTTCAAAACCCAAAGAGAGAGCATTTACCCCTCTTCTCCAAAAAGAAAAACCTCTGCAGCAACACCCAAGAAGAAGACAAAGAAAAGAAAACCCACAGAGGAAACTACAACCTCTGCAGCTCAAACCTCTTCACCACATGCTATAGAGACAAGAACTTCTGCAACTCCCTCACCTCCAAAACAAAAGAAAAGGAAATCCAAATCCACAGAAGAGGGAGCTCCTAAGCCAAAGAAGAGAAAGTCAAAGAAGAAACCCAGATCACCTCTGCAGGTAATCACAGAGGACGTCGAACAAGAAGAGGAAGATCAGGCTATACCTCTGCAACCTCCCTCCCCAATAATATATACAGATCAACAGGGAGATTTCAATGCCTTCCTCACCAATCCCGACATTGCTCAAACCTTAGATCCATCAGGATGGGTCGCAGAACCATTGGATTAGTCTACAGAGGTTATGCGCACAATAGAAGTCATTTCTGCAGCTCAAGGTACACAAACCATGCACCCTCACGTACTAAAACTCATAGGATCTCATTTCATGTATGATTCTTTAAGAGCAGAAGCAGAAAAAGTAGCGGCTATAGAGGAAACCTCAGAAGAAGAGGTAGACATAGACTTTTCTATAGAGAAAGAGGTTAGGGTAGAAACAGCAGAGGGTTCTGAAGAAAAAGATGTCGCAGAAGAAGAAGGCACACATCCCCAACCCCCTCCTAGTGCAACCCACATTTCTGATACCGCCGGTCTAGTGGCAGAGGGTATCATTGAAATAGAGCAGCACAGCTCGATCCCAACCCCTCCCAGCCAGCCAGAGGTTACTCTTTCAACCTCTGTGCCTAATATAACTGGGGAAACCATTCCTGGGGAGTCCTCTCGAAAGGACTCACCCATAGTTCGTGATTTATTGCCCCAAATCACATCTGACATCCTAGCAGAGGAATTCGTTTCCTCTGCCATGCACACCACAATAGGGCCCAACATCCCTTCAGAGGGGATTAGAGAGCACATAGACGAAGAGACTCTAGACAAGTCTCCGAGTCAACAGAAGGATATTCCAATACCCACCTCTGGAGTGGATTTGGACAATGTTCTTCACAGAACTTCTGTAGAGAATGAAACACAAGTTTCTCCTCGAGGATTAGAAAGAAATCCTTCCACCCTCAACGTACAAACATGGGTGAAAGAAGGTGTCCAAGGAACAAGGACAAACTCTGGAGACGAATGTGTTCCTCCAGAGGTTACCACGAGTTCACACGTATCAAGGGGTGAGTTCCAAACCCTTGTCACCTCTGTGAACCAAACATTGGAAGAGTTGAAAAGCTCTTTCAAATCTTTTGCAGAAGTTACATCCAAGGCCATCTCAGAACTAAACACCAAAATGGACAACTTGTCCACAGAGGTGCAATCTACTCTAGTCAAGATGAAGTCTGCTGCCACAACTTCTGCCACCACACCTGCCTCTGCTGCTGCTGATTTTGAAAAAGCTGCAACTTCTGCCTTCAACAAATCAATCAACATATATCTGGAAAAGATGAAAGAACAAGTGTCATCAAAAGTTATTACTCCAGAAGAACTGCAGAAGGCTCTACGACAAGTTCAGGAACAAACAACAGAAGCTACTCTAGCCATGAAGCCTACCGACTACATGACCAGAGCACAGTTGACAGAACTTGGGCAAAGCATCTTGAATCAAATGACAGAATTTATCAGAGCCTTCACAATAGCCAACGCTTCTTACGTAAAAGACTTCAAAGCTAGTGTGGGAAAGATGCGGTTCAACACAGAGGCCGAAGTTCAAACTCTTCTTGGTCTCTGTGATGATCTATGTGCCAAAATGATGGCCGCCGGGGCGAAGAAACCTGAAACTACTTGCAGAGCAGAGGGTAAAGAAAATAAGGGTCAGGATGACTCTAATGATGATGATTCATCAGATCATCCTGAGGGGGAGACACAAGGGAAGAAACAAAAAGAAAAAGTTGCAACCAGTCCAACCAGTCCTCCAATATCTGCAGTACCAATCTCATCTGCACCACCCACCAAAACCCAAACTCAAGAAAAACCTCAGGAAAAACAACAGAGACCCACAGAGGAAACACCAGCCTCTGTGGAAACCACCTCTATCCTTGAAAAAGATGTCCCTGAAGTTCAAATCCTTACTTCTTCATCCTCAGAAGAACTTCCCCATTCTCCACCAAAATCCCAACCCAAAACTCACCCAAGAAGAAAATCCATTGCCCACAAACCAAAAACATCTAAACGTTCTGCTACGTATGTCCTAAAAAGAATGGAGTTCGTATCCGCTTTCAGAGCTGCAAAACGTTTCGATATCCCTCCATAAACCACAACCGAGCTCACCGAAGAAACATCAACAGAACCCAAATCCCCAATCAAACCAACAGAACCATCCCCACCGAAGTCCTAAGAAACAGAAGTGTAAAAAACTACAGAGGGAATTGCCATCATACCAACAGAGACCTCAACACCCAAACCAACAGAAGCAATCCCAGAGAATCCAAAGCAGACAACAGGTTCTGAGCCTTCCCAAACCAAAGCAGACTAAGGAAAGGGAATCATGATAGAAGAACCTCAAAAGAAAAAGGAAATGCCACAGACGACAGAGAAGTTGATGAAGAGCTCATTCGATGCCTTTGTCACTCCTAAACCTGAAGACGACTGGGCAACAGAGGGTAGGGTTGCAGAGATAAAACGAAAAATGGATGCTCTGCGAAGACCAATACCACCACCAAATACACGACATCCAGAAATGGAAGAGGTGGTGTATAGGTACCTTTACAAACAGCAATATCAGAACAACCCTTTACCACACATCGAAGATCCTCAACTCAGAGCTGATCTTGACAACACCTTCAGCAGAACAAAGCCAAAATCAAGGGCAGAAGTCTTCTCAGAGTCCAAAATTGAAAAGGTAATATACTGCAAATTCTCTCAACGAGAACCTTTCCAAAGATCAGGTACAACATTTACAAAGTCAAAAGGGAGAATAAGTCCGAAAATCAATTTTCAGATGCCGATATAAGGAACTTGAACCCCTACGATTTGCCAGATCTTCTTTTTTGGACAAAAGAAAACTTCGACAACGATGCTAATAGAAGGGCCTATCAAGTGTTCAGGAAATCAATGAGAGAAAAGTTTCTGCTTTATAGCATGATAGACTTTCAACTGGGAAGAGATCTTGGAGTCAGAAACCTGAGTCTGAGACCACCAGAGGATTACTACCCACCTTCTGCCATACCCAACTTAATCATAACAACGCCAAGGTACGGGTTAGTATATAAGGATCCTGCTGGTCAAGTAAGACTTTTTGTGGAAATGGACTGTCAGAAGTATTCAACCAGTACTTTGAACAAGTTCAGATTAATCTTAGAAGAAAGCAGAGGTACTGAGCTTATGGATCAAGAATCAGCAGAAAGAAT
Organism: Saussurea involucrata; assembly: GCA_033807775.1. NCBI lineage: Eukaryota > Viridiplantae > Streptophyta > Magnoliopsida > Asterales > Asteraceae > Saussurea > Saussurea involucrata. The sequence continues at coordinate 175,223,404 of CM066320.1, read as the reverse complement.
GATCAGAGAAATAGATGCTACAATCGGCTTGAGAGAACTGTGCATCAATTTCTATCACGAGCTCAGAGAAGTAGGTTTCGACAACAGAAGTTTCAATGACTTCAAAGATGCAAATGTCTAAATCTATTTTACATATCTCTGTAATAGTTAAAAAGGAAATGAAATGAAACTTTTTGAGGTATTGTTTAACCTCTGTCTACTTTACTTAGCCTAATTTATGCATAAAGTCAAATTTTTATTTTTCAATACTTAGGGGGAGATTGTTAGCTCCAATTATTCATAATATTAAAAGTATTGAAAATTAGGCCAAGTATGAAAGAATTCCACAGAAGTTCTGCGGTGTTCCACAGAAGCTCTGCCGAAGCAAACAATCATTCAAGGAACACCAAGCACCAAGAATCTACAAAAGACTACTCACAAAGGACCAAAGAAGGATCAACTGAAGAATGCTCACCAAGGACCAAGCAGCAGAACCTCTGTCACCCTTGACAGAGCCTCTGCAGATCAGATTGAAGACTTGGAAGATATTTATAATATCTTGCCACTGTTGCAGAAATATCTTACAACTGTTACAGAAATATCTTGTTACTATTCCAGGGTCCGTTCATCAACTTGTACAAGGCATGGTCCGACAACAAACACGTGTCAAACTCTGATAGGCATCCTTGCAAGTTGATATTAGCGCATTTAATGCATGCAGATTTCCAACTGTTCATGCCATCCCTTCTTTCCTGTAGCATCAGTCCTTTTGTCTAGAATAGTTCTTTGTAGTAGTATAAAAGGAAGGCTCATGTTGAGTTCTTCCTAATAAGACAACCAGTTCATACAAGAAAAACACACACACACACACACACACAATTAACGTCAAATCTATTGTTAGTGTTCTTCATCAAATACAGTAAACTTTGAGATATTCATCTATTCTTCATATACTGTTTATTTGATATTCTGTATTGTTTCTATACAAACATATCTGTTAGTTCTTCAAATACGCTTCCGCAACACATCTTATTTGAACTAATAGATAAGATAATCTTTGTTAATCAAATACGGGAACCAACAATCACCATTGAAATTAATCTTATGACTTAAATCAATAATGGGATTTGACTACCCACATTATCTTCCACTTGTTACTAGTTCATTGCCATGAACACATCACATCACTAGAAAATTCCGTCTGAGGAATTCAACTTACTAATCGAGTGACACGAATTCGTCGTTCAATAACTAACACTTTTTTTGTGTGCATAACATCGTCATCTCCTGACTTATATCTTATCTGCTTACAGTTCCGTTCTTCCTTTTCCATAAAAATTTGCTCATTGCTACTTTTCCTTTCCTCTTTACGTCTTTGCATCAAGATCTCCCTTTTCGTCACCTTTTCTCTTTTCGAACTTTCTTGTATACTTTCAAATCACCTACTGTATGTTGGCTCTTAGATTCAAGAAACCATTGTTGTCAAAAAGTCTTACCAATTTGTACACGTTCAACTAACTAAACGAAATAAGTAGATAGTGGTTAATTTATCCTACTTTCACTCAGGAATCTCCAAAGGTTGTAAACTTTCATTTGTTAGGTCGACTGTTGGTCCCGAAGGCCTATACAAGTTTGTAGAAGGGGGGGGGTTGAATACAAACACACAGATTTTACTTTTCTAAATTGTTTATTGATAAATCATTAACAATTTACAGCTTGTTGCGGAGACAAGATTAAGGATAAACCTAAATCTAAACAAGTTGGAACACTAAGGTTTCTTGCACTAAGAGAGATAAGGAAATTATTAATAATAACCTATCTTGAGATAAGAGATTGAACTTGTCCAGAGTTAGCAAGTTACTTCAAATGAAGTGAGTTCATCTCTTTATATACTGCATGCATTAAATGCAAATCAGTATATACTTTACACGTGTCATCAGCTGGTTGGTTGCATGTCATTGACTTTTGATGACAACCTTAGTAGCCGTAAGGATGAACAGTGTAGTATCAGAGTGGTTGTACGATTTCAGATATTCGGAGGTTCTTTTCTGACATTTCGTACGGAGACGTGCAAGGGTGGTTAAGACAAAAGTACTTTGTACGGAGGACTTCATGATCAGCTTTCGTTGATTCAGCGATCTATCATTTCATATCAGCGAATGATAGAGTTCAGCGATAGCTGAAGTCTTGTACTTGATACTTCACGTTGAGTGGACAAATCTGAGTCTTCGCTGATCCGCATCAGTTCATTAGGAGACTTGTCGCTGGTTCTTGAGCTTGATCTTCGACTTCAGCGTAGAACCTTTGTTGACGTGAAACTTGTCTTCAGGGATCATAAGTAAACAACTAACTTATCAGCGATCATCATAATGACTGAACAGACTCAGAGCATTAATGATGAACAGTGTTCGCTGAATGTTTAATCTAAAGAGCGAGAGTTCCTATCAGCGGTACTGGAAGATCTTAGTACTTATCATATTGTTTACTTACAATTTTCACTAAGTATTTAAGAGAGGGTCATTATCAAATCACTGAGGGTTTGGATCAACAATCTCCCCCTATTTGATTATGACATAGCAACAAAGAAAATTGCTATTTAATGAAAACATAAGGATAAAAAGAACTCATAAAATATTTGTCCCTTTTACTGTTTTCTAGGATCTTTTCAGTACTGATGGAGTAAAGTATGTTCGCTGAAATCTTTCTTTAAAATATTGAATCAGGTTACAATGAAGAAAAAAAAGATTACAAGTACAGAAGGATAACTGATACAATAGAGAAAAAGGAGATTTTATCAGTTTTCAAAGGGTTCTACCTTAATGAGAAGTTCATCAAGGGTCGTCTTTTCAGTGGGGATCATCCAATCAGTAACCGTTACGCCTTGTTTTCTTTTGTTCAGCGCTTCCTCAAAGATCAAGGGTTTTAGGTGTCGTGCCTGAATGTCTTTTCTGAAGTCACACCAGTAGATGAGATCTCTGAGCTGTTCGATTGGAGTGATTGGAAGCTCAGCGATCCGTTGAAAACATTTACGTTCGTCGTAGTCGAGAAAGAATATTCCATAAGGATTACTGATGACTTTACCAGGGACAAAAAGTTCACATGGTGGCAAAGAAATGTCAAGGGCAGATAGATCAAGGTCAGGACCAAGCACTTCAGCGCGAGAGAAACCAATTCCAGTTTCATTTCGTATGACAGGACCTGAGTTTGAATCTTGACGTTTCTTCTTTGGAGAGGCCCTTTTTCTTTTCAGCTTAAGATCAGAAAGAGGAGGAATGTCCACACAAGAAGATATCAAGTCGATATGTCTGTTTATCAGCTTTTTGAAATGATCCTTGTACTTAGATTGTGACGAATGGATAGCTAACCTCATCTCCAACCATTCAGAGAGACCATACCTTTTTACACTGTCAGCGCGAAAGGCTTCAGATTGGCCATCTTCTCTGAAAAGTTTGATTTCAACAATAGGTACTCCGATAGAGGTTCTTCCAGAGATGAATACCTTGTTGATCTTCGCTGGACGATATCTGAAGTGAATTTTCTCTTTACACCAGATCAGGGTGGTCTGAGAAACTTCAGTTTTCTTTTCCACGATCTTCTGGGCTTCTTCCCAAAGCTTTCATTGGATTTGAATGGGAACACGTTTCAGCTTGGGGTCTTTGACAGATTCTTGAGTAAGCTTGATGGCGTATTCTCTGTCTTTTTCTTCAGCTTCCTTTCTTTCAGCGATGAGGCGTTCAGCTCTGAGGTGTTCCTTGTATTCAGCTTTTGAAATTCTGAACTTTGGGGGAACTGAAGGAAGTTGATCACTCCTTAGAATGATTCGCCGATCCTCGAATCGCTTTATTATTTCCTCTCTTCTCTTTTGATCCTCTTCACTCAGCTTTTGAGGAGCTGAGGAAGGTCTGTTTCTATGCGAGAGAGGTTGTTCTTCTGGTTCATCAGTCTCAGAGATCAAATCTAAGACAGGGATTATTTCATCAGCAGCAGCTGGCTTTATTTGTGAAGTCGCAGTAGTAGAACCTTCAGCGACATCCTCAAACAGGGGAGAGGACTAGCTGAAACACAGCGATCTTACAAATAAGAACATGGGTAGAAGAACTTGGGTAGAAAGAGAAAGAGAAATATGTTCAGGTGTAGGCTAGGGTAGTAGAACTTATAGAGGAGGGATGGAGTGAGATATGATTAGTGTACCTGACAAACCGGCTTTACAAGCAAGATCACCAGATTTTCATCTTCAGCGACGCCTTTGCCTTTGCCTTTCTCAGCGCCAGAGGCTGAGGGCTTTGTCTTTGTCCGCTCCCCTGTTGGTTCATTTATTGAAATTCCCTTAAGAGCTTTGATCCTTGGGGCAGGTTTGACGATAAAGAAATCATCGTCATCTTCGTCATTATCATCATCATTCTTCTTTGGAGAAGAAGATGGTTCATCATCGGGGATGTCGATGGCTTCATCATCTTCTGCTTTGGATTCTTCAGCGTCTTCTTCGAGTTGCTCCCCCTCAGATACAGAGGCGAGCTTCTCGGTTCCCTCAGGGTTTTCATCTCCCTGAGGTCCAGCGATAAGATCTTCATTCTTCTCTCCCCTGATAGATTCATCATGGGAAAGGTCTTCAGCGCTCTTTTCAAGATCCTCAGCGCTCTTCTCCTCGGTATGTTCAGCGCTCTTTTCTTCGGGATGTTCAGCGCTCTTTTCCCCCTCTTTCTCATGATGACTGGGGGAGGAATGGGTAGACTCTTCAGCTGTGGGAGGCTCTCTGTCTTCTTGGCCAGAGATACCCACACAGCTTTCAATCTTTGCTAATCTGACTTCTAGGCCAGTTATAGCAGGATTGATCTTTTCCAGCTCTTGGCGATCCGTCGCTGTGAAAGTTTCCAATGCAGGGACAGGGGCAGGTGTCGGTTCAGGAGCTGGAGTATTTGCCTTGTTGAGTAGCTGCTGGATCATCGTTTTCATCTCACCAACGTCGGTCTTTACAGAGCCTAAGTCAGTCTTTACAGCTGACATATCACCCTCTAAGGCTCCAACCGATGTCTTCAGAGTTGTGACTTCGCCGAACATGGAGGAAACTGATTGTTTGAGTGAGGTGTAGTCTGTGTAGATGTCAGCGAGCACTTTGGCGAAATCGCTGAGAGTCTTATCAACAATCTTGATGTCGTCTGTGGAAGCTTTCTTTTCCACCACCGTTGTCAGCTTTGTCAAATTCTCTCCAGCGTTTGTTACAGCTGTAGAGTTGTTGGAGAGTGTGGTGGTGAGACCGGTCAGCTTTGTTTCCACGGACTTTAGAGACTCGTTGATGTCTCCCAAATTAGGACCTGTAACAGATAAGTACTTGTGGACAAAGGAAAGCTCAGAAGTTTCAGGTTTAGTTACAGTGTATAGGATTTTATTTGTACCTGCAGGAGGATTGATGAACTCGTCAAAGTTGCAAGTTCCTGAAAAATGTTCCATATCCTCTTCGAAAGTACGGTGAGGTATGGTGATCTCTGCAGGTCCTTTCTTCATCATTCTTTGAGAAGCTTCAGCTGTGGGTTCTGGAATGATGGCATCTCCAGTGTTCTTTGGAGGAGTGTCCAAGTGAGTGGAGGGAGAAGCGAAGGATAAGAATGGGGTTCGGGTTCTGAGTTCAGCGTTGGAATCGCTGAGAATCACTTCATCAGTCTTTTGAGAGACTGAGGGAGGTTGGGTAGGTTCCAAGTTTCTAACCTCAGCGTTTGGAGACGCTGAAGTCTGGATTGGAGGGATGGCTTGAACGGGTGTGGCAGAGCGTACCACGGAACTTTCCTTCAGCTCTTCAGAATGAGCTGAGGAGTCTTCAGCATGGGATTGCTGGGGTTGCTCCTTGGTTTTCTTGATCCTTTTGGAATCAAGTTGGGTTGAAGACTGTTCCTTTTCTTAGAAGGAGAGGATTGTGTGGCCGAGGAATCAGCGATGGGTATTGTCGCTGAAGGAGCCACAGAAGTCGAAGAATTAGGGTTAAGAAGAGAGAGAAGGGTAGAGAGACGTACCTCATTGTCGACAAGTTTGAAATCGAGCACCTTAGGGCCAACCTGAGAAAGTTTCAGGTCACTCTCTTGAGGATAGCCGTCCTTCAGGCCATATTGGAAGATGGCGCTGATGAAACGGGGGTAGGGAACCCATGCAGGTCTGTCAGCAGTAGAATCTACTCTTTGTACTAGGTCATCATAAATGATAGATGCCCAGTCAATATGTAGACCTTTCAGCAGTGCGTATCCCATAGGCTGCTGAGGTTGAGTGGCTTGATCAGAGGAGCCGGTCTTCGCTGTCATGCAGCTGATCAGGTGTGCGAAGATGAAATTCATCTCGCTGGGCATTTTGGACTTCTTTATCAGCGTCAACTTCTTCTTGGGCTTCTTGTCCCTTCCAGTTTCCCAGATGTAACCCATTGCGTCGAGGAAAGCAATGATTTCTTCTCTGTCAACATGCTTCTTATGGTCAGGGAATGGAACAAACGGTTTTTCTTTGGTAGCATTGGGAAAGTTCAGGGCTTTTCGAATGATTGCGGGGGTTATCTTTATTGTGCCATACTCAGTATCGCTGAGTATGCAGTCAATAGTTTTGGAGGGATCTTTGGCGGATGGTAGCTGAGAGTGTCTGGCGGAGTACCAGAACTGGGATAGTAGTAGCTGACTTGCAGGAGGTGTGATGGTCAGGGCTGTTGAAATGCAGCAGTTTTTCAGGAAGTTCACAGCATCATCCAGATGTGTGACTTGCTTTCGAGGAGGAAACTCGAGAAGCGCAGAGAGGTTGTTGACCTTGGTCCAATCTAGTTGATCCAGCTTGAACTTAACCTGAGGGGCTTTGATAATTTCCACTTCCTCAGAGTCAGCGGAGATGTTCTCAGCGGTAACATTTATCTTTGAAGTTGTCATTTCTCTGTATTATCAGTTCAACCAAAGATGTTAACAAATAAGAATTATCTTAATGTGGAAAGAAATTTCCATTAAGATGTTTCGAATTTTGTCCATTTCATTCAGACATAAATGTCTTAATGAAGATTAGGGTTTTTCTTGATTTTTGAAAAGACATGTAAAACCCATAAAGTCTTGTATTCCAGTTTCTAAAAGAATCTGGATACGAATGAAGAACAAGTTTAAGATTAAGATTTCAAACTTGAAGAACAACCATGAAATGGTTGTGTTCATAAAACCATGAAAGAAATGATTTTATTTTTAAGAAGTTCCTTTGTTTGATCTTGTTTAAAACAACGATAAGACCAGAAACAAGTTATCTGCATTTGAAAAAAAAATGAACATATTAACCTTGATGTTTTGATGAAGAAGATGATGAACAGTTCTTTAAAGATTTGAGAGCACAAATGCAACAGTAATTCTTTTCTTGCGGAGGAAGATTGATCGCGTAAAAGATAAAATATAAACCAAGAGTTGTTTATATAGAGATTTTAGAGAGAGAAAACCTTGAGCGGGAAAAGGTTTTCATCATGACACGGACACGTGTTTGCATTTGATTGGAAGTTTGAACGAGACGTGCAAACGTGTGTCAGAAAGAAATCGTGTCGGGGTTTGTCCGTTGCAATGACGTCACAACTGTCCTTTCATATTCTTGGTTGTCTCTGAGGTTTTGAAAAACTCAGGGACTCTTTGAAAACATGAAGCACTGAATAGAAATATCAGTGAAGGTTTTAAGAAATTTCAAAAAGTCGCTGTTAAGGAAGAGATATTCAGCGATGCAATTTATTTTGAAATCTTGCATTTTCATGCGATATGTCAGAGAGAGAAAACATATCTGGATATCAGTTTAACCAAGTTTATTCAGAGAGAGAATGATAGAATGGGTTATACAAGTTGATTTTATCCTATCGCTGATCAATGTGAACCGCTGAAAGTTTTATCCTTCAAAGTTCAGCATTCCAAGCTCGCTGATGAGAAAGTTGAATCTTGTCTCATCAAGAGGTTTGGTAAATAGATCAGCTAACTGATAATCAGTTGGAATAAAATGAAGTTCTATATCACCATTCATCACATGATCTCTGATAAAATGATATCTGATTTCTATGTGTTTTGTCTTTGAGTGTAGCACTGGGTTGTTGGCTATAGCGATGGCACTAGTGCTGTCGCAATAGATTGGAATTTTGGAGAGCTGAAGATCATAGTCTAGTAGCTGATTTCTCATCCACAAGACTTGAGAACAACAGCTTCCAGCGGCTACATACTCAGCTTCAGCTGTGGAAGTGGACACTGAGTTTTGCTTCTTACTTGTCCAACTTACCAGCTTTCCACCCAGGAGCTGACATCCTCCTGTGGTGCTTTTCCTATCCATTTTGCAACCTGCAAAATCACTGTCTGAATAGGCGGTTAGATCGAATCCTGAATCTTTGGGATACCAAAGACCTAGATTCGATGTACCCTTAAGATATCGAAAGATTCGCTTTACAGCTTTCATATGAGATATCTTAGGTTCAGCTTGATATCGTGCACACAAACATGTTGCAAACATAATATCGGGTCGGCTAGATGTAAGATACAATAGTGAGCCGATCATCCCACGGTACAACGTAACATTGACAGGAACACCCTTTGTGTCCTTATCAAGTGTCAGCGGTAGTGCCATAGGGGTTTTCATAGCTGAACTTTCAGTTAAGTCGAATTTCTTCAGCATATCTTTAACATATTTTCCCTCATTAATGAAAGTTCCTTTTTCAGTTTGCTAAATCTGAAGACCAAGGAAATATGTTAGTTCACCCATCATGCTCATTTTATACTCATCTTTCATTCTATCAGCGAAACGAGTACAAAGCTCAAGGTTAGTAGAACCAAATATAATGTCATCAACATATATTTGAACTAGAATGATATGACCTTTCACTTTTCTAAAAAATAGGGTTTTGTCAATCTTACCTCGCTCAAATTTTTCAATATGGAGATAAGTGGAAAGAGTGTCATACCATGCACGTGGAGCTTGCTTCAAGCCATAAAGTGCCTTGTCCAGTTTGTAAACATAACCTGGACGCTTAAGATCTGAGAATCTTGGAGGTTGTTCCACATAAACTTCTTCATTCAGCTTTCCATTCAGAAACGCTGACTTAACATCCATCTGATGTACAGTGAAGTTTTTGTGTACAGCATATGCTAAGAAAAGACGAATAGATTTAAGTCTTGCCACTGGAGCAAATGTTTCGTCATAATCTATGCCTTCCTCTTGTCTGTATCCCTGAGCAACAAGACGAGCTTTGTTGCGAGTTACAGTACCATGTTCATCCAACTTGTTTCGATAGACCCATTTAGTGCCTATCACCGTTTTGTCAGTTGGTCTACGAACGAGTTTCCAAACTTTGTTTCTTTCGAATTCAGTCAGCTCTTCTTGCATAGCGCTGACCCAGTTTGGATCTCTGAGGGAATCATCTACCTTCTTTGGTTCAGTTAGTGAAATAAAGTTTACAAATAGACAAATATTACCTGCACTTCGTCGAGTCTGAATCCCAGCGTTTGGATCACCAAGAATTTGATCGATTGGGTGATTTATAGTCCATCGCTGAGCCGGAGCGTGAGACGCTGACTCAACTTGATCTTGAGGAGATGAAGATGAAGGTTCAGCGACGTCGGGAGTATCAGCCAAGAGAGGAATGGATGCAGTTGTCATTATATTCACTGATTGCTGAGAGGTAGATGGAATTTCTGAGACATTTGGATTAACTGCAGGTATAGTGTTTATAGGAACAACTGAGACCCATGATGTTTCAGCTTCACTATTCTACGTGTTTGGAATGATAGTGGGACTATCATCTTCTACTGGATGAGCATGAGGAGTGGGAATATCTTCTGAATCACCAAGATGAGAAAACATCCATTGATTCAGTTCTTCTGTATCAGCGTTCGGTTTAGAGTTCGCTGAACGGGATTCGTCAAACGTGACGTGAATAGTTTCTTCTACAGTTTGTCTTCTACGGTTGAAGACTCTGAAGGCTTTGGAAACTGAGGAGTATCCAAGAAAGATTCCATCATCAGCCTTAGGATCAAACTTTCCAAGGGCATCTCTGTTGTTCAGTATGAAACACTGACATCCAAAGATGTGAAGAAAGCTGATTGAAGGCTTTCTCCCATGAAAGAGTTCATAGACTGTCTTTTTGAATCTTTTAACTATCAGCGACCTGTTTTGCGTAAAACAAGCAGTGTTGACAGCTTCTGCCCAAAACTGAGTAGGCAGGTGAGAATCGCTGAGCATTGAACGTGCAGCTTCAATAATTGTTCTATTTCTTCTTTCAGCGACTCCATTTTGTTGCGGTGTTCTCACTGACGAAAAGTTGTGAGAAATACCCTTACTCTCAAGGAAGGAATCAAGAGAACTGTTTTTGAATTCAGTTCCATGATCACTCCTTATTGAGCGAACAGTCATATTGTTCAGAGTTTCCATCTTCCGAACAAAGGTGATGAGTTCTTCAGGGGTGTCACTCTTAGAACGGAGAAACATTACCCAAGTGAAGCGAGAGAATTCATCAACTATGACCAGCGTATATTTATTTCCAGCGATGGATTGTTTGTTAACAGGGCCAAACAAATCCATATGGAGTAGTTGTAGAGGAGATGACACTGAGGAGACTTGCTTTGACTTGAAGCTTGCCTTGGTCTGCTTCCCTTTTTCACACGCTGAACATAAAGACTCTTTGGCGTATGAATGCTGAGGTAGACCAGTGACTAACTCTTTGGAGGAAAGAGTATTCAGTGTCTTGAAATTTAGATGAGAGAGTCTCTTGTGCCATAGCCAGTTAACATCAGAAGATGCCTTTGAGAAGAAACAGGAGTTCTTAGTGGTTGTTGAGTCCATGTTTATTACATAAACATTTTCCAAACGATAACCGCTGAGAGCTATCTTCTCCTTTTTGTCAGAGACAAAGCAGGATTCCTTAGTAAAAATTACTTTGTTATCCATGTCGAAAAGCTGACTGATGCTCAAAAGATTATGCTTCAGCCCTTCAACATATGCGACTCTTCTGAAGGAGGTTGTACCATTTGAAAGTACATCATACCCTCGGGTATGTCCTTTTCCATTTCCACCGAAAGTCACAGAGGGACCTTTCTCTTCTTTGTATTCAGCGAGCAGGCTTTTCTTTCCAGTCATGTGTCTAGAGCATTCGCTATCGAGATACCAGATACCCTTCTTAACCTGCAATACAAAGGAAGATTAGTTTTTCTTAGGTACCCACTTAACCATGTATACATGTTTGTCAGTGGAAGTAGTTGGAATTAGGGGTGAGCAGCGGAACTGGGTACCCGCCTTTGGAACCGAAACCGCTCCGGAACTGCCGGTTCCGGAACCGGAATCGATGTGACTGGTTCCGGTTCCGGTTCCTAAAATAACGGAACCGATGTGACTGGGTCCGGTTCCGGTTCTCATTTTTTTAGAACCGCTACCCGCTGGGTACCTGCCGGGACCGGTTCCGGGACCGGGTACCCGGAACCGCTGGGTACCCAGAACCGGAACCGCTAGGTACCCGATACATATTAAGTATTTACATATAAATATTTATTTAAACTAAATAAAAAAGTTAATAAACTAATGAAATTTCTTTTTAGGGTTTAGGTTTCCATTCACATTTCACACCAACTAGCGCCGCATACATTGTAGAGAATACAATTCTCTTCATCTCTTGTCTTCACAGTAAACACACACACAGACCTCACGAAGTCACCGTCCACGTCCGCCAGCCGCCGGCCACCGTCCCCGTCCGCCAGCCGCCGTTCCCGTCCGCCAGCCGCCGGCCACCGTCCCCGTCCGCCAGCCGCCGTCTGCTGTCTGTAAGGTATGTGTTCTCACTTCTCATTTTGTTTGATCTGGAGTTGTGATTGAGGTTGAAAAAATGTCATCTCCACACCTTAGCCAAAGCAAATAACTAAAAGTCTAAAACCAGCATCAGGTCTGAAACCTAACGGCCGGCAATGCACATCACTGCTAAGAAAAATTATCTCAAAATCTTGTATGACTAATTGACACTGTTAACTTAAGTAGACACTCATCGAACAAATAAAAAACCTCTAAAGTTACTTCTGATAAAGTGACATGAAAAGTAAATAAGGAAATGCATGACATACTCGAAGTCTTCTAGTCTCTCAGCCTATTTTTATGTCATCTCATTTTGTAAATAAGCAAATGCATGACGCACATTTTTATGTCATCTCATTTTGTTCTCACTTCTCATTTTGCTGTTTTTGCTTGCTGTTTTTTAGTTGCTGTTTAATATAGTTGCTTTTTTTTAGTTGTTGTTGGATTTTTTTTAGTTGTTGCTGGTAACTACATGTCATAGTCCGTATTTATATTAAATTCCCTTTTTTGTCAGGTTTAATAATGGATGTACCTCCGATTGACGTGGATGAAAGTGAGGCGGTTGATCAAAACCAAAGCCAAAAAAGCATGCCCCAAGTCGGAGACAAAAGGAAATCAAGTGTTTGGCGTCATTACGAAGACATTAGAGATCCAACCACGGGCAAGGTTGTGAGAGCAAAATGCAAGTATTGTTCAAAGTTATTAAACGGGTGCACAAAGAACGGTACATCTTCTCTCTCAAAACATCTTGGTTCTTGTCCAAAATACCCGAAAAATCTCGATAAAAAACAAATGAAAATTAGTACTTTTAGAACTAGTCAAAGTGATACTGCCACTATTTCTAATTGGGGGTTTGATCAAAATTCTATTAGACTTGCTTTAGCTAAAATGGTTATTCTTGATGAGCAACCATTTTCTATCGTCGAACGTGATGGATTTAGAGGTTTTTGTAGTGCCGGCATGCCACAATTTTGTATTCCATCACGATTCACAGTTGCTAGAGATTGTAGTAAACTATTTCTTAGTGAAAGGGAGATACTAAGAAATACTTTCAAAAGTTTGAACTCTAGAATTGCTCTCACAACTGATTGTTGGACTTCTGTGCAAAATTATAATTATCTTTGTTTGACTGCACACTTTATTGATGATAATTGGAGATTGCATAAAAGGATTTTGAGTTTCAAGTTAACGGATAGTCATAAAGGGAAGGAAATTGGAAAAGTTGTGGAATCATGTGTTCTTCAATGGGGTATAGAAGATAAGTTGTCTTGTCTTACTGTAGATAATGCAAGTTCTAATGATGTTGCCGTTGCGCATTTGAAAGATAATCTTAGTGAAAAACTTGTTTTGGGAGGTGAGTTTTTTCATATGAGATGTGCTGCTCATATTTTAAACTTGATTGTTAAAGATGGCTTGAATATGGTTAAGGATTCCATCAATAGTATTCGAGGTGCGGTTAGATATGTGAGGAGCTCTCCGGCAAGAGCTAAGTTGTTTGATGAGTGTGCTTTAAAGTCTAAAATTCCGTGTAAGGGTTCTGTTTGTTTAGATGTGCCAACACGGTGGAACTCCACTTACATTATGTTAGATTTGGCTCCTAAATTTGAGAAAGCTTTTAAAAGAATGAAACAAGAAGATCCTGATTTTGTAAAAGAACTCAAAGATGGATTTCCATCCCAACAAGATTGGGAAAATGCCAAAGCGTTATCACTTTGTTTGAAACAATTTTACGAGGCCACAAAAAGGATTTACGGCACTTTATATGTTACAGCTAATATGCATTTTCATGAGATCTTGGGTGTCCTTGCTTCTTTGTTAGAGTGGAGAGAGGATGATGAACCTAGTATTATGCGTATGGGTGATGAAATGAGAAAAAAGTTTGACAAATATTATGGAGGTTTTGGTAGAACAAATGTGATGGTTTTAGTTGCAGTGGCTCTTGATCCACATTATAAGATGAGGTTTGTGAAGTTTTCATTAAGAAAAATCTTTCCTTCGGACTCCGATAAAGTTAGTGATATATATGGTCAAGTATATGATGTTTTGAAAAAATTATATGACCATTATGCTAATGTTTCTTCATCATCAAAGGATGATTCTTCTATTTTCTTTGTGAATGATGATGGTGACCAAAATTTTGTTGGGACGGTGAAGAATAAACAGATGAGAAAAATCTATGATGAGTTTTATGAAAATGATGTTGGGGATGCTATTGAGAAATCTGAGTTGGAAGAATATCTTGAGGCTCCGCCTTAAAAAATGGATGTTGAGAAGTTTGAAATTTTGAGGTGGTGGAGTGAAAAGTGTACTACATATAAGGTATTGGGATCAATGGCAAAGGACATTCTAGCCATTCCGGTTTCTACGGTTGCTAGTGAGTCTGCTTTTAGTACATCCGGTCTGGTGGAAGATGAGTTTCGGAGTAGTTTAGGTCCAAAGACGGTGGAAGCTTTGATATGTGCTCAAGATTGGTTGAGAGGATCATCAATATGTTTGGACATGGAACAATATTTGGAGGATGTGCAAAAATACGAGGAAGGTAATTTACTTATTTATTGTCTTTTTTCATATATATTTATATTTGTTAATTTCATACGTAACATTCTAATTTGCGTTTTTTATTTGTTAATTTCAGAAATTGGTCGTATTGATCTTGATGAGACATTTGTTAACATCAACTAATTTCTTTTTGAGGTAATTTTCTAATTTATATTTGTTGTAGTGACAATTTATAAAATGGCATGGTATTGGTTTAGTTAGGTATTTTATTTGTTTTGACTTTGATCCAAGTGTTTTATTTGTTAGGTGTTGACGACTTGACGTGAAGTTCCATGAAGTCGTGAAGTGTCGTGAAGACATGAAGCGTTTTATTCGTTTTGTACTTTTGTTGATGTCGTATCAAGACTTAATTTTAAGTTTAAGTTGGTTATGTAATAATTATTTTCTAATTTGGTTATGTAATAATTATTTTTATCGGATTAGTTTTTAGTTTTAATCGTTTGTTGTATGAAAAATTGAAAACTACGTTGGTACTTTAAGTTTAAGTTGTTTTTTTCTACTTTGTAAGTGTTTTAAAATTATGTTTTATTGTAAAAAATGTTTAAAAAAAATTGCTAGCGGGTACCCGGAACCGGAACCGGTTCCCAGCGGTTCCGGGACCGGTTCCAAAAAAAAAGAGAACCGACGGGAGCGGTTCCGGTTCCGGTTCCGGTTCTTTCTTTCTAGGAACCGCCGGTTCCGGTTCCATGAAAAAAGGGCGGGTACCCGGTGTTGCTCACCCCTAGTTGGAATAGAAGGTTCAGCAGTCTTCGCAGCATTTGAAGATTCAGCTTTGTCTTTCTTCACTTTGGTTAATTTCTTAACCTCAGTGGTAGGAGTCACCTTGACCTGATTTGCATCGGGGTTGGTCTTCTTTGCCTTGGGGGCAATCTTCACCTTAGCTATCTTTTCAGCTTTGGTGGCTGTGGGCACTTACTAGCAATATGATCAGTGAGTCCACAGTGATAACATTTTCTATAGCTAAAAGTAGTTCTAGGACTATTTGTATGTTGAGCTTTTAATTTCGAATTAGAAGTGCCAGCACCAAGTAAACTATTGGCTTTAGAAATGGGACGAACATTCAGTTCTTCAGATTTCTTACCAAGGACATCCACTCTGAGTCTAGGAGTAGATCGCTGAATAGATCCACGCTGAATAAATCCAGAGATCTGATTTCTAGATCCAGAGGGGTAGATCACTGAGGCTTTAGAAGCATTCAGCTTTGGTACTAAGGTACCCTTTTGAGGATTTTGATAAATAACAATCCCTTTACCTTTGTCTTTAGAGACAGAGGTAGGTTTTGAATAAACCATTTTCTCCTTACCTTTTGAGGAGGTAGGAGTTTCCTCGGGGATTGGTGTAATGGACGAGGAGCACTGAGATGATGAAGTGTCAGCGACTGAGGATACGAACGTTCCAAATTTAAGCATTGAACGTTCAGTGGTTGGTTTTGGAGTATCATATTTATAACCCATACCACGTTTATCACTCAGAGGAATCTGAGCCTTAATTATCTCAGTGATCTTTGTTGAAGAATTACACCATCCTTCAACAGTAGTTTTTTCAGCCTGTAATGCAGCGATAGCTTCTGCTCGTTTGATTTTGACTAGCTGATTTAAAAATACTTGATCTTTAAAATCTTCTTCAATTTTAGAAAGCTTTTCTATTTGAAGGTGGCAGTTTTTAAGCTTTTCAGCGAGATCAAGATTTTGGTTTTCAACCACAGCTTTGCCGTTCATGGCTTCGTATAAACTTCTAGTCAAGAGATCGATCTCACGGAGACTATCAGCTTCATCAATATTTGCAATATTGGTAAAGAAAGAAGGTGATACCTGAATAGCACGGGTTGAAGTGGAGGGAATGTCTGAACTTTCTTCCTCTTCTTCAATCTTGGCCATGAGACATTGATTTGCTTCATCATCTTCAGAATCCGATGATGATGCTTCTTCATCAGAAGCAGCCCAATCATAGTCAGCCATCAGGCCTTTTCCTTTCTTCTTAAAGCTTTTCAGCTTCGCATATTTGTCTTTCAGCTTTGAGTATTTGTCATCTTTATTCCTTGGAACAAAGGATTTCTTTGTAAAAGCTGAGGGTCTAGAAACTTTCTTAGACCTGCACTCGTTAGCAAAATGTCCTATCTTTTCGCAGTTAAAACAAGTAGCAGTAGCCTTATCAACAAAAACTGATGATTTAGGCTTGTCAGCTATGGAAAGAGGTTTGTTCTTTCTAAACATTTTCTTCTTGGCAAATCTCCTGAACTTTTTAGTTAGGAGAGCCAAGGATTCATCATCTGAAAAATCAGAATTTGATGAACTTTCAGAGTTACTCTCTAACTCAGTGATAGTGACTGAGGGTCGCTGAGTAGAAGGTTCCTCTGAGATTAAAGCAACAGGGGTGCTTTTGGAATCTTTTACAAGATTCTTCTTAAGATGGCTTGATTGCTCATGATTCAGCAACGTGCCATATAAGGTAGCAAGGGTCATTGATCTTAGATCCTTTGACAGCTTGAGACACATGGAATAATTGTCCCAGCTTTCAGGTAAACATTCTAGAAACTTTGTCAGCACTTCAAAGTTAGAATATTCCTTACCAACAGTTTTCAGATCTATAATTAAACAATTAAAACGTTGGTGAACTTCAGAGAGAGTTTCATTCTTACCAGAAATGAAGCTTTCGTATTGTCCTACCAGGTTGATCTTTCTTGAGTCCTGTACTTCAGACGTTCCTTCATACTGAACACTTATTGTGTCCCACATGGCTTTTGATGTTTTCAGATTCATGACGGAATGGTAGACTTCGTCAGGAAGAGCCATGGATAGTATGGATCTGGCTTTTGTATCTATAGCCACTTTCTTCTTATCTTCATCAGTCCATTGATGGATTTCTTTAGGTACCAGCCTTTCTGGAATAGCAGGTCTATTCTCAGTGCCTGGAACTGCAGCATCAAATCTTACAGGGATGAATGGACCATTCTCAATATAGTAAGGTATAGTAGGGTCTACACCTTCTAAGAAGAGTGTCATCCTATTTTTCCATAAGTTGAAGTTATCTCTGGAAAATCTTGGGGGTTTTGCAAGAGAACCATTGTCTATATAATTTGTATTTGTGTTGGTGGCCATTTTCAGATAATAGCAAGGAAGAGAAATATCTTAGATTAGATCTTGTTTATGAGATTAAAAAATCCGCTCTGATACCACTTGTTGGTCCCGAAGGCCTATACAAGTTTGTAGAAGCGGGGGGTTGAATACAAACACACAGATTTTACTTTTCTAAATTGTTTATTGATAAATCATTAACAATTTACAGCTTGTTGCGGAGACAAGATTAAGGATAAACCTAAATCTAAACAAGTTGGAACACTAAGGTTTCTTGCACTAAGAGAGATAAAGAAATTACTAATAATAACCTATCTTGAGATAAGAGATTGAACTTGTCCAGAGTTAGCAAGTTACTTCAAATGAAGTGAGTTCATCTCTTTATATACTGCATTCATTAAATGCAAATCAGTATATACTTTACACGTGTCATCAGCTGGTTGGTTCCATGTCATTGACTTTTGATGACAACCTTAGTAGCCGTAAGGATGAACAGTGTAGTATCAGAGTGGTTGTACAATTTCAGATATTCGGAGGTTCTTTTCTGACATTTCGTACGGAGACGTGCAAGGGTGGTTAAGACAAAAGTACTTTGTACGGAGGACTTCATGATCAGCTTTCGTTGATTCAGCGATCTATCATTTCATATCAGCGAATGATAGAGTTCAGCGATAGCTGAAGTCTTGTACTTGATACTTCACGTTGAGTGGACAAATCTGATTCTTCGCTGATCCGCATCAGTTCATTAGGAGACTTGTCGTTGGTTCTTGAACTTGATCTTCGACTTCAGCGTAGAACCTTTGTTGACGTGAAACTTGTCTTCAGGGATCATAAGTAAACAACTAACTTATCAGCGATCATCATAATGACTGAACAGACTCAGAGCATTAATGATGAACAGTGTTCGCTGAATGTTTAATCTAAAGAGCGAGAGTTCCTATCAGCGGTACTGGAAGATCTTAGTACTTATCAGCGATAGTGAAACTCTGATACATATTGTTTACTTACAATTTTCACTAAGTATTTAAGAGAGGGTCATTATCAAATCACTGAGGGTTTGGATCAACATCGACTTGCAAAGTATCTTCCAAAAATACTAACTGGTATAGCTAACTTTTAACAAAAGATTGTAGTACAAAAAGACAAGTTAGTACTACCATATAATATACACACTTACATATTATTTAACAAGGAATGTATCATAAAGTACACCCACTCATTCCTTAACGTTCTCCACCGTCCTACGAAACATTCATCCTGTTGATCTTGGAATGTTGGATTTCTCCTCTTGATTCTCGCTATTTTTCAACTTTGGGCAATCCCTCCGATAATGACCAGGTTTCTTACATTCATAGCAAGTTGGTCCTTGGATGGAACAGTTCTCTATTTGATGACCACTCTTTCCGCATTTAAAACATTCCCTTGATATCTTATTGGGTTCTCGACGGGACTCAAAACAATACTTCTTCGAATAAGTTTCCGATTTCTGGGAAGATTCTGATCGATTCTCCCACTTTCTTTTCCTTCCCCTTTGAGTTATTTCAGCTTTATTTTCCACATAAACTTCATCCATTCTATTCTTAGTATTCAATTCTAAATTAACAGTTGGAGTTACGGTACCAGTACTCACCTCTGGTCTTTGTGACTCGACAATACGGTCATTCAGCATTTTTATAAACATCTCCTGTTGTTGAGTCAATGCCGCATTCATGACCCGCATCATGTTTTCCATTATACGAGACTCCATAATAGATTCCGTCGTTACCGGATCAGAAGTACTGACATTAGTTAGATGAGTTTGACTTCCTTCTCCTTCCAAGATAAGAAACCTTGATGGATTTTCATTAACTTCACCTCTTTCAGGTTGACCTTCCACAATTTCGTTTGCCCCACGACCCTCCAAAGAAATAGAAGGCTTCATTGGTGTATTAACCATTGTATTTTGGTAAGCACAAAAGATAACCATAAGAACTGGTTATTCATAACCCAAACACAAAGAAACGTACCTTAACGTTTGTTAATCACTATAACCATCATAAACAAGTATGATTACATAACAATATATTCATAATACCAGTAGCTAATTGAATTTATGAACATATTTCACATAAGAATCCTCGTTATTATCATCATAGTTTTCAATTCACGTATTTCCAACGACTCTAAGACTATCTCGTCTTAGTACTTCTACCCATATCTCACAAATCATAACTTAATTCAACTCAGCTTAAGTCTAGGTATCTCACTAACATACCTAGTTTACTTAAACTAATGCTCTGATACCATATTGTAACACCCTAAAAATCAGGGCAAATTTAAACCTGAATTAAAAGGGTTTACATAACTATTATCCATAACAAACATTCTTAACAAGCGAAAATAGTGACTAAAGTCAATTTACATCAAACTTGTCGTCTCCATAAACTCTTCACTCATCCCATTACTTCCCTGCTCATACCTGGTAAGAAATATAATTTGAAACGATTAGGCTAACGCCTAGTGAGAACATTCAGTTTCAAAATAATACTTTTAAATCATTGTAAACAAGGTTTATCAAACTTGACTTACACTCGTTCTTACCATACTCGTACTCATCTCATAATAATAGAATCATACTCAATCCCATGAGTATGACTATCATTCAAAAAGTCATAACACCATATTCAATAGCCTACTACGAATCATCACGGATTCTAGTTTATCGATCAAGCCTAAAGACTTACATTCAATCACCATACCTTCTCCTTGGAATAGAAGCAGAAATAGCACTTATACATTGCCTATTTCTAATCCGTCGAAAACATAGGAATAATAACACTTACACTTCGTCTAATTCATGTTTCCACATCTCAATTACGAATAGCAACTATACTTTGCCCATTCCCTCATTTATACATGAATAGCAATTCTATGTTGCCTATTCATTCATTCCTAGTCAACGGGACTATAAATATGACTAACACTAAGTCAGTCATAATATCACATTCAAGAGCCCACTACGAATCTCCACGGATTTTAGATCAATGCTCATATCCAAGAAATCACAATTACACATGTCCATTTCTTGGAAAGGAAGTAGAGATTACAATTAAGCCATGCCTATCTCTTTCCTTCCTTAGAAATCTGTATCATGTTCCAGAGCCCACACTATGAATCTCCATAGATTCTAGATTAATGCTCATATCCAAGAAATCACAATTACACATGTCCATTTCTTGGAAAGGAAGTAGAGATTACAATTACACATGCCAATCCCTTCTCTTCCTTAGAAATCGGGAATTACGATTAATCCACGCCTATTCCACGATTTCTCACACACACTGGAATTACGATTAATCCACACCTATTCCATGTGATTACAAAATACTAGTGCCTATGGATCCATTACACTTATTCGTACTCGTGCAGGTTATTACTTAATTTAGATTCCTCATAGCATTCAGTATGAGCAAATCATATTTATATCACAATGATTCCTCATATCATTCAGTATGAGCAAATCACATTTATATCACAATGATTCCTCATATCATTCAGTATGAGCAAATCACATTTATATCACATATATTCCTCATATCATTCAGTATGAGCAAATCACATCTAATATGTTAATTCCTAATAACATAAGTCTATCAATTTATATCATCACGCATGGTCCTTGATATAAATATTTATAAATACACTTGCCCATTAGAACCAATAGTTAAAACTCATATAGTCGTCCATCCAAAATTCATTCAAAACATTTTATTAAAAAAATGCACCTTACCATATATTAAAAACATTATAAAAGGGTAAGGTAAGAATGAACTCACCTGATAGCAGTAACGTCGCTATTACTTCACTTCTTAAAGCTGTTACGAATTTCCGACACCAACTTCACAAAGATCTTAAATACCCAAATACATAATGTACTGGTATTAATATACTGTGCAGGACTCTTAAAGACTTAAGAATCCTAAATAACCAAAATTCTCGATACTTATCGCAACCCACTAGCTGCGATAACCCTTGTCGCAACCTACTACTTGCGACACAGTACTTATCGCAATTCACTGTTGCGACATCCTCCTCTTATCGCAACCAACTGTTGCGATATACCTCTTATCGCAACCAACTGTTGCGATATACCTCTTATCGCAACCAACCATTGCGATACAACCAACCTTGTCGCAACCCAAGGTTGCGACATTCATACTTATCGCAACTTATCATAAGTATCGCAACTAACTGTCGCGATATTCATAACTGTCTCAACTCACTGGAATCATAATTTACCCGGAAATCTATACTTTTAAACCATAATAATTTCTACAAAAGTGCAGATATGTTTAACATCACTACCATAAACTATTTATAATCCCAGATTTCTCATATCATTTAAAAACAACATAACCCAATTTCTAAACCCATAGAAAACTTTAACTACATAAAATGAAGAATTTATGTAAGACGAATACCTTTGATTCTCACAAGTTGTAACGACAATTTCCAGCTGATTACTTCAACTTTCTTCTTCTTCTTTGTCCTTCTTTCTCGGCTCTCTCTCTCTCTTTGCCGTACCAAAACACACATACACATAAAGACACCAAAATGAAAATGAAGATAAATATCCCTTTTTTTTCTTTTCTAGATAATAAGGCGGTGGTGGTGTTAATCTTACATCACCTTAACAAAAATAGTCCCTCAACTATTAACGCTTGGCAATTAACACCCCTTAACTTATAAATTAAAATTAAAGTTTACCCCTTAACTTAAAACTCCGCAAAACAACTAACGTAACTTAATCGGGGATAAACTCTAAAATTAATCTATCAAATAACTGACCATAACTTATCAAATAATTATACTCAAATTATTTAATAACCAAACGCAATCCTTTATAAAAATCGAGATGTTACAGGTTTCTTATCTTATTAATTTGATAACATTTTCGGTTATCGAATTGGATTGTTGGTAAGTGTTTTTATTTGGTAAACGTTAATCGGGTAAAAGTCTTCTTCTTCACTTACCGGGTAACAACCTCGGTTGTTGTCATATCTCTCACTACAACAAAAATGGGTTTATAGGACGTCAAAAATTGCCAAGAGTCATAATAAACCGCTTTATAATACATGATTTATGAGACAAAAAAAATAGTCATATTTAAAGCCGTTGTAATAAGTTTATAAAGTGTTTTTGGTGAGTGTCTAACAAATGTTTTATGACACTTTTCTAAAATAAAGTCGTATTAACTATTTTATAATAATTTATTTGAAAAAATATCATATAAAAACAAGTGCTTATAAAAAAGGGGTATATAGAACATTTCTCAAAAGTGTCATATAAATTAATTAATGCGACATTATGTATAAAAAATGTCCTATAAAACTTGTTAAGATGCCTAACATCGTCTTATAAACTCATTACAACGTCTTTATATAGGATAATTTATTTTCTGATCTTATAAATTAAGTCTTATAAAGCAGTTTATTAGAACGCTTAATATTGTTGGCACCCTATAAACCCAATTTTGATGTATTGTCTTACCAGGTAAGATTGTCGGTCCTTGTCATTCTCATATAGTAAGGTAAGTGACCTAGTAAGTGATGTCCGGTATGCTTTAATAAACGGCGATGAAAACCAAATTGGATTTATACGAAACCTAAAATGTTTAAGAGATAATAGCGTATGTTTGGGCAAAAAATCACACGTCACGACCGTCGAGAGAAATGTAATGACAAAAGACATAAGACATGTCTTGTATTAAGATAAGGTCCTAACAATAATGTACGACCGAAACCATGATTGTCACTTGTGGTGATGGTTGCAAGGTCATCGCAACAATGAACTAACGATGTAACAACCCAACTCGAAAACAAAGCGTAAACAACAAGAATTAACAACTCGCCAAAATGGCTCCGGAATACAATCATAAACGTACAAGGTTTGTGGAACAACCCAATACACAGCTGAGATTTCTACGATACTAAACCTGGCATACTAAAATATGTTGACTTCCTTCTAGACCCAAGCTTCGCTCTCACGCCTTCTCTTTGCTCTTACTAGAGCCTTCTACTAGTGTTTACCTGGAAAAGGTTTAGTTTTTTGAAATGCGAGGGTTAGACCATGAGGTCTAGTGAATTCCCTCTAGAAACAAACATTTACACCACATAAAACATTTTAAACAGTTTATAAACATTTATAAATTGTTCTCATTTTTAAAACATTTAAACTTTCACACGCAAGAACTATCCATGCACATGGAATACTGAAGTCACGCACACTCGTGACAACGTGTCAGTCTCACACTGCCGTATTAGGTCACACCTCCAATGGCATAAACGGGACACCCCCCGGTATGAGCACTGGCGGGCCACACCCCCCGACTTAGCCAAGATATGCTCACTTCCAAATGTGTGCATACATAATATCTTTCTCAAACAAAGTAAAACATGCAGTTTCACATAAATGATAAAACATGCGGTTTCATCATATCTCATGCATTTTAAGTAATACATAAATTAACACATTTTCAGTTAGAAGACTCACCTGATCCTGCTTGCTCCAAAACTCCCCACTTAGGCTTCAGGTCTCTAGGTAGGACACCTATGATTGCAAAGATAACGAAAGTGATAAGTCTTAAGCTGACACTCATAAAGTCCTGACCAGACCCTCAAATAATTCGACTAAAGATGCACTCCAGGATCCGAACCAAAGTTCCGGATTCCACCACTTTTCCGGATCCAAATCCGGAATCCGACACTCTTCCGGATTCCCCATTCCAAAACACGTACTCCTTCCGGATTCCAATCCGGAATCCGCCATCTTTCTGGATCCCAATCCGGAATCCACCATCTTTCCAGATTCCCTTCCAGAATCTGCCATCTTTACGGATTCCTATTCCGGAACCAGATTTATCAAGTTCCGGATTAAGCTGGGCTTTCACACGATTCATTCTGAGTGATAAAATCTCGACCCTAATGGACGTACACTAGCCAAAAACGTTGGAAACGATTGCAGGAATCAACATGACGTTACTAGATACTAAAAATCAATTCCTCACACACTATAAACTGCGATTAGGTCCTGGTTAAATCTAGAAACTCATCAAAACATGAAACCCACTTGAAATAACAATAAGAGTATGAATTTAAGAGATTACCTTTCCAAACTGATGTTAGAGCTTACTTTGTTGCCAATCCTCTCCTTGCCTCCTTCTCAAAACCCAGAAGCTAGATTGATTTCTTATTCGTGCTCTCCCACATACAAGCCGCTCTCAAAAATGAGAATTCTCTAGGGTTTTGTACCCAAAATGAGGATTTTATACCCTCTCTCCCAAAACTACACTTTAGTCCCTCAAGATTATGTTTTCACTTTCCTTCCCACCAACTTACAATTCTTCACATTGAAAACTTGGTTATTACAATACCTCCCCCTCAAAAGAATTCCGTCCCTGAAATTCCATTGCCGAAAAGCTTAGGGTACTTGGACCTCATGTCCGCCTCTACTTCCCAAGTTGCCTCTTGTCCTTTAAGAAACCGCCACTAAACCTTTACCAGTCTGATCTCCATGTTCCTTAACTTACGAATCTTGCTGTCCACAATCTCAACGGGTTCCTCTACGTAAGTCAACCTCTCACCAATACTGATATCCTCCAATGGTACTGCCACATCTGTCTCAACCAAACACCTTTTTAAATTCGAAACATGGAACGTTGGGTGCACTCCCTTTAATTCTTCCGGTAACTACAATTTGTAGGCTACTGCTCCTACTTGTTCTATAATGATGAAGGTCAACTCCTTATCGCTTTTATTCTTTGCAAGGTCGCCAATATCTCAACTTCCGACATCGGCTCTCCATAATAGAGACATGAATGACACTATGAATTCTTCCAAAAACTCATCGAGCACCACAAGATCGTATGCTATCTCTCCAACTTTCATAGTTTCGACGGATCCAAAAAACGTTGTCCACTTCACTTTTCCCTCGAAGGCACCACTCCAATCTATGGGGACATCTTCCGCATCAAACTGCCCCTTTCTCAAACTCGAGGTTCAGAAGTATTATGCTTTTCAATCCAATCAACTTAGTTCCACTTGGTTGCCCAAACCATTCTGATGGAAAACATAGCCGTACCCCATACCTTGGAACCGCCCTCGGTGAATCACAACTTTGCTATGTCGAGCAATCTTGTACAAAATACTTTCAACCTCTCCGATCAACTATACCCGCTTAATAATACCATTTGTAACAACGCAGGCCAACCGTACCAGACATTGTCCACTTTTTCCACACATAGACTCACGGTTTTAAAATGCGTCTAATCAAGGTTTTTGCGTACAACTTCACTTCCTTAAAAGAAGAAACTTTGCGGAATTCCATGCCACAATAACGTGAATCTTTTACCAGAAAACAACCACTAAACTTGCCAATTTGGCACAAGGCCAACCTTGAACCTTCCAACAAACTCACACCCAGAGTTCCCTCATCGGATTACATGCAATTCTATATTACTTCTCCCAACCGACATACGTCTATGCAGATAATACCCCCTTCCTCGAAACACCTCGGCTACAGCCCATCAACCAATTCATACGCTCCCACCACGTCATCACCCCACACTTACACATAGCTAATAGCAGTAAACCTCCACAATCCCTCATTTGAAATGTTCACCTATCTGAATTGAATTTATCCTTAAGACACATCAATTTTTCACCGCATTCCACAAGCGTCCAATCATATATGACATAACTTTGGTTACCCTCACTCAACAAGGAGGAGTGACCACGTTCACACAAAACTATTCCCAATAGCTTATTACTGAACGACCAGTTCGCTTGAACATTTCTCACAATATCACCAACCCAAATCCAATTGTCCTTCATTCCGAGCACCACATTTAACTACCTTTTTCCATTTCTTTCTCGAACACATACATACACAAATCCCCTTCCTCCATACTCTTACCAAGAGTTCGTATACTCACCGATGACAATCTACACACACTATTCCACCTTTTCGGTGTCACTGCCAAACTTCCTACTTCCTACTTCCAACCTACTCACTTATTCCGACATACAGTCTTCACCTCCCCACGTTAGCATGGAGCACCGCCACCAAACATCACCTGCCACCCTCTTCCGACCTTTCTACATGCGCCGAAAACACTCCCTCATTACTGTACATAACCAAACGGTTGCACCAAAATTCTAACTTGAGGTATCCAACCAAGTCATCCCAAATAGAAAACCGTGTGCAAAGCCACTACACACTTCTTGATTTCCAAACTGTTACCTTCTCGGATAATTCCTTTGCACATAAGAAACAATTCACATTCCTTAAAGGTTTTGCATCTACTACCCCACATCGTAAACTAACCAATCCAACATCTTCTTTAAACTTTCAATGATCCCAAAAACGTACTCACCCAGCGACTCACACAACCAAAAACATTTGGTTCCTAATTTGGGTAACCACCCACAACCGCTCTGCCATTTATTCCGAGAATGGCCATATCATAACGCCAACTTACAAACCACGTGCCCCAACAACTTGCTTAATAAATTGTATAACTCATCTGAAATCCTTGAAAAGAACTTCCATTTGATGTTTCACCTATTTTAACAACACATTACCATAACACTGGCTTGCATATCTATCTTGGCAAAAGATGCCACTAACTTGTCTGCGCGTTCTCCACCCACAACACCCCACCATAGACCAGGTTCTGGCGGTTACTTGCACACATACTCAATCTTGCCTTCATAATCTCCTGCATAAATATAACCAAGTGTATCTCATGACTTCGTCTTTTTCCTAATCTAGATGAACCACAACTCACGATATCCCAATTTTCTCAAAACTAATCGTTCCTTGTCGGTTCATCGCGATCCCTAAGAAAACATTCCTAATTTATAGGGCACATCCCTTCAGATCAATGCATCCTTTTCGGTCGCGAAAACTACCTTCTCCTTTTACGAACCATCAAACCCTCACAGGGAAAACACTCATCCAAATAGCAATCTTTCACAATCACAACTCCCACACAAGGTGATCCACCATCTTGCAAGTATACATCTTTCCTGGATGACCTCCTACGTTTGCTCACACCAGGGTAATTTTCTCAACTTTCAACCTCCTGATCCAAGTCTTCAGCTTCAAACCTCTTAAACAATTGTCGACTTCAACATCAATAGACAACGTGATGATGCTTCCAAAACCTTCCCGTCAACAAGGGTTCCTAACGGGGCCTACTTCTTCCAACATATCATAATCAACTTTATACTCTGCCGTCCTCACTTGAAGAAAATTCAAGACTTACCTGGTGCGAGATCAACATTACAAGACCACTCCCAAATTCTCAGGCTCAATGCCTACAATATTCATCAAAGAATCTCAACGCGACATAAAACGAGTTATTGAAATAAATATTTTAACGACTCCCAGTCCTTTCCCCGGGCACAACCGTCCTTCGACGACCGCATCTTAAGTTACCGAACAAGAGTATAAACTACCACCATACAATCAACACTAAAGCCCAATTCTGACCTTTCCACTGTTCACCCTTCTTCCTTAACACGAATACCAAAATCACCAACATTCACCCCTGGTTTGACCGACACATCTCCACTCTCGAAATCCTTTCTCATTTTAAGATGTAATAACTCTACGACCTAGTGAGTTCATAGCCTTCATGCATAACGACGTGATAACTTAAATCATTCTGCACATTTTAACATAAAAAAAAGAAACAACTCTTGGGAACAACTTGGGTACACATGACCCCAACACTCTCATAACTCCAATGCCTTGTACAACGATCTCGAAAATCGTTCGCATGCAACTTTTCAGTAAAACACAATCTTACTCAACCAAAACGACGTTGTTACAACATAAACATATTGAATGATATCTTTTTCCCATATGACTAGAAGAGTTCTGAATGAAATCACTTACACGAAGTAAATCAGTCGGCTCCCACACGCATTTATGATATCAATGTGTCAATACTCATTTTGATTATAAAAGGCTTGCAGTAAAACATTTTAATGGTTTTCGCAACAAAGATTTTCCTCAACATGAAAATAGCGATATAATTCGCAAATCATTAAGTTCAAAATTTTTATTGTGCAACGTAACTAGTTCTGACTTTTACCATTAAACATACGCTTGCACGCGTTGACTCATTTTCAGCAAGAAATTTGTTATCTACGCAATTACTTTTAATCATGAGAAGCTCATGTAACACTTATAAGGACTCAATGCATGAAACTCAACTTGCAATTGAAGGCTATTCACTCAAACAAGGTCACCCGTTGTACTCGCATAACTTATCATTGGCACTCTACCTTGACCAACGGTCGCCCTCCCGTCCATGCAACCACTTATTGTACATTCATTTCACCGACTACCTGCTCAACCATCCCATACAGTTTTCGTCTTGACCAAATACTTCACATTCTACCCCTACACGTGTTTCAATCCAACACTGATATCTTCCCTTCATTGTTCCTGGCACTGAAAAGCTCGACTAAAGAGTCAGGGCTCCCATCCTCCACTCGCTCTTGAATTAAAGCTTTCAAGATTCTGACACCGTCCTTCCTTACCTTCCCAACTGATCTACATAACGATTTTGAGAACGAGGACCCACTAAAAACCAGGAGTTTTACCCTTAATCAGTCGTGCACTCTGTGAGTTCCAGATTCGTGCAACGAACAATAAGAAATCAATATATAAGAAACAAGTCGTTATGATTTCAACTGGTCATCCAATTCACTTTCAAATTGCAAAGAATTACAACAGAGTTCAGGAAAGTGGAAATAGACAACTAGCCTAAAACTAAGGCTAAACAATACATTTTATATGTTGGGCCCGTGGTAACAAGCCCACGGCCCGTTCACAATAAAGGCTCAAAATAAAGAATAACAAAACAGCCCTTGAACTTCTATTCAACATAAAATTGACCCTAACAATCTCCCCCTTTGAATTGAAACTCGAGTTACGCCAGTTATCAACATATCTCTTTCGAAGCGCAAAGTGTATCTCGAACGTTCTCGATGCGTTCTTCAATCACTTCTAAGGCTTTTCGAGCAGTTGTCTCATTAAGATTGGGAACATACGAGAGCCTTCGATTTTCGGATTCGAAAGTGATGATTTTACGAAGAGCATTTTGGACTTTGAAGAGCGTACCATCGTAGAATCTGTCGACCTGGCTGAAGCAAAGAAACCTCTTTTCGTTCTGATCATTGAGGTATACTATCCAAAATTCTGGTTCTAGAAGCAGTGCGTTCTCGGGATACATCTTCAGTTCGGGCGCTTTCAGATTCGGTTTAATCAGGTTTACCTTCTTTGCTCTGTTCTCGATTGCTATTTGAAAGTCTGTGAGGTATTACATTATTATAGTGCGGACTAGGAATCGACGAACAGCCTCGAGCGCTTTAGTCACATGAAGAGGTCGGATGGTTCTGGTTCAGAGGTCTTTCAGTATAGCAAGTAAGTCGAACGGTAGGAGGTTCTTAAAGTCAGCTTCAGAAATTTTCCATTCATTACCCTCTTTGCGGCGGACGGTGAAAACTGGAAACATGACTCTAAGGATTCGGTTGGTTTGGACGTTGAGCACTTCAGTGATCTTGTGCTTGGTTCGGACTTGGCTAACTGGCAGACACCACTTCATGGCTTTTATGTACTGATCTTGGTATTCCGCATCAAATTGAGAAATCCTAAGACAAAAGGTTGGCTCGATGGGGCGTAACCTGTGGACGTATAGCTTCTTCAGATATTCCTCCAGGTGAGGAATAAATATCAGGATCTTCTCCCATCGTATTTATTGCTGAGGAGGAGGAGGAAGATCAGAAGCTGTCGGTTGTTGAGGAGACGTCGGATTTGCAGCAGTTAAAGTTTCGGGTCTTGTAGAAGTTTCGGCGGCTTGAGCAGTGTGAACGGGTGTACCATATAGGTTTTGCAACAGAAACTGGTCATAGTCTACATTGTCGTCTTCATCAGTAGGGAAGATCAGGTTTACCTGGAGATTTACATCACTGGCGGCTTTTTCAAACCATGCATTTTCGGTCTCCGGGTCGATCTCAGAATCTGGATCAATCAGGTTGAGTGTGGGCCTATCTGATGCTGAATGTGTGACCAATTCCTGTGAATCTCCCTCGGGCTTTTCAACCGTTGGGTCTTCGTCGTCTGAGATGTCCATGTCTATTTCCATCTCAGCGAGGCTCAACTGGGCTTCGGGTTCGTCTTCGGGTGCAGTTGCCGCAGTTGATGGTTCCGGTTGAACCACAGTAGTTTCAGTGAGGATCTGGGCGGTCTTGGCTAATCGTAGTCGTTTATTCTCCCCCTCACGGTGATCAGGATCGTCCTGATCATCGTGTCTTCGCTTTAGACCGCCTGCTTGACTCTTGCAGGTTTCTTCCATGGAGGTGACTCTCTCGGACAGCGTTTTAAGCGCTTATTGAACATCCTTGAGAGTCGTGTCAAGCTGATCCATTCTGGTGGTGATGGATGACGAAGGAGCAGTGACCTGTGATTGTAGAACGGAGACCAGGTCTGCTTCGATAGAGGCATCAATATCTTGGTGTTGGAGCAGCTGAGCTAGGAGCATCGTCTTCAAGGTATCCACCGAATAGATTGGCTGAACGATAGTCGGTGGAGGTGTTAGTGCGGTTTCACCTTCGACGACTTTCTCCTTACCTTTGATCAAACTCTTCAGTTTGTCGAGCTCGTTGGTGAATCACTGTTCCATAGCCTCACGGACAGCCTTTAGGGCGCTGTCCAGATATCCCTGTGACACAAAGTCGGGCAAAATAACTCCGGGATCACTTAGATTACCCGTTGAGGCATCTACCTTAGAGGCAGAGCCACCTACGTTCACGGTTGGCGAAGGTGTAGCCGTGGTAGGATTTCCTTCTGATCCTTGCGTTCTGCCCGAGAGCAGAGACGCTACGGAAGTTCCGATCGGGTCACGAAGAGCACCGATGTTCGTTTCCTCATCTTGTGTCCTAACCGAAGAATGTTCTATTTCAAGTGGCTCTAGACTCGATGGTGCTTTGAAAGAAGGCGAGACCGGGGGTTGCTGGTCTCTTGTTTCAATACCAATACTCTCCGAGTAAGAGATCGGTAGAAGTTGTGCTAATTCCCCGTGTGAGGTTGAAACATCCGTCTTTTGAGAGACGGATGAGTGGCTTGGGGGGTTGTGCAAGTGCGCCGCTAGGTCCACGGCGGCTTCTTCAATACCCCGTCCCAACGGATGAGACGGGATAGTAGATATGGCTACCTGGATGATGCTGGTTTGGGGTCGCTCAGAAGCCTCATAATCTTTACGGCTTAATCTTTCTTGGTTCGCTTTCACCTCAATTCCCTCCGTCTCACATGTTCTAATTGTTCAACTAATACTCCCTCCTCTCTCCTTATGTCTCCCGTATCCGGCTGGGTAGTAGGGATTAGAGGGGGTTTCGGTGAGTCAGATGGGATTCCTTCGGTAAAATCTGGGTTGGGTCCGATACGGGTAGGGATTAATGTTGCCCGGATAGTACGGTCTGTATCGGATTCGATGGAGTCAGATTCCACATCCTCCACCTGTCTGGATGGTGAATGGGGGTTCAGAGATGTATGCTTCCGTGTCACGGTGGAGCATTGGGCATTCGGTTTCAGTGACGACCTGGACTTCGTGTAGTGTAGTAGACGGTCATGCGTCGGTCGTGGTACGGGTGATGGGAATTGGTTGTTGGCTCGGTCCGGCTTGGGTAGTACCGGCTCGCGGATCCAATGCACCGCCCACGCCTGTTCCCCTCCCACGTACTCTCAACACACCCCGCCCGGGAGCCCCTGCTGCCCGAGCCCTTCCTCCTCTTGTCCTAGGACCCTTACGTCGCTCAGGTCTAAGTCCCTAGGGAGGTCCCTCCGGCGCTGGCAGGACCATGAGATTCCCTAACTCTCGCCTATATTCTACTACAGTCGGTGCAGTGGGGTCCACGTGTGCCAGTAAATGTTCAGGTATCGGCATGGATGGGGTATTAAGAGGGTTACGAATCACCAAGTATTGTTGATTGTGATGAAGACATACCGGATGGTTGATTCGTCGTGGGATCAGAGGGTTCGCATCCATATGTTGTTGAACGGCTAGAGCAAAGAACCGCGGAAATGGAAGGAACTTCTTTTTTGTACCGCCGGTCTGTCTGATAGCTAGCACCATTTCACGCCAAATGACTGCTGCGTAGTCTATGTGCCGATTGTAGCACACCGCGTGAAATAAGCGCAGGAAGTCTACGGTGCACTGGTCTATCCCTTAAAATCGGGAGGACAGACACCGATTTAGGATAGAGAATAAAGTGTACCAGACCGGGGCGATGAGTTTACGGGTGAATGCGGATGGACGGTCGAGATCGTGATGATAGCCAAGTGCACGAACTTCAGCACAGAGTGTGACATCATCGATAGTGGGTGCGTACGAGGGCATGGCCTCAGGCATTCAGTTCCGGAAGGGACAGTAGTCGGCGGAAGGACTCCAGTGTGAGTATGAACGGATGGTGATCTATGTTGGCAGTGATGGTATGAACGTTGTTGACAGTGACCACCCTCGTCGTGTGCCATACTTGATGTACATATATGAGAGGCACATCGGTTGTCGCGGTCAGTGCTCGACGAAGTGGGTGGCCGAGCATTATATCAACTACTACACGATGATCGGGTCGGAATGCAGCAGCATCAAGATGGTGGTTGTTCGGATTGATCTCAATTTCCTGATCCACGGGAACCAGGGCATTGTCGGCCTCGTCGTCTATGACATCCTCAGGAGGAGGGATATTTTGTTGTTGCTGCTCTTGTTGGTCTTCCATGTATAATACCTGTAAATCATAGTGTCAGTGTATGGACGGGATAAGTTTAACTTCAATACGTACCTTGGAATTTGAATGGCTCAATCAGCGGTGATTGAGGACTGGCTTTAAAAGCAGGACATTGGGATTGCCAATGTGTGAGAATGCAAAGGAATTGGACTCGAGCAGTGTCCAGATAAACATGGTATCCGGACAAGCAAAACTTACTGAAAAGACAGGGGTTACCGGGTAACATAGAGGTTACCGGTTAGACCAGTCTTACTAGGTGATGTATAGTTACCGGACAAAGAGGTTACCGGATAAGGTATGGTTACCAGAGGAATGTACTTACCGGGTAAGCATGATGGTTACCGGACGAGGACCATACCGGATAGTCGAACTTACCGGATACCAGGTATCCGGACGACTTGGGTTACCGGGGATCTATGTGTCCGGGTGATGAAAATAAGAACTTACCGGGCATGATGAACGTTACCGGGAACTTGCTAGTTACCGGGTAACTAGGGTTTCCGGGTAACTAGGGTTTCCGGGTGCGTGATTGTGTTTCCCAAATCGACCCAAAACATGCACCACAATTAAATCTACTCGGTTTAAGTTGTTCGAACTATTAATATCAACCGCCAGCATGATTTATAAACTAAGATTCAAGCATAATACGAATCGACACACGATTGGGGTTTTGGAAACCCATGTCGTTCCCTGTATCGATCGAATCGACATCGATTCGTATATGTTTGAGCGTAAAAGCGATCGATAAACATTTGAGATCTATAGAGGATGAATACATGAGAGAGTGTAGTCAGAAAACAGTGAGCTGATCGAAAATCAACGGTGACCGAGTGAAAGAGAGTCGAGAGAGGTTTTTCGAGGGTTTTGCGAAAGTTACCGGGTATTTTGAAATGAATGAGGTTCCCGGATCCGTATTTATAAGAGGGGACACTTACCGGGTTAGTGATCCGGTAACTTACCAGATCCGGTAAGCTGACCCGGTAACCCCAGTTACCTGGTAACTTACTGGGTAAGTGACCGGAAGCTCGAAAATATGATAACATGGACCCTTTCTCAGGAAGAAATTTCCTGCTCCCCCTCGACCTTTGCACAGGTATTAACTTGCTCCCCCTCGGAACAGGAATGTGAGTACTTTGGAAGACGTCAACATATATAAAAAAACTTTTATTACTTTTAAGAAAAAAATGTGACGCTCCCCCTCAAATGATGAACACAATGGTTGTGCTCCCCCTCGGAATATGCACGATGTGTGATGTGAGGTGCACTCGGGAATGTTCTTACACAAAAAAACTTTTCAGACAGTGAAAGAAAAACGTGTGTGTGACACTCCCCCTCAACAATAGAATAACTTACCTGATAGCTTGTCATGCTCCCCCTGAACACATGAAGACTTGTGAAAGCACAGATATAAAGCCAAATAAACTAGACGACAGTATTAAATAAAAGAAACACACGTAGAAAGAAAGTAAAGAAACGAAATCTACCTAATAAATACAGAGACTCAACCTAACTGTGTAACTGTTACAAGTATAATACATGTGCGAGAAAGTGTATGCTCAATCATCAGGAGTGTGAACAACAGATGATGAGTAGACAGTTTCTCGTAGATGTATGGAACTTGTATCGGGCACACAAACAGATCAAGTCGTCAGATTTAGCATACCTAACTTGGACACTAGAGTATTAAAACGTTTTTCGTCAAAGGGTTTTGTAAATAGGTCTGCTAACTGATGTTATGTATTTACAAAATAGAGTTCGACTATACCTCTTTCAACGTGATCCTTAATGAAATGGTACTGAACGTCTATGTGCTTTGTCTTAGTATGTTGGACCGGATTGCTTGATATGGCAATGGCGCTCTTCGAGTCGCAGTAGATGGGTACCTTGACGTATGTAAAGCCGTAGTCTTTGAGTTGCATCCGCATCCAAATCACCTGAGAACAGCAGCTCGCGGTGGCCACGTATTCCGCCTCGACAGTCGACGTAGAGACGCACTGCTGCTTCTTGGATGCCCAACTCACCAAGCTATTGCCCAAGAACTGCACATGCCCCGATGTGCTCTTCCGATCCATCATGTTGCCCGTGTGATCCGCATCCGAGTATGCATACAGCTAAAAACCTGTCTCTTTCGGGTACCACAATCCAAGATCAGCAGTACCGCGTAGATAACAAAAATTCGTTTTACAACCATCAAATGAGACTCTTTCGGTTTTGACTGAAACCGGGCACATAGAAAAGTTGAAAACATGATATCCGGCCTACTCGCAGTTAAGTACATCAAAGAACCGATCATTCCCCGGTACGTTTTAGTGTCCACATCCTTTCCGTATGGAGCGTTTGATCTTTAATTGATTCTCGACTTCGCTCCCGCGCATCATCTTCTCCACTTGATCCCACATGCCCTTTTCCGTGTGTAGCAGTGTAGATCGTGTTGGGGAGAGCTTGAACAAGATACCTTTTGGCATGTTTTTCTCCCTCAATCATGCCTCTTTCGACTTCAGTCATATTGGCGAGCGTCTTTTTCTCGGTACGAGCTGGCCCGTCTGTAGTAGCTGGTATAGTCTTCATAGGATCAGGAATAGGCCTGTTTCTTATAGCTCGCCAGATACACTCGTAGTTGTCTTTTGACTCTAAGAAGATCAAAAACCTGTCCCGCCATTGGCTGTATTCACCTTGGTAGAGACACGGTGGCTTGGAATCCGTGCCGATAGCAAGAGCGTCGCATGAAGACATCTTTAGTTGCACTGGAGTGATCGTCAGATGATTTGTTCGATTCAAAGTGATAACCTAACGCAAGGCACTAAGAGTGGTATCCTAACGCAGGTTCTACGAATGAGTTATACTAGAAACAGGTAAGAAATGATCAAACAGAGCTTACCGGATAGGAATCCGAAAGAAAGCTATCTGATCTGGAGGTGTCCGGATCAGATTATGAAACACAAGTAACTTTGCAGAAGGTTACCGGATGATCTTCAGTTACCGGGTAACAGAGGTTACCGGGTGATACAAGATACCAGATAGATTAAAATTGAGCAAAGAAATGAGACTTACCTGGTGGACGTGCTTACCGGATGAAAGAGCTTACCGGGTGTAGGTAGTTACCGGATGTGGCAAATGAAATCAAAGGTTACCTGTGATCCCAGATCTAATCAAGTAACAATGCTTTAATCCAAGAAATCTTCATTAGAATAGAGAAAGATACAAGAATTGGAATGAGATCCACTTTCTCTCTCTAAAACCTCTCTCTAGAAATCCATCTCTATTTCACACGTATGAGACTTCCACAATGACAACTACTTACAAATCCCTTACAAACACCTATTTATACCCTTTGACTATTTCACTAAAGTATGTTGACTTTGACTCTTTAAAGTCTCTACTTTGACTTTATCTATTACATTTGACTTCTTACAAATACACAATTATACATTAAATCTTGAATACATTTTATGCACTAACATTACCGATAACAAAGAAACACAAATAATAACCTTACCGGATGAGATGACTTACCGGATTGAAACGTGTATGCCGGATGGAAAAATACTTACCGGATGAAGTTACCGAATGCTAGGGCTTACCGGTATCTAGGACTTACCGGGAGTTATGTCCGGTAAGTACTGAGATAGTCGGTAAGTTATGAGATTATCCGGTAACTATTGGTTTAGGGAATACCCGGTAACAAGAGGGAATAAGGACTTACCCGGTAACAACTGTATGAACCTGGTAACCACAGTTGTGGTATCCGGTAACTGCGGCTGTGGTTTCTAATTCGACTGGAAATCGATTAGGGTTGCTCAAAATCGTTCCTGAAAGATTAGGAACTCGACCAAACACAAAAATAACAACACCCAAATCGATTTTGAAGCAAAAACAACAAGTTTTGATGGTAAAATTAAAATTCGATTTTTAGCAAGAACAGAGATAAAACTTGAAATTTTTGATTTTGCTAATAACACAATCAAACAGTCGAATTAAGGTGTGTAAACTTGCAGATTTGCATATAATGATGATACTAACCAAGTATGATATACGAAATCAATCAATTTTGTCAGAATCAAAATATGAGATTTTCAAGAAAACAAGAACACAGTCGACTTTTGAATAGAAATTCTTACCAGAAATCAAGAATCACTTTGAATCGTTTCGTCCGTCTGCTCTGATACCAATTGTGAGTTCTAGATCCGTGCAACGAACAATAAGAAATCAATATATAAGAAACAAGTCGTTATTATTTCAACTGGTCATCCAATTCACTTTCAAATTGTAGAGAATTACAACAGAGTTCAGGAAAGTGGAAATAGACAACTAGCCTAAAACTAAGTCTAAACAATACATTTTATATGTTGGGCCCGTGGTAACAAGCCCACGGCCCGTTCACAATAAAGGCTTAAAATAAAGAATAACAAAACAGCCCTTGAACTTCTATTCAACATAAAATTGACCCTAACACACTCTTTTCGAACCCAAGAGGTTCTTTCTCTAGACGCCTCATAACATTCCAAACAACACTTCTTCTAGAAGATATAGACATTATATCAGATGCGATCTCTCACGATACCTCATCCCTTTGCTATCATTGCAAAGTCAAAACTCACTACAAACTACCACACCCCTCGACCTTCTCAACAAGAGCAAATGAGCACACTCATCTACCTGTAAATTTGCGATTACGTTGGCCAGATGTAATTCTAGATTTACCTTACATGACGGTCCTCAATACTCTATTACTAACGCACTTAAAGTGACCTTTCCTACAGCATCCTATATCTCAGTTGTGCTCCCTCTACTACACAGTTTAAGTTTAGACCCATCCGGTCACCTAAATCCCTTAAACTATGGCTCTGATACCAATTGTAACAACCCAACTCGAAAACAAAGCGTAAACAACAATAACTAACAACTCGCCAAAATGGCTCCGGATTACAATCATAAACATACAAGGTTTGTGGAACAACCCAATACACAGCTGAGATTTCTACGATACTAAACCTGACATACTAAAATATGTTGACTTCCTTGTAGACTCAAGCTTCGTTCTCACGCCTTCTCCTTGCCCTTACTAGAGCCTTCTACTAGTGTTTACCTAAAAATGGTTTAGTTTTTTGAAATGCGAGGGTTAGACCATGAGGTCTAGTGAGTTCCCTC
Source organism: Saussurea involucrata (assembly GCA_033807775.1). Taxonomy (NCBI): domain Eukaryota; kingdom Viridiplantae; phylum Streptophyta; class Magnoliopsida; order Asterales; family Asteraceae; genus Saussurea; species Saussurea involucrata. The sequence goes on along the minus strand of CM066320.1, from coordinate 175,185,012 downwards.
TAGAAACAAACATTTACACCACATAAAACATTTTAAATAGTTTATAAACATTTATAAACTCTTCTCATCTTTAAAATATTTAAACATTCACATGCAAGAACTATCCATGCACATGGCACACTGAAGTCACGCACACCCGTGGCAACGTGCCAGTCTCACACTGCTGTATTAAGTCACACCTCCCATGGCATAAACGGGACACACCCCCCGGTATGAGCACTGGCGGGCCACATCCCCCGACTTAGCCAAGACATGCTCACTTCCAAATGTATGCATACATAATATCTTAACTTTCTCAAACAAAGTAAAACATGCAGTTTCACATAAAGGATAAAACATGCGGTACATCATATCTCATGCATTTTAAGTAATACATAAATCAACACATTTTCAGTTAGAAGACTCACCTGATCTTGCTTGCTCCAAAACTCCTCACTTAGGCTTCAGGTCTCTAGGTAGGACACCTATGATTGCAAAGATAATGAGAGTGATAAGTCTTAAGCTGACACTCACAAAGTCCTGACCAGACCCTCAAATAATTCGACTAAAGATGCACTCCAGGATCCGAACCAAAGTTCCGGATTCCACCACTTTTTCGGATCCAAATCCGGAATCCGACACTCTTTCGGATTCCCCATTCCAAAACCCGTACTCCTTCCGGATTCCAATCCGTAATCCGCCATGTTTCCGAATCCCAATCCGGAATCCGCCATCTTTCCAGATTCCCATTCCAGAATCCGCCATCTTTCCGGATTCCTATTCCGGAATCAGATTTATCAAGTTCCGGATTAGGCTGGGCTTTCACTCGATTCATTCTGAGTGATAAAATCTCGACCCAAATGGACGTACACTAGCCGAAAACGTTGGAAACGATTGCAGGAATCAACATGACGTTACTAGATACTAAAAATCAATTCCTCACACACTATAAACTGTGATTAGGTCCTGGTTAAATCTAGAAACTCATCAAAACATGAAACCCACTTGAAATCACAATAAGAGTATGAATTTAAGAGATTACCTTTCCAAACTGATGTTAGAGCTTACTTTGATGCCAATCCTCTCCTTGCCTCCTTCTCAAAACCAAGAAGCTAGATTGATTTCTTCTTCCTGCTCCCCCACATACAAGCAGCTCTCAAAAATGAGAATTCTCTAGGGTTTTGTGCCCAAAATGAGGATTTTATACCCTCTCTCCCAAAATTACACTTTGGTCCCTCAAGATTAAGTTTTCACTTTCCTTCCCTCCAACTTACAATTCTTCACATTGAAAACTAGGTTATTACAAACGACCATTGTCATTCGTCAACAGTATCGTACGATTGTCGTAAGATACCTGATGACCATGATTAACTAACTCTCGACCATCTGTTTTCTTTGTCTTTGATTAATGCAGGTCACAAAACCTTTAATGGGGCAACAGTCCTAACCGAAGGATGTCTTCAAGAGCATTTATGATCAAGACCGTTACCAATCAATTAAAGACGCATTCAAGATGACCAGAGCTTATAAACAAGACTCAACTCACATTCTGATATCTGTTACACGCGGACGTCGCCCCTTATTGACTTGTCGTCCGTGGTTTTTACCCTCGACGGGGTTTTCCGCGTCACCAAAATCTCTTGCCTTGTTTACTTCTTGTTTTTTGTCGTGTATTTTATCGAAGATTCCAATTCTTTAATTGTTAAAGCTTCACACCGACCTCAAGTTATCCTTTGGGTGATTTTTGGCATTAGCAACGTACTTTATTTTAAGTTTATAATACAAAACTATAAAACATCGTATCTCAAAGTGTTACAATATGTTTATAGAACGTTTTAAGCATTTTAACAAGTTTTTTAGAATGTTTTTAAAATAAAGTGTCATATTAACTATTTTCTAAGACACTAGTTTATAGGGCATTTTTTGTAATAATGTTTTATAAAATAGTTAACACAACACTTTATTTTAAAAACGTCCTAAAGTCTTGTTAAAATGTTTAAAAGCATCTTATAAACATATAGTAACACTTTTAGATGAGACACTTAATAATTTGGTTTTATAAACATTAGTCTTATAAATATGCTAATAGAACACTTCAACATTTTAAGCGTCCTATCTCAATTTTGTTATAATAAATCTCTTATTTTACTAGCACGTACTATTTGACTTACCATGGACTATATATATATATATATATATAATAGGACTTACCATGGACTATATATATATATATACTAGTTAAAAACCCACGCGCAATGCTGCGCGAAACATCTAGATTTTGAAGCCCGAAACTCGAAACGACAATCTTGTTTATGATTTGTTCTATTCTTTGTCCTTCTCGATACTAATTTTATAGTTTTAAATCGCAAATCAGGTAGTATATAAATTGAAGATTAATATTTTCAATTGTTCAAAGAATTTGAAAGTGTTTGGAAAGTGTGATTTCAAATGCTCAAGTGTTCTTATAGTTGTTAAAGACGGACTTACGCATTACAGGTTTGTATTTTTGGCAACTTGTAGTTGAAAATAAAATTCAAAAATTATGTTTGAACAAAATTAAAACTAAAACCATATGTAGAAATTATATTAAGAAAATCCCAAAAAATATATCTGCTATGATGATATAAAATTTCAAAAACATAACTGGAGAGTAAAAGTGATGCAAATGAATCGGACATCCTTATGCTTTTCAAGACTCATTATCCATAAGAGGTGATTTACTAAGATTTAGAAGGGTATACAAAATAAGCCCGACCTACTTCACCCAAAAGTGGGAACCCAAAACTCAGACGTGGGATTCAGGAGACTTTGAAGATGTTCGCAATATATCAAAATATAGAGCAGAGACATCCTTAAAGACACCCGACTTTGTGAAAAGTGATAAAAGAAGAGAAAAGAAAGGTAATCTTATTCTACCACACAATTGCAAGCATCATCTTGGGTTTGTTTATTTTCGTGTTTTGGTCGAAATCTAACCTTTCAGGAAAGAAATCGAGCAACCCTAGCTTAATCCCCGATCCGAATTTCAAGCTCAGGCGCTCTATCCGGAAGTTCTTATTCTTTCCGGTAAGTTTCCATTCTTTCGTCACTTTCCGGGCAACACTTGTCCGGATTACTATTTGTGTCCGTTAATTCCCATGTAACCGGAAGTTTCATCTGGTATCCTATCCGGATAGTGTGAACTTTCCTGTAGTTACTCACATCCGGTAAGTCACCCGGATTGCCCCTGTATCCGGTAAACAATCCGGATCCCGCTTCTATCCGGACGACCGAGTTCCCGGGTAATCTTGTCGGGCACCTCAATTTCCGGACACCTCAGTTTCCGAACTCCTATCCGGTTAGTATTTCATTTATTCGGTAACTTTCATTTATTCGGTAACTTCACACAACCCAGATCCGGTCACTTCCTGACCCGGACACTTTATCCGGATTCCTATCCGAGTAAGTTTGCAGTACTCTTATTTTGATTGTTCTGTCAGTTTAGTTAAAATCACTCCTAGATCTCGCGTTAGGACTACCACTCGTAGTGCCTTGCGTTAGGATCCAACCTTGAATCAACCCTACTGTCTGACGATCACGTTAGTGCATACTTTACGATGTCTCGCGGCACCTTAGCTATCGGTACCGACTCCAAGCCTCCGATTCTTTATCGAGGCAAATACACCCAATGGCGAGACAGATTCATTATCTTTATCGAATCTAAAGATAACATCGAATACATTTGGTAAGCCCTCACTGAAGTCCCACAAAAAACCCCAATGCAAGCTGTTCCTGTCCAAGCCGAAGGTGGTCCTCCACAACAGGCAAGATCGAAGACGTTCGCCATGATCACTGACGATGCAAAGAGGTATTTGATTCAGAGTTTGCCAAACGAGATCTACACGGCCATTGACAGCTACAAGGACACCTCCAAAGGCATGTGGGATCAAGTCGAGAAGTTGATGAGTGGGAGTAAAGTGGGAAATCAATTAAAGGTCAACAACTGCATCACCCGATATGATGGTTTCAAACAGCAAAAAAGGGGAATCGATAACTCAGGCATACGAACAATTCTGCCTTGTTCTGAATGAGCTCCACAAGAACAAGATCACTCGATCTAACACGGAAAATGGCCTTAAGTTCTTAAACAACCTCCTGCCATAATGGAAAGTGTTCGCTTCTCATATCAAACACAACCATCTGAATGAGAACGTTCCAATCCATGAGCTTTATGAGATGCTTATGCAAGACGAGGATGAAGTCATGGAGACAGTGAGCACTCAGAAATCATCTTCCTAATCACAAGCCGATCCCCTCGCCCTTGTATCTTCAAAAAGCGGCAAGTCATCCTGCCGTAACTCCAAGAGAACCCAAGTGTCCAGTGAGTTAGAACCAGAAGCTGAAGAAACATAGGAAAGCGACTCTGACTGAAATAAAGAAAGCAATGGCCCTGATCACCAAGTCTTTTCAAAGAAAGATGTTCTACAAGAAACCTTCCTCTAATAATCAGCGCTACTCTACCACTCCCAACAAGTGCCATGATTATAAAGAGAAGTATGAAGGGAAGAGAATTTCTGACGAGCACGAGCATTCAGATCATAAGGAGAAGCACGAATGAAAGCTCGCGTCAAAGAACAAAGATGAACCAGTCATATGCTATAACTGCGACAAAGTGGGCCACTTTGCCAAGGACTGCCGAAAGCCCGTTGTACGTAACGTGGAATACTACAAGGCGAAGTTGTTGTTAGCACAACAAAAAGAAGCAGAAAAGGCACTATTGGTTGAAGACGACTTCTGGCTAAACCGTTCCGACGACGAAAGTGAAACTGAAGATGTCGATGCTCACGTGCTTCATGGGAAAGCAATCCCCTCCGACAGATCAAGGAGATCTATGCCAGGTATGTATCCCTATCCATCAAGGTTTAGTCGATCAGATGCAATTACTTGTTCAAAGAATAGACTCCTATAAGGCTTCCACTGATGAACAACTGCTTGAAATTAACTCTTTAATGGAAAATCTAGATGTTCAAAGAAGAATCACTAACAAATATAAGTCCGACAATGCTAATCTTAAAGAAAAGTGTTCAAATCTCTCAATAGCACCAAAAGACCTTAGGGCCAAGATATCTAATTTACAATCAAGGCTTGATCAGTATGAGGATGAGAAAGCAGAGATTATCTATCAATGCTCCTCTCTTCAAATTCAACACAAAGAATTTGTTTCTAAAATAACTGATCTCGAACTCAAACTTCATAAACGAGGTCAAACTGATCAAACGATCCATATGAGCAACCCTAAGGAATTCACTTATTTCAATAAAGAATGGGGGATTGGGTATGACAACCCTCGGTATTTGAAAAAAGATTCTATCATTGAGGCCTACTCTATACGAGTTTAACCTTTTTGGCTTTGATAGAAAATACCCTGAATATAAAATCAGATGGACTGGACCTCTCGAGGAAAAGGAAGAGGAAACTGAGGAATACAAACGCAAGCATACCACTAAAATGTAGTTACCCTTTGCGTATGAAGTTCTGAACTATTCTTATACGAAAAATAAATCCATGTACCTATCAAATGATTACTTTGATGGCTACAAAGTTGCATAGCCCAAGGATTCCTCCAAAAAGGATGAGGTCCCTGCAACGGAAACCAAAACAGAGACGGATGAGTTTAAACGCTATGTTCCACCTCTTGTTTTGGAAATGAAAATAGTCGAATTAGAGGAATCATTTAAACATGAAAGGATCAAGTTTCAAAAAGAAAAACAAGAGCTTTTAACTGAACTTGAGAAACTCAAATTCACCAAAACCGAATGTGTATATGGTGAGGAAAAGGAACTCCTTCGGGAAGAAATCAATCGGCTCTCATCCAAACTGTCTGCCTTGGCAACAAAAGTGATGTAAGAGCAAGTGAGTAAGGGTCTACTTCAAGAGAAGTTTATTGTGGATCCCAGATTAGTGCAATACAGTAGAAATCAATGATAGATAATCAACAAACACAATATGATTTCAAGTCGTCATCCATCTATTTCATAAACCATTCAAATAATTTTGAGAGTACGGGTACAATGGTTATTGGATGATTTTCTCTCTAAGCTCTCTCTAAATCTGATCGCTTAAGCGCAATATGAATTCTAACCTACTTTCTCAAGGAAACAAGCCTTAAATACTAAGGCTTAGAGCCTAAGGCCCATGGCCCATTAAACCTAATAAGCCCAATTACCATTAAAGGATTTTACAATAAACAATTAAACTCTATAATTACTTTATATAACTTTCTAATTAATAGGACATTTATGGTCCTAACAGACCAACTCCAAAAAGAAAAGGTGAATCTACCCGAACCTTCCTCGAACTCATCAGATACATCTTCGTGTAAAGCTTTTATTGGCAAAATTTCCTCAAGAAAAAGGAAAAGAGTCTCAAGAAAAGTGTTTTCAAAAGAATCTTAACTCTGAATTTCAAAAAGTTTCCGCACCAGATTCTTCCAAAAACACAGACTCAAATTGTTCCTCACATCCCTTGACCACTACTGTTCCATCTGTGACTGAAATTAATTTTTCAGCTTTTATGAATTCCGATGTATGTTCAGATGAGGAGTTTCCAAAGTTGAATTCGATAAACCTCTTCCAAACCACACAGATTTTCTCTCAAAAGCCGTAAATCGACCGGTAAAATTTCTTAAAGGAGAATGCTTGTAACACCTCAAATTTCCATTATTTTATATTGTAACAACCCACAACCCACAATCCAAATATACATATAACATATAATTCATAACATGTTTTCAACAAAAGTAATTCATATTGCACATTTGGTCCCAAAGTCTGACTAATCAATATAAAAATTCAGTACAAACTTGATCCTATTTAGATAACATAATAACTAATAACACAGTTATAAGTACGAGAGCATCCACAACTTCATAACGTTCATCTTCCCCAAAAAAGCTATTCACCAGGTATTCTAATCACTTAGTCTTACTGGAATCACCACCTGGAATACATATTTTAAAACAGAAAATGAGGGTTAGACCTAAGGGTCTAGTGAGTAAATCCCTGACATTTGGAAATCAATGAATATTCATTTATATAAAATATTCTTTATATAAATACACATATATCACACGTAATTTAATACCAACCAAGATTTGTGCATCATACCTGTCTCATCCCACCTTATCCCTCCACCAATGGCCAAATTTATTGGTTGCGAGCCAATTTAACACACCGGTCCAAAGCCCGGCCACGTATTATATTCTCATATAATACTCACGTAATTATAATATCTCAATATATTATAATCACCCACGTATGACACATTCATACAATTTATCAAGTATTTGTTATCCACATAATGTATTCCAGTAAAAATACTTTAAAGTAAAACTCACCTGTTTTGTTTATCACCAAAGTCTTTCCAAGTTAATTATCAGTACTTCAATCCTTCACAGAATCTGAAATCATGCAAAATACCAAATATCTCTTTTTAAAACTAAACTTATAAAATCCTCGACTCAAGTCGCAACCTATTAAAAGTAAAATTAGAATCGCAATGCATAGTGCTAAGTCGCAATCAACTACTGCAACTTCACCCCCAAGTCGCAACCCACTATTGCGATTCCAACCCCAAGTCGCAATCAACTACTGCGATTCCAACCCAAGTCGCAATCAACTACTGCGATTCCAACCCAAGTCGCGATCAACTACTGCGATTCCAACCCAAGTCGCAATCAACTACTGCGATTCCAACCCGAGTCGCAACCAACCATTGCGACTTCAAAGCCAAATCGCAATCAACCATTGCGACTTCGTTGAATGTCTCAGTTCACTGTTCATCCTAAAAACCCAGAAATCGTACTTTTAAGCTATGCATGTTGCTGTAAAGGTGCAGATATATTTAAGACTATGAACATAACCTAACCTTAAGCTTAGATTTCCCAAAACATCCATTTTTAACAAAACCCACCTAAAAACTTAACTAGCAAACTCAAGAACACTTTTAAGAAATTAAAACACATACAAGGATGGATTTGTTACCTTGCTTACTTCAGTTTGGTCCTTAAATCACAGCAACAAACTCTTGATTTCTTCCTTCTTCTTTCCCTTAATCTCTCTCTCGATTTCCTTCTCTCTCTCTCTAAACCGAACACACTACACACACTAACACTTAGGATAATTTCTCTTAATTGAAATATGGACACCTATCCTTATTAAAATAGGAAGTCGGTTTTGGCTAAAGAGGTTTGGATAAAAGACCAAACAAACCCTAAACTAATCTCACTTGGCAATAAATACCCCTAAACTTTCAAATAAAAATTAAAACTTACCCCTTAACTTCTTACTCCATAAAACACTAACATAAAACTTATAAAATTTTCAAATTTAAATTAGATAAAATACCTGGTTATTACATATAATTAATATGAATGGGGTTGATTTGTATTTTAGTCTAAGTTTTGGTCTGTTGATCCAAACCCTCAGTGATTTGATAATGACCCTCTCTTAAACACTTAGTGAAAATTGTAAGTAAACAATATGTATCAGAGTTTTACTATCGCTGATAAGTACTAAGACTTTACAGTACCGCTGATAGGAACTCTCACTCTTTGGATTAGATATTCAGCGAATACTGTTCATCATCATATAGCTCTGAGCCTGTTCAGTCTATGAGATGATCGCTGATAAGTTAGTTGTTTACTTATGATCCCTGAAAACAAGTTTCACGTCAACAAAAGTTCTACGCTGAAGTCGAAGATCAAGCTCAAGAACCAGCGACAAGTCTACTCATAAACTGATGCGGATATCAACGAAGCAAGACCTGCCCATTCAACGTGAAATATCAAGTAGAAGACTTCAGCAATCGCTGAACTTTATCATTCGCTGATAAAGATTTGACTCAATGAAAGCTGATCATGAAGTCTCCCTGCATGTTACTATTGTCTTACCTCCCTTGCACGTCTCCGTACGAACTGTCAGAACGGACATCCCTTTTGTCTGTAATCGTACAACAACTCTGATTCTACACTGTGCACCATGCGGCTACTAAGGTTGTCTACAAAGGTCAATGACATGCAACCACTCAGCTGCTGCCACGTGTAAAGCCATACTGCCATGCATTAAATGCATGCAATATATAAGAAGAACCTTACTTCAGTTTTGAAGTGTGCTCGGACCATCTTCTTGTTTCTCTCTTATTGTTAAGATATTATTCGTAATTTCTTTAACTCTTTCTAGTGCAAGAAACTTAGTGTTTCTCAAGACTTGTTAAGATTAGGTTTATCCTTAATCTTGTTCCGCAACAAGTTGTAAATTGTCTTGATTTATCAATAAACAATTTAGAAAAGTAAAAACGTGTGTTTGTATTCAACCCCCCCCCCCCCCCCCTTCTACAAACTTGTATAGCCCTTCGGGATCAACAAGTGGTATCAGAGCGGATTTGTTTAATCTCATAAACAAGATTTGATCTATACTAAGATTTATCTTCCTTGCTATTTCCTAAAATGGCTACCAACACAAACACAAACTATATTGACAACGGTTCTCTTGCAAAACCCCCTAGATTCTCCAGAGATAATTTTAATCTATGGAAAAATAGGATGATGCTCTTCTTAGAAGGTGTAGACCTTACTATGCCTTACTATCTTGAAAACGGCCCATATATTCCTGTAAGAATTGATGCTGCAGTTCCAGCCGCTGAGAATAGACCTGCTATTCCAGAAAGGCTGATTCCTAAGGAAATTCATATATGGACTGATGAAGATAAGAAGAAAGTGGCTATCGACACCAAAGCCAGATCCATACTCTCCATGGCTCTTCCTGACGAAGTCTACCATTCTGTCATGAACCTGAAAACCTCAAAAGCTATGTGGGACACAATCTGTGTTCAGTATGAAGGTACTTCTGAAGTCCAGGACTCTCGGAAGATCAACCTCGTAAGACAGTATGAAATCTTCATTTGTGGTAAGAATGAAACTCTCTCTGAAGTACACCAACGTTTTAACTGCTTAATAATAGATCTGAAAACTGTTGGTAAGGAATATTCTAACTTTGAAGTACTGACAAAGTTCTTAGAATGTTTACCTGAAAGCAGGGACAGTTATTCTATGTGTCTCAAGCTGTCAAAGGATCTAAAATCAATGACCCTTTCTACCTTATATGGCACGATGCTGAATCATGAGCAATCGAGTCATCTTAAGAAGAATCTTGTAAAAGATTCCAAAAGCACCCCTGTTGCTTTAATCTCAGAGTCACCTTCCACTCAGCGATCGACTATCACTGTTACTGAGTTGGAAACTAACTCTGAAAGATCATCAGACTCTGACGTTTCAGATAATGATGAAACTCTGGCATTCCTGGCTAATAAGTTCAGGAGATTTGCTAGAAAGAGTAATTTCAAGAAGAATAAACCTCTTGCTATTACTGACAAGCCAAGATCATCAACCCCTGTTGATAAGGCTACTGCTACTTGCTATAACTGTGAAAAGATAGGACATTTTGCTAGCGAGTGCAGGTCAAAGAAAGTCTCTAGACCCTCAGCTTTTCCCAAGAAAAACTTTATTCCCGGGAATAGAGATAAAAAATATAAAAAGCTGAAAGAAAGGTATGCAAAGCTGAAAACCTTTAAGAAGAAAGGCAAAGGCCTCATGGCTGACTATGATTGGGCTGCCTCTGACAAAGAAGAATCATCTGACTCTGAAGATGATGATGAAGCCAATCTATGTCTCATGGCCAAACTTGAAGATGAGGAAGACAATTCTGACATTCCCTCTACTTCAACCTCTGCAACTCAGGTATCACCTTCCTTCTTTACCAATATTGCAAATATTGATGAAGCTAATAGTCTTCGAAAGATCGATCTCTTGACTAGAAGTTTATATGAAGCCATGAATGGCAAAACTGTAGTTGAAAATCAAAACCTTGATCTCGCTGAACAGCTTAAAAACTGTCACCTTCAAATAGAAAATCTTTCTAAAATTGAAGAAGATTTTAAAGATCAAGTTCACTTAAATCAGCTAGACAAAATCGAGCGCGAAGTAGCTATCGCTGCATTAAAAGTTGAAAAAGCTACTGTTGATGGATGGTATAATTCCTCAACAAAGATCACTGAGATAATCAAGTCTCAGATCCCTCTGAGTGACAAACGTGGTCTTGGTTACAAAGCTGATACTCTAGAACCAACCATTGATCGTTCCATGCTCTTATTTGGAACTTTCGTGTCCTCAGTCGCTGATACTTCATCCTCTCAGTGTTCCTCTTCTAAACCGCCTATCCCTGAGGAAATCTCTACCTTAACTTCTAAAGGTAAAGAAAAAGTTATTTATCCAAAACCTACCTCAGTCTTTAAAAACAAAGGTAAAGGAATTGCTTTTAACCAAAATCCTCAGAAGGGTACCTCTGTACCAAAGCTGAACGCTTCTAAAGCTTCAGTGACTTATCCCTCTGATTCAAAGAATAAGATCTCTGGATTTATTCAGCGTGGATCTATTCAGCGATCTACTCCTAGAATCAAAGTGGAAATCATTGGTAAGAAATCCGAAGAACTAAATGTTCCTTCCATTTCAAAAGCCAATAGCTTACTTGGTGCTGGTCCTTCTAATTCAAAATCAAAAGCTCAGCATGCAAATGGTCCTAGAACCACTTTTGGTTATAGGAAATGTTATCATTGTGGACTTACAAATCATATTGCTAGTAAGTGCCCCACAGCCACCCAAGCTGAAAAGATAGCTAAGGTGAAAATCATTCCCCCCAAGGCAAAGAAGACCACTGAGGTTAAGAAATTAACCAAAGTGAAGACTGACAAAGCTGAATCTTCAAATGCTGCGAAGACTGCTGAACCTTCCACTTCTTCTTCTACCCCCACTGACAAGTGTGTACACATGGTTAAGTGGGTACCCAAGAAAAACTAATCTTCTTTTGTAATGCAGGTTAATAAGGGTATCTAGTATCTCGATAGCGGATGCTCTAGACACATGACTGGTATGAAGAACCTGCTCACTGAGTACAAAGAAGAGAAGGGTCCCTCTGTAACTTTCGGTGGAAATGGAAAAGGACATACCCGAGGGTTTGGTGTACTATCTAATGGTACAACAACTTTCAGAAGATTCGCATATGTTGAAGGGCTGAAGCATAATCTTCTAAGCATCAGTCAGCTTTGCGACAAGGATAACAAAGTAATCTTTACTAAGGAATCCTGCTTTGTCGCTGACAAAAAGGAGAAGATAGCTCTCAGCGGTTATCGTTTGGAAAATGTTTATGTAATAAACATGGACTCAACAACCACTGAGAACTCTTCTTTCTTCTCAAAAGCCTCATCTGATGTCAACTGGCTATGGCATAAGAGGCTCTCTCATCTAAACTTCAAGACACTGAACACTCTTTCTTCAAAAGAGTTAGTCACTGGTCTACCTCAGCACTCATACGCCAAAGAGTCCTTATGTTCAGTGTGTGAGAAAGGCAAGCAGACCAAAGCAAGCTTTAAGTCAAAGCAAGTTTCCTCAGTATCATCTCCTCTACAACTTCTCCATATGGATTTGTTTGGCCCTGTTAACAAACAATCCATCGCTGGAAAGAAATATACGCTGGTCATAGTTGATGAATTCTCTCGCTATACATGGGTTATGTTTCTCCGTTCTAAGAGTGACACCCCTGAAGAACTCATCACCTTTGTTCGGAAGATGGAAACCCTGAACAACTTGACCGTTCGCTCAATAAGGAGTGATCATGGGACTGAATTCAAAAACAGTTCTCTTGATTCCTTCTTTGAGAGTAAGGGTATTTCTCACAACTTTTCTTCAGTGAGAACACCGCAACAAAACGGAGTCGCTGAAAGAAGAAATAGAACTATCATTGAAGCTGCACGTTCAATGCTCAGCGATTCTCACCTGCCTACTCAGTTTTGGGCAGAAGCTGTCAACACTGCTTGTTTTACGCAAAACAGGTCGCTGATAGTCAAAATATTTAATAAAACATCCTATGAACTTTTTAATGGGAGAAAGCCTTCAATTAGCTTTCTTCACATCTTTGGATGTCAGTGTTTCATACTGAACAACAGAGATGCCCTTGGAAAGTTTGATCCTAAGGCTGATGATGGAATCTTTCTTGGATATTCTTCAATCTCCAAAGCCTTCAGAGTCTTCAATCGAAAAAGACAAACTGTTGAAGAAACTATTCACGTCACTTTTGACGAATCCCCTTCAGCAAACTCTAAACCGTCTGCTGATACTGAAGAACTAAATCAATGGATGTTTTCTCATCTTGGTGATTCAGAAAATATTCCCACTCCTCATACTCATACAGTTGAAGATGATAGTCCTACTATCATCCCAAACATGCAGAATAGTGAAGCTGATACATCATGGGTCTCAGCAGTTCCTTTAAACACTATACCTGCTTCTGAACCAAGTGTCTCAGACATTCCATCTACTTCTCAGCAATCAGTGAATGTGATGACATCTACACCTACTCCTCTCTTGGCTGCTATTCCAGAAGTTGCTAAAGCTTCATCTTCAGCTCCTCCAGTTCAATTTGAGTCAGCGACTTATGCTCCTGCTCAGCGATGGACTGTAAATCACCCAATTGATCAAATTCTTGGTGATCCAAACGCTGGTATTCAGACTCGACGAAGTGCAGGTAATATTTGTTTATTTGTTACCTTTATTTCTCTGATTGAACCAAAGAAAATAGATGATGCCCTCAAAGATCCAAACTGGGTCAGCGCCATGCAAGAAGAGCTGACTGAATTCGAAAGAAACAAAGTTTGGAAACTTGTTCGAATACCAACTGACAAAACAGTGATAGGCACTAAATGGGTCTATCGAAACAAGTTGGACGAACATGGAACTGTAACCCGCAACAAGGCTCGTCTTGTTGCTCAGGGATACAGACAAGAGGAAGGCATAGATTACGACGAAACATTTGCTCCAGTAGCAAGACTAGAATCTATTCGTCTATTCTTAGCATGCGCTGTACACAAAGACTTCAAAGTATATCAGATGGATGTTAAGTCAGCGTTTCTAAATGGAAAGCTGAATGAATAAGTCTATGTGGAACAACCTCCAGGATTCTCAGATCCTAAGCGTCCAGGTCATGTTTATAAACTGGATAAGGCACTTTATGGCTTAAAGCAAGCTCCACGTGCATGGTATGACACTCTATCCTCTTATCTCCTAATTGAAAATTTTGAGCGAGGTAAAATCGACAAAACTCTATTTTTCAGAATAGTGAAAGGTCATATCATTCTTGTTCAGATATATGTTGATGACATTATATTTGGTTCTACTAACCCTGACCTTTGTACTCGTTTCGCTGAGAGAATGAAAGAAGAGTATAAAATGAGTATGATGTGTGAGCTAGCATATTTCCTTGGTCTTCAGATAAAGAAAAATGAAAAAGGAACTTTCATTAATCGGGAAAAGTATGTTAAAGATATGCTGAAGAAATTCGATTTAACTCAGAGTTCAGCTATGAAAACCCCTATGGCTCCACCGCTGACACTAGACAAGGATTCAAATGGAATACCTGTCAATGTCACGCTGTACCGTGGGATGATCGGCTCTCTCTTGTATCTTACAGCTAGCCGACCCGATATTATGTACGCAACCTGTTTGTGTGCACGATATCAAGCTGAACCTAAGGAATCTCATATGATCGCTGTAAATCGAATCTTTCGCTACCTTAAGGGTACTATGAACCTAGGTCTTTGGTATCCCAAAGACTCAGGGTATGATCTAATCGCCTATTCAGATAGTGATTTTGCAGGTTGCAAATTGGATAGGAAAAGCACCACAGGAGGTTGTCAGCTCCTGGGTGGAAAGCTGGTGAGTTGGACAAGTAAAAAGCAAAACTCAGTGTCCACCTCAACTGCTGAAGCTGAGTATGTAGCCGCTGGAAGCTGTTGTTCTCAGGTCTTGTGGATGAGAAATCAACTACTAGACTATGACCTTCAGCTCTCGAAAATTCCAATCTATTGCGACAGCACAAGTGCCATCGCTATAGCCAACAATCCAGTGCTACACTCAAAGACAAAACACATCGAAATCAGGTATCATTTTATCAGAGATCATGTGATGAATGGTGATATAGAACTTCATTTTATCCCAACTGACTATCAGTTAGCTGATCTGTTCACCAAACCTCTTGATGAGACAAGATTCAACTTTCTCATCAGCGAGCTTGGAATGTTGAACCTTGAAGAATAAAATCTTCAGCGGTTCACATTTGATCAGCGATAGGATAAAATCAACTTGTATAACCCACTCTATCATTCTATCTCTGAACATAATTGATTCGTTGATATCAAGGTATGTTTTCTCTCTTACTCGCTGACGTTCGCCTAGAACTCAAAGATTTCAAAACATCTTGCATCGCTGAATATCTCTTCCTTAACAGCGATACTTTGAAATTTCTTAAACCAACACCGATATTTCTATTCAGTGCTTCATATTTTCAAAAGTTTCCCTGAGCTTTCAAAACCTCCGAGACATCCTAAAATATGAAAGTACAGTTGTGACGTCATCGCAACGGATAAGCCCTAGCACGTTCTTTTTCTGACACACGATTGCACGTTTCGTTTACCTTCCAATCAAATGCAAACACGTGTCCGTGTCATGATGAAAATCTTTTCCCGCTCAAGATTTTCTCTCTCTCTACTCTCCCTATATAAACCATTTTGGGTTTATATTTTTCTCTTTACGCGAAAAACTTCTCCTCCAAGCAAGAAAAAGATTTACTGTTGCAATTTGAGCTCTCAAAATTTCTAGAAACTGTTCATCTTCTTCTTTGACGAACCAGGTTAATACTCTTATTATTTAACTACATTACTTGTTTATGATCTTATTCTTTGCTTTTAACAGATCAAGCAAAAGAACTTTTATAAAATGAAATCATTTTCTGATCATGATTTTATGAATACAACCTTCATGGTTGTTCTTCAAGTTTATATCAAAACTCGTAAACTTGTTCTTCATATGTTTTTCCAGAATTCCTTCTTCAAATGAAAACTGGAAAACACATAATCTCTACGTTTTGTAACTCTTTCTCAAAACAAGAAAAACCCTAATCTTTCTCAAAGGGATTTTTGGCTGAATGAAATGGACAAAATTCAAAAACATCTTATTGGAAAATATTTCCACATTAAGACTATTTGTTTTGTTGATCTTTGGTTGAGCTGATTACAGAAATGGTTGCTCCTTCTACTGGTATTCCAACTGATGAGAACACTCCTGCTGCTGAGGAACTTGAAATCACCAAGGCTCCTCAGGTCAAGTTCAAACTTGAGGATATCTCTTTTACAAAATCAAACAACCTCCATGCGCTGTTCGATTTTCCTCCGAAGAAACAAGTCAAACATCTAGACGACGCTGTGAATTTTCTGAAAACCTGTTGCCTCTCTACAGCCTTGACCATAACACCCCCTGCTCATCAGTTACTATTATCTCAATTCTGGTATACCGCCAGACACACTCATCTACCATCATCCAAAGACCCTACCAAACTACTTGATGTCATCCTCTGTGACACTGATTTTGGCACCATCAAAATCAACCCTGCTATCATTCAAAAAGCACTGAATCTCCCTGTTGCCACCAAAGATAAACCATTTGTTCCTTTTCCTGATCCCAAGAGACATGCTGATAGAGAAACACTCATTGCATTCTTTGATGCAATGAAGTACGTTTGGAATCAAGGGAGAGATGAAAAAGCCAAGAAGAAACTGACTGCAATCAAGAAGTCAAAGATGCCCAGTGAGATGAACTTCATCTTCGCACACCTGATAAGCTGCATGACAGCGAAGAGTGGCTCCTCTGATCAAGCTGCTAAACCTCAGCAAGCCATAGGCTATGCATTGCTGAAGGGTCTCCATGTTGACTGGGCCTCGATAATCTACGACGATCTTGCGCTCAGAGTAGATTTTGCTGATAGACCATCATGGGTTCCATACCCAAGATTCCTCAGCCCCATCTTCCAAACCGGCCTTAAGGATAACTACCCAAAAGTAGGAGACCTGAAACTCTCTCAGGTTGGCCCTAAGGTGCTCGACTTCAAGCCCCTGCCAAACGAGGTACGTCTCTCTACTCTCTTATCTATTCTCAATCCTCCTTCTTCTACTTCTACGGCTCATTCAGTGGAAATCCCCACCGCTGATACCCCAGCTGCAACCTCCACTCCTTCTAGAAAAAGGAAACAATCTACTACCCAACTTGGTTCCAAAAGAATCAAGAAAACCAAGGAGCAACCCCCCCAGCATTTACATGCTGAAGACTCCTCAACTCATCTTGAAGATCTGATGGAAAGTTCAGTGGTACGCTCTGCCACAGCTGAACAAGCCACCCCTTCCATCCCCGCTTCAGCGTCTCTAAACGCTGAAGTTGTAAACTTGGAAATGAACCCACCTCCTTCAGCCTCTCTACAGACTGAAGTGATTCTCAGCGGATCCAACGCTGAACCCCGCACCCAACCATCATTCTCATCTTCCATTCCTCTCACCTCTTCTTTGGTCACTCAATCTATTCCCCTATTCTCCTCAACAACCGTCATCCTCAGCGACACTACTGCTGAACATTTTCAGAGGATGATAGGACATACCACAGGACCTGCAGGTACTTCCAGTCGTCTAGGAAATATTGAAGACGACTACGAAACTTTTTCAGGACATCGAGGTTTCGACAACTTCGCCAACCCGCCTGCAGGTATATACAAAATCCCACACACTTCTCTCTCTCAACCCCAAACTTCTGAGCTTTCCTCTGTTCATAAGTTTATAACTTTTTCAGGTCCTAATTTGGGGGATATCAACACCTCCCTGACGGCCCTGGAAACAAAGATGGAGTCTTTCAACAACACTCTAACTGCCAACTCTTCAGCGGTTACAAACGCTGCAGAGAACTTGAAGACTTTGACCACTGAGGTCGAAAAGAAAGCCTCTAAAGCTGATCTGGAGAAGGGGGATGGTAGCATTGCTAAATTTGCTACCACCCTCGCTGAAAACTCAACCGCCACAACCACTCTCTCAACAAACTTCACCTCTCTGTCCAATGAAGTCACATCATTGAAGACAGAGGTTGGTTCTCTTAAGAGTGAAGTTTCCACGATCAAGACTGAAGTCTCTGCGGTCAAAGAGATTGTTCAGAAAGTGCTCGACCACCTGAACACCCCAACTTTTCATTTCACTCAGGCCGATCGAGATGATCTCAAAAAGATCAGTCCAGCTATTACTGGCCTAGAAGACAGAGTAGCAGCGATTGAAAACTGCATAAGAATTACTGGCCAAGAAGACAGTAATCCTATTGCTGTTGCTGCTGCTGAAAAGTCCGTTACCTCCCCCAACCATGATGTGGAAGAGGGGGAGAAGCCTAAAGAAGACCTTCCCCATCATGATGAGGGGAAGAAGAGAAATAAAGAAGACCTTCCCCATGCTGAGTGGGAGGGTATTGAGACTGAAGCTGATGCTACTTCTTCAAAACCTCAGGGAGATGAAAACCCTGAGGGAACCGAGAAACCTTCCTCTGTATCAGAGGGGGAGCAGCTTGAAGAGCAGAACATTGAAGCTGCTGCTGATGTAACCTCACCCTACGCTGAAGAGGTTGAATCTGATGAAGACGAAGCTGAAGACGATGAAGCTGTCGACATCTTTGATGATGAACCATCTTCTTCTCCAAAGAATAATGATGATGACGATGATGATGATGATGATGATGACTCATTTATCGTCTAGCCTGTTCAGAAGACTACAGCTCTCAAAGGGATTTTGATAAACGAACCTTCAGGGGAGCGGACCAAGACAAAGCCTGCAGCGTCTGAAGCTGACAAAGGCAAAAACAAAGGCCTTGCTGCAGAAGACAATCTGATGATCTTGCTTCAAAAGTCAGTTTGTCAGGTACACTACCTCCTATTCCCTTACCCTACATCCCTCCTCTATCCCTTCTCAATCTCAATCCTTCTATCCATAAAACCTCTATACACTTAACCATATTCTTTTCTCTATCTCTTTCTTCCCCAACTCTGCTTACTTAAACGATCGTTGTGTTTCAGCTAGTCCTCTCCCCTGTTTGAGGATCCCGCTGAAGCTCCTTCGACTACACCAGGAATAATCCCAGCCACAAGATCTGAAGAAATAATCCCAGTCTTGGATTTAACCACTGAGACTGATGAACCTGAAGAACAGCTGCTCTCTCACCCAAACAGACCTTCCTTGGCACCTCAAAAGCTGAGTGAAGAGGATCAAGAAAAGAGAGATGCAATGATCAAGATATTCGAAGATCAGCGAATCATCCTGAAGCGTGATCAACTTCCTTCTATTCCTCCAAAGTTCAGACTTTCACAAAAGGAATACCTGGATCACCTCAGAGCTGAAAGGTTAATCGCTGAAAGAAGGGAAGCTGAAGAAAAAGACAGAGAACTCGCCATCCAGCTTGTCCAACAATCGATGAAAGACCCCGCGCTGAAAAGAACTCCCATTGATGTCCAACGTCAGCTATGGGATGATGCCCAAAGGATCGTTGAAGAAAAGACGAAAGTATCTGATACGACTTTGAAATGGTGTAAAGAAATGTTGAATTATCGATCTCGGCCATCCAAAATCATCAAAGTAAACATCAGAGGAAGATTGTTCGTTGACGTTCCTATTGTTGAAGTTGATGTATTCATAGAAGACAAAACCAAGCAAACCTTATATGCTGCTACTTTAGATAAGTTTGGTTTCTCTGAATGGTTGGAAGTGAAATTAGCCATTCAGGGATCGCGCTCAAAGTTCAAGAGCCATGTCGAGAAAATTTTAAATACTCAGATCGACTTGGTTTCTTCTGCTGTGGATGTTCCTCCTTCCACTCTTCTTCCTCCTCAACAAAGAAGAGTCTCTGCAAAGGAAAAGAAAGTCTCAGACTCAGGTCCTCAGTTTCTGTGTAGATAAGTTGATCAGTTTATTAACAGAGTAAACTCGATCAGTTTTCACAAAAGGTTTAGCGTGGAAAGCTGTGTTGTTCTTTTCACTCTTAACAGGGACAAATGGCTTTGGAGCAAGAGTGGTTCCTTTAACTCTCCACTCCATTTTAACTTTCTTGAAAAATTGATTATCTGATTTGTCAACACGAGAATTATAGAAAAGATTGGAAGGTCGAATCTGATCTTTTGAAAATTCATTTGATTTGACAAAGTTCTTTGAAGAACGATTTGTAGAAAATGAACTTGAAGCATAAGAAGGTTGAACACCTTTGAACTTGCTTTCTTCAAGTTGCTTGACCTTAACGGATAAGGTATTTCGTTCTTTGAGAATTAAATCAAATTTCTTTTGTATATTAGATTTAACCATTTGTTCCTTCAAATTCTCGGTTGCTAATCCAGATAATCTCTGATTAAGTTTAGAAATCTCAGTTTGAAAGATCTTTCTCTCCTTTTGAAAATCATCTTTCAAGCATTTAGCCCTAAAACCTTCAACTTTTCCCTTTTCAGTCTCTTTGATTAGAACGTCTAATTCATTTTCCAAATCGGATATTTTCAAAGAAAGCTCTCCATTCGTTTTAGAGAAAGATTTGCGTTCTAATTCAAACTTCTCTCTTTCTGAAATCAAGACTTTTTCAAAGTCGGAGATTTGTGTTGAAAGCTCAAGACTCTTCTTCTCATCAAGAGATTTGTTTGAAGAATCGGATTGCTTTATAAGCGTTTGCCTTTCCTTTGCAAAATTTTCTTTCTCCTTTTCAAAAACCTTTTCAAGAGTAGTTAATTTACTTTTAAGCTCAAGGTTTTCACAATTCAGGAGTTTACCTTTCTCTTCTTCTTCAGCAAGCTTCTCAGAACTATTCCAGATTTGAGATTTCAGTTCCTTCAGTTCTTTGACGTACTTGCTGATCAAATCATCTTTCTGCTTGATATTCTTTTCATATAGTATTGTTTGCTCTTCTTCAGTCTTCTCCTTCTTATCAGGCTGCTTGTGCTCATCTACCTTCTTCTGGCAATGCTGCTGGAAGGATCTGGAGAGCTGAGCCACTGTTTTCGTAAGGGCTGTGAATTCATCATCAGAATCACTGTCTTCTTTTCCCGCAGGTGACTTGGACGCAAACTTCTTTTCGCTCAGAATCTCCATCACCTCATCTTCGTCTTGAGATGGCAATTCAGACAGCTTCTTTTTCAGCTCAGAGTTTTCAGACTCTAATGCTGTTGCCTTTTCTTCAGATTTGGCAAGCTTCTCAGAACTTTCAGATATTTGCAGTTTCAGTTCCTCCCGTTCTTTGAGGAGCTTGTCTCTAAATTCATCTGCAGACTTGATATTGAAATCATACATTTCTTTATCGGCTTTACACGCACGATTAAAGCAATACGACATTGTTACCTGAAAAATGATCGTTAATCGGTGTTGATTTTGAAGAATCAAAAAAAATTGCGGAAGGAAATCAAAAATTAAATTTGAAAAACAAATTTAAAATAAATTTGTTTCCAATAATTAAGATCTGATTATTGAATCTGAACGAACGAAATCAAACTACGAGAATGAAACCAATCAAAAATTGTCAAACACAACTTACCGGATGGTGAGGAACTTACCGGACGAATGGATGCTTACCGGGTACGAAGATACCGGATGGAGTCCGGGTAAAACGGCTTACCGGATGAGATGAACTTTTCGGATAAAAGAACACTTACCGGATAAAATGGTTTACCGGATACGATGAGAACTTACCGGGTGATGTTGATTGTCCGAATGGGGAGCTTACCGGACGAGGAGAAATCCGAAAGAATTGAGATTCCGGATAAGACAATGAAACTTACCGAACAAAATATTTGACTTACCGGATAAATTCCTTGTTTCTGGATGAATCGTAAACTTGGAAGATGATGTATGTATGTGATGGTAGCTAGATACTCAAAACAAATAGTCAATGATGATGATGTATCTGATGAATGTATGAAATGGAAAGATAAACAAAACAACAGTATGCTATATCTCAATGCAAGACGTGTGTGTGTGTGCTGGAAATTTAAAGCATGGAGATTTAACAATAATAGCCACGTGGTTTCTTTGGTCAACCAAGACAACAAGACTTTCAATGAAAATAGGCGGCTGGGAGGGATTTAATTAGTGTCCGGATTACAAATGCAAACAGGAGTGTCCGGAAACTAAATGGATTTATGTCCGGAAAGTTATGCTTTATCCGGAAACAACAATTCAGTCGGACACTTTGGGACAAAAAAAATCTATCCGGTAACTCAAATTTCTATCCGGTAACTTTGAGTTATCAGGAAACTTTGAGTTACCCGGAAAGTTGAGAGAAAAAAAAATTTTACCCGGATACGGCGGCTGTGGTTGCAATTCTAATCTGGAATCGATAGGGTTGCTTGATTTCACTCCTGTAGGGTTAGCTTTTGACCAAAAACACAAAAACAAACACACCCAAATCGATTTCTAAGCAAAATGTATCCTCTTTTTCAATAATCACCAAACAAATTGAAGAACACCAAAAAATTCAAGATTTGATTTTTAACTTGAACAATTTAAAGCCTTTGAGAATCGATATAATCGCAGAAAACAGCAGATATAAACGAGTAAACAATCGAGATTTAACAAACGAATTATTAATTCAATGAAAAGCTTTTCTAACCCGATTGAAGAACGATTTTTAACCACAAACTTACTGCACTATTACGAAATTCTTTTGAATGCCTTCTGGACCTCAAATGATTAATCCAACCGGTTCGAATGTGACGCAAGATGTCCCGAAGCTACTGTCCAAAAATCACGACGATCCGACGGTTAAATCTCCGGAAATAGGCGAAACGGCAGGCTGTGTTTTCCAGAAAAAAATCAACTACGAAAATTAAATTTTTTTTTTCGCTTTCGTTCGATTTCTTTCGTATCTTCAAATCACCGATTCTGCTCTGATACCAATTGTTAGACCCAGATTTAACAGGTAACAACGATTCAATGAGAAACAACAAGAACAGATAATGATTTCAACTTGTCATCCCTCTCATATTCAATAATCAAGATAGTTACAAAATGTTTGAATGGAAAACAAACTATCTCTCTCTAAACAACTAAGCTCTCGATGAATATGTGAATTGCTTGAATGGATCGCTAACCTAATTCCTGAGGCAAACATCACATTATATACTTAGGCCTTAAACACACAAGGCCCAAGCCTATTAAACTAATCAAGCCCAATTAACCTAATCTAAGCCCTTTTATAAATAAAGGCTTTTACAATGAATTAATTAAACTCTAATTAAGCTCTAATAAATTATTTATATATCTTTCTAATATGTAGGACATTTATGGTCCTAACACAGTACCGCTGATAGGAACTCTCACTCTTTAGATTAGATATTCAGCGAACAATGTTCATCATCATATAGCTCTGAGCCTGTTCAGTCTATGAGATGATCGCTGATAAGTTAGTTGTTTACTTATGATCCCTGAAGACAAGTTTCACGTCAACCAAAGTTCTACGCTGAAGTCGAAGATCAAGCTCAAGAACCAGCGACAAGTCTACTCATGAGCTGATGCGGATATCAGCGAAGCAAGACCTGTCCATTCAACGTAAAGTATCAAGTAGAAGACTTCAGCAATCGCTGAACTTTATCATTCGCTGATAAAGATCTGACTCAACGAAAGCTGATCATGAAGTCTCCCTGCATGTTACTATTGTCTTACCTCCCTTGCACGTCTCCGTACGAACTGTCAGAACGGACATCCCTTTTGTCTGTAATCGTACAACAACTCTGATTCTACACTGTGCACCATGCGGCTACTAAGGTTGTCTACAAAGGTCAATGACATGCAACCACTCAGCTGCTGCCACGTGTAAAGCCATACTGTCATGCATTAAATGCATGCAGTATATAAGAAGAACCTTACTTCAGTTTTGAAGTGTGCTCGGACCATCTTCTTATTTCTCTCTTATTGTTAAGATATTATTCGTAATTTCTTTAACTCTTTCTAGTGCAAGAAACTTAGTGTTTCTCAAGACTTGTTAAGATTAGGTTTATCCTTAATCTTGTTCCGCAACAAGTTGTAAATTGTCTTGATTTATCAATAAACAATTTAGAAAAGTAAAAACGTGTGTTTGTATTCAACCCCCCCCCCCTTCTACAAACTTGTATAGCCCTTCGGGACCAACATGGTCTTTTCGTAAAATGTAAAACACAAAGGGGTTAAAATTTAAATTGACCAAAGTCTAAGTTAATATTGAAAAATTGGAACTTGAGGGTTTGTTTGGTCATTTTTGAAAGATTGAGTATACTTAAAGAAAGGGTTAGCTAAATTGAGAAATATCTCAATTTCTTGACTTTGGAGTCGGTTAGCAGAGAGAGAGAAGGAAGAACCAAACTTTTGATCTTCAATTGGTAAGGAACACAATGGATTTCTGCAAATTGATTTCAGTTTGGAGATAGTGTTTACAAACTAATCTATTTCCCAACTAGGTACAGTTTTGTTGGAATATTCAGGTTTGATTTTGGATTGTTGCAGAAGAAGTGGGTCGAAGTTCATACAGGTGAGTTCATCCTATCTTTTGATTAAATCGATGTTTTCTTTCAAATTAATCAGTAAGATGTTAGTATTAACTGTTTTGGGGCTGAATGGATACGTGCAAAATAAGTTGGGTGGAACAAATAGTGGTCTGGATTGGAATTTTGGTGTGCATGACGAAGTTACCGGATGTTTTGATAAGTGTCCAGTAATTCCTTATCAATGGTGTCCAGTAGTGAAGATATCCGGTAAGTATCTAAGTTTCCGAATAAAATAGATACCGGATAGTATCCGGATTACTTTGGTTTTCGGATGTCATCCAGATTGTATATATTTTCGGTAACATCCGGATAGGTTTAGTGTCCGGTAAGTTGTGATGTACGGATAGTTATGGTGTCTGGAAACCTCTGATGTCCGGTCACTTCGGATGTCCGGATACTTTTGATGTTCCAGTTTAGTGTTTGGATATGTTATTTGGTTAAGTTTTTCTAAAAAAAAATTAGGGGCACTGCCCCCACACCTGATAACGCCACTTTTTGGCGTTATTTTCAGTTGTCAAACCAATGAGATTGGCTTGTATTCAAGTAAAAAGGCGGGTATTTTACGGTTTATCTAGTGTTTGATACAGGTGATCTAAAAGGCGGCATTCCTCGGGAAAAAAAGTTAAAAAGAGCCCAAAACGAGTCCAAACGAAGCCTAACGGAAGCCCAAAAGCAAAGCCCAAGACCCACGACCGAACCAGGACCCGATCCGTGAACCAGACGACGACCCACGCTGCAAAAATGATACGCGCGACTTACCACGCGACTTGCAAGTCGCGTGGCAAGTAGCGTAACCCACTGTTTCGCGAATTCCAGCTTTAAATCCGATTTTTAGGTCATTCATTCGGGACGCAACTTTCACACGACGGCCAGGGGCGATTTTGGGGCGATTCCTGGAGACTTTTCGGAGCCTTCGGAGTCACGATCGAGAGCCGATCAAGGAGACGTTCAACACACGAAGTAGATTTAATCACGGGAGAAGGGAGTTCATCATCTTACTGTTTACGATTGCATCTTTTACGCTTAATCATGTTTACATACACTTTTGCATCTATTTCTCTTGTGTTTGAATCCACCACCGACATGAACAGATTGGGGGTTGGATTGAATTAGGTTTGTAAGCATGTGAACAGATGACGAGTGATTTTTATCAGTTTTTTCCTTAAGTAATGAAGTATGCAATTTTGTGGTTAATGCTTGTGTGAATTTGGCCAATTTACATTCGATTTGTTTGTTAGTAATTAAGTTCGAGAGAATTGATTGCTACTTAGAATTAGGAATTGCATGCCTAAAGTCCGAAAGGTGATAGAGATATACCGAGTAAGCTTTAGTCCCAATTAAACCGTTAGGTTGATATCGAGAGATAAAATCTAGCCAATTTAAACATAAATCGTGTACTTAATGTGTTTTGGAATCCATAGGTGAGATCGAGAGATTAACTTGTCCTTTTCAAAATAAAATCCGTTGTTGTTCGAAAGAGAACGACGGTGATCTTAAAAGATTTGGAAATCATTAAGGGGATTAACTGGTAATTGTTTTGAGTCAGTTGTTTGCATGTGTAGAACCTGAGGATTTCCAACCCTCAACTTCTCTCCCTATCGAAGTTTCTAAGTCGTTTACTGTTTCGTTGTGATTTCGTATTCGTTGCAATTAAGTAGTTTTAAATCAAACCAATCTCCCAAATTCGACAGTTCAATTAATAGTTCGTATAGTAATTGTGATACTTAGTTCCTAGTTCCCGTGGATTCGATACTCGTACTTACCATACGTTATTACTTGATTCGACACCGTACACTTGCGGTTAGATTTAGGGGGGTGAGACCCACCTATCAAGTTTTTGGCGCCGTTGCCGGGGAACTAGTTGCAACTAATAGCACTACCAGCTATAAGCGCTATTAGATTGGACATTTTTTTTTCGTTGTTTTATTCCATCACTTTCAGTTTCTGGATCACTAATCTCGCTTACTTTCTTTCAGGTACTAATTGGTTTATGCCAAGTACGGCCCGAGGGAAGGAAATCGAACAATTTGATCTGGAGATCGAAAGAACCGCTCGTCGGCTGCGTAAGGAAGCTAAAGCTAAAAGAAATCTAAGGTTCGAGATGTCCGACGACGAGAGACCTCCACGCAATAACCCACCACCACCACCACCTCCGGAAAGACGTCCTATGCGGTCGTTTGCCGACCCGAATGTGGCAGTGGAACGCATAGGCATTCAAGCACCAACCACCGCGGCTAATTACTTTGAGATCAAGACGAGTACCATCGTCATGGTACAACAGAACCAGTTCGGGGGAGCACCGACTGAAGATCCCCACACGCATCTACGGGCATTTGAACGAATCTGTAATACGTTCAAGATCAACGGGATGGAGGAGAACGCGATCAAGCTAAGACTCTTCAGTTTTTCCCTAAAGGGTAGAGCTAAAATTTGGATAGAGGGCTTACCATCGGATATTATCACCACATGGGCAGACCTGAAAGCTGCATTCCTCCAGAAATTCTTTCCACCGAGCAGAACTGCCCAACTAATGGCAGAGATCACCCACTTCGCGCAATGGGACCAAGAAACGTTGTACGAGGCTTGGGAACGTTACAAGGAAATGATCAAGAAATGTCCTCATCATGGCTTGCAAGGTTGGGTCATCATCCAAACCTTCTACAGTGGACTCCACCCGCAATTTAAGAACGACATCACAGCTGCGGCGGGTGGAGCATTAATGGATAAGTCTTATGAGGAAGCGTGTGAGTTGATCGAGAATCTGGCTGAACATAGTTTTACTACTCCACGATCCGATGTTAGAAGAGTAGCAAGTGTGCAGGAAAGTAGTGAGCTGAATGAACTGAAAGCTCAACTAGCCTTTATCACGAATCATCTGAATAGAGGTAATCCGGGAGAACCTGATCAGGTTCAGTTTGTGCAAAACCGGAACCAGTCGAGGAACGATCCTTTCTCGAACACCTATAATGAAGGGTGGAAAAAGCACCCTAATCTTTCATGGGGTCAACCTCAACAACAACCAGGTAATTCGTCTAACTCTTTTAATTCTTTTCATACTAACAATGCTTACCGTCCTCCAGGTTTCAACCAAAGAAACGAAGGACCATCAGGAGAGAAGAAGTCGGGACTTGAGGACATGATGATGAAGTTCATGACGAAGATGGAAAGCACGGTTGAGGGATTAGCGAGCACGGTGAGTACAGTCAAAGCTGCAACCGATCAGAATACGGCTTCAATTAAGATTCTCGAGAGGCAAGTGGGGCAGATTAGTGAAGCTCTACAAAACCGACCTCCCAGAACCTTTCCCAGTCAAACCGAAAGGACTAACCGGGAAACATGCAATGCCATTTATCTGAGAAATGGCAAGGAGCTGAATGGAGAGCCATTACGAGAGTCGTCATCAAAGGAAGTCGAGCTTAAAGAAAAATAGGTCGAGAAGGCGAATGAGTTTGAAGCTGAAGAAGAGGTGGTACCTGAAGAAAGCAAGAAGAGTGAAGCGACGAAAAAAGAGCAACCACCGACCAAGCCGGCAGTACCGAGCGTGCCATATCCGAACAGACTGAGAAATAATAAGGATGATGTTAATTTTTCGAAATTTATTGATGTTTTTAAAAAGTTAACCATTAACATCCCTTTTGCAGATGCGTTGACACAAATGCCATCCTACATGAAGTTCATGAAAGAGATCCTGTCAAAGAAAAGGGCACTTGATCACCAGGCCACCGTTGCACTCACTGAAGAGTGCATCGCGATTTTCCAAAATAAGCTTCCCCCGAAACTTAAAGTTCCAGGGAGTTTTTCGATCCCTATTCAGATTGGGGAGCTTACTTTTAATAAAGTTTTATGTGATTTAGGGGCAAGTATTAACCTGATGCCTCTTTCTATTTTCAGGAAACTCGGCCTGGGTGAGGTGAGCCCGACTTACATGACGCTGAAGCTCGCCGATCGATCAATCAGATACCCATATGGAGTGATCGAAGACGTGTTGATCAAGGTCGGTAAGTTTTACTTTCCAGTCGACTTCGTAGTCATAGATATAGACGAAGATGAAGAGGTCCCGTTAATTTTGGGACGATCATTCCTGGCCACGAGCCGAGCACTGATTGATGTGGAGGAAGGAGAGGTGACCTTCAGAGTTGGCGGCGAGAAGGTGATGTTCAAAATGTTTGAGAAAGTGCGAGTTGGAAGAGAAGAAGGATCCGGAGCTGGTCATGGAAGACCGAAGATAGAAGAATCCGCGAAGAATCGCAAGTGTAGGCGATTTGACCCCGCAGATACCGAGCCAAGCTGAAAACTACACAGTCGTGCCACGACTTTAAATACGGCGCTGGTGGGAGGCAACCCACCAAGGTTTGATTTCCCTTTTATTTGCGTGCTTAGTTTTTACTTTTTTTTAGTGTGCTTTTATTTCCGAAAAAACCATAAAAATTGAAAAAAAACGAAAAACGAACAGAGACATACGCGACTTGCCACGCGGTTTGCATACCGCGCAGCAAGCCGCGGGGCACCCTGTTGGTTTTCTGAAACAGGGACATACACGGGTTATCCCGCGACTTACATCCCGCGGCCAAAACCGCGGGAGTCCCCTGTTGTGTCTCGTTCGTTGTTCGTGCAATCTTTGTTCCTTTCTTGCTTTGTGTGTTTCCTTTTCTTGTTTTTTGTCTTTTGTCTTTTGCTTTGAGTGTTTTGGTTTTGCATGCTCTATCCGTCTCCTCTAAGTGCTCAAATCTTTTGAGAAGAATCTCCTCCGGTCGCTCAACCTTTCAATAATCCTCCTTCATCCGGGCAAAACATGTACGCTCTAAACTTTGCATAATAACGAGTGGTGTAAGATGTTTGTTCGTGTTAGTTAAACGAGATGCAACAAACCTAAGTTTCACTTAGGTTTGGGGTGCCTCATCTTTCACATCTACACACTCAATTCTTTAGACCCTGTGCAAACCTCGGTTTTACCGAGGTTTAGGGTTGGCTTTTATTGGCAAACCTAGGCCGTGCCCACGGCCTAGGTTTGGGGTGCCCATTTTAGAAATTTTGGGTTTTCTTTTGCTTGCTATGTAATGCCTTGCCCATCCTTTTTATACCTATAATAACTGCACAATGATTCGAGTCGCATCACCTACGACTTTACTTCCACATTGGGGACAATGTGTGGGTAAGGTTTGGGGTTGCCCAATCGGGCCCAAGTTATGCACGTAGATTTCCTGCACTTCTGAGTGTCTAGATCATAATTGCTAAAATTTTTGTTTTGAATGATTGAGACCGACCATTGTGGGAAGAATCTTGCGATAGTGACGTGACCGTTGGGGAAGGACCGGGAAAGGACATGACTAGGGACATTAGTGGAGACCACCCGATAGTGAGTTTTGAGACTAAAAGACGTTTTTCATTTCGAGGGATTCATACACCTAATTCTTATACACTTTTTCGAATTCCTTGTCGTGAATGTAGAATGATCTCGCTACATTATTGCATTGAGTAGCAAAGACGAACCTCGGGATATTGGGTAAGAGTATAGTAGACCATATCATGTGGACCTTAAGATATGATTCCAGGCATTATGTGTTTTGTTTTTAACCATTTTAGCTATCGTTCCCCTTCACCCTTTTGTGTGTATCCATAGCCCTTTTGCAGCCAAACACGCACCTTATTCGTTTCTAAACCCACCAGTACACCTCTAGCCATAAGCCTTAGCCAACCCTTACCCGAAAGCGTGTAAATCAAAGGCGGTAATGAACTACGAGAGATAGAGCAGAAGAGAAGATAACAGGCCAGTCATGAGAATAAAACGGGTCAATGTAACCCGAGAAATAGAAAAGATAGAAAAGAGGGCCAATGATGCCCCAAACAAATAAAGAGGACCAATGAAGTCCCAACTGAAAATAAAATAAAATAAATACAGTTAGTCAGAGAGTATTTATAGTAGCTGAATAAGAGAGTCAAAGCGACTCCAATAGTGACAAAGAGGGCCAAATGATAGAGGCTGAAGTAGAGAAGTTCGGAACTGCCAATGATTGACACGCCAAGGATCTTTGAACCATTTTACCCTTCGTTTCTCAGCCATAGCCCTAGCCCCATTACAACCCTTGTAAAGACCTGGATGATCTTTTGGAAGATGTGATTACGGTATACGACCACCCTCATCGATATTCCCTGTCTTGCTACTTGACTCCTTCTGAGATCAAATTTTTGGACAATTGTGCGTCTTTCCTTAGAGTTGTCATGTAATAATTTGAGTATTCATGTACATAACCTCCTTAAACATGACAACACGAGCGATAACCTAGGTTCGAGTGCAAAGAGAGTATCCCGTGAGGTAGGGTCGAGGCAAAATGTTTTCCCTAGTATGTTTGGACCTAGTCTAACCCGAACGTAATCGGAATAGTCACGAGTTCAACTCCCAATGGAAGGTCATAGATCAAACGAAATAAGAATGAGGCGAGAGTGAGATAGATATTCACGGGTATGGGAAATCACCGATGCATCACTTGGTACCGATTGGGAATTGTGCAGTCATTATTATTTCTCTGTGTGCTTTTATTCTATTTTTATCGCTAATTTGCTTGGGGACAAGCAACGCTTGGTTTGGGTTGTTGATAACGCCACTTTTTGGCGTTATTTTCAGTTCTCAAACCAATGAGATTGGCTTGTATTCAAGTAAAAAGGCGGGTATTTTACGGTTTATCTAGTGTTTGATACAGGTGATCTAAAAGGCGGCATTCCTCGGGAAAAGAAGTTAAAAAGAGCCCAAAACGAGTCCAAACGAAGCCTAACGGAAGCCCAAAAGCAAAGCCCAAGACCCACGACCGAACCAGGACCCGATCCGCGAACCAGACGACGACCCACGCTGCAAAAATGATACGCGCGACTTACCACGCGACTTGCAAGTCGCGTGGCAAGTGGCGTAACCCACTGTTTCGCGAATTCCAGCTTTAAATCCGATTTTTAGGTCATTCATTCGGGACGCAACTTTCACACGACGGCCAGGGGCGATTTTGGGGTGATTCCTGGAGACTTTTCGGAGCCTTCGGAGTCACGATCAAGAGCCGATCAAGGAAACGTTCAACACGCGAAGTAGATTTAATCACGGGAGAAGGGAGTTCATCATCTTACTGTTTACGATTGCATCTTTTACGCTTAATCATGTTTACATACACTTTCGCATCTATTTCTCTTGTGTTTGAATCCACCACCGACATGAACTAACCTGTTCATGTTGGGGGTTGGATTGAATTAGGTTTGTAAGAATGTGAACAGATGACGAGTGATTTTTATCAGTTTTTTCCTTAAGTAATGAAGTATGAAATTTTGTGGTTAATGCTTGTGTGAATTTGGCCAATTTACATTCGATTTGTTTGTTAGTAATTAAGTTCGAGAGAATTGATTACTACTCAGAATTAGGAATTGCATGCCTAAAGTCCGAAAGGTGATAGAGATATACCGAGTAAGCTTTAGTCCCAATTAAACTGTTAGGTTGATATCGAGAGATAAAATCTAGCCAATTTAAACATAAATCGTGTACTTAATGTGTTTTGGAATCCATAGGTGAGATCGAGAGATTAACTTGTCCTTTTCAAAATAAAATCCGTTGTTGTTCGAAAGAGAACGACGGTGATCTTAAAAGATTTGGGAATCATTAAGGGGATTAACTTGTAATTGTTTTGAGTCAGTTGTTTGCATGTGTAGAACCTGAGGATTTCCAACCCTCAACTTCTCTCTCTATCGAAGTTTCTAAGTCGTTTACTGTTTCATTGTGATTTCGTATTCGTTGCAATTAAGTAGTTTTAAATCAAACCAATCTCCCAAATTCGACAGTTCAATTAATAGTTCTTATAGTAATTGTGATACTTAGTTCCTAGTTCCCGTGGATTCGATACTCGTATTTACCGTACGTTATTACTTGATTCGACACCGTACACTTGCGGTTAGATTTAGGGGGGGTGAGACCCACCTATCAACACCCCGCAAGGGCATTGCCCCATGACCCCATCCGTTAACCGGGTAGCGGAACCCCCGTGCTAAGTCGCCGAAGGGGGGCATTTGAGGATAAGGATACGATAGGTTGTCTAGTATCCTTAGTGTTGAGAATATGATACGAGATGTTGCGTGTTTATGTTGTTATACATATGCGCTAGTAAGTGTAATGGATCCATAGGCACTGGTAGTATTTGTAACGTGGAATAGGCATAAAGTAAATTGTAATTCCCGTTGACCTGAAATGAGGAATAGGTATAAAGTAACTTGTAATTCCCATTTCGTAAGGTGGTATAAACGTGGAATAGGCATAAAGTAATTTGTAATTCCCGTTGTCGTGAAATGAGGAATAGGCATAAAGTAAATTGTAATTCCCATTTCGTATTGTGATGAGAAATCTAGGAATAGGCGAGAGTTAATCGTAATTCCTGATTTCCATGGGAAGGTAAGATATTGGCATAAAGTAAATTGTAATCTCTACTTCCACTCCAAGAAATAGGCATAAAGTAAATTGTAATTTCTTGGACATGAGCAATGATCTTGAGTCTGTAATGATTCATTGTAAGCTCTCGAACGTGATGATATGACTTACTGATGGTTAGTCATATCCATGGGGTCGGGTATGTTCCCGTCATCGCAAGATGAGTATGTGTACGATAAGAATGGTGACAAACTAGGTTTGTTTATACGCTTTGCTTACATTGGTTTCCAAAGCTTATAAGTTTTAATTTGAAAATGGATGTTCTCACTAGGCGTAAGCCTAATTGTTTCAAATTAAATTTTCTTACCAGGTACGAGCTCGGGGAAGTAACGGGAAGAGGGACGAGTAATTTCTGGTATTCAACTTTTGGTGATAAGTGGAGAAGTTAACATATACGAGGATGCTTTTGATGAATGGCCTAGACAACCAGTTTAATCTAATCATAGTTGTCAGGATTAGATTAATAGGTTGTTTTGATAATTCGAACTGTGTATATGAACCCTCATAGTTAATTCTCCATTTATGTATAAACGTTTGGATGAAATAATGGTTAACTCTGATAAATTTTAAGGTTTAAATTTATCCTGGTTTTTGGATGTTTCAATGCTCTTCAAATCTTAAAACCCGATCTGTGAACGTTGCTTCCAAAACCAATTCTAAATCCCAAAAACGTTCACAGACACGGCAACAAATCGGTCGACCCTATGATAGACATTCTTACTACTCCAGTTCTTCCGATAGTGACTTTAATGATAATTCAGATATTGATGGCCGAAGAAAAAGGTTCAAACAAGTTTGGGTAGTGGAGAAGTCTAATGAAAGCAAAGCGAACACAAATTCATTTAAGTCAGTTTCGCATGTTAGGACATACAATCATAATCATGATGTTTTTAATTCTCGTACTTCTGTTGAACAAAATGTAATGTTTCCTTTAGGAGTTTACTCAATTCAACGGTTGCTTCAACTTTCTCATGATTGTATTTGTTGTTCTGCATGTGGCATGAATGATTTTGTTGATCGGAAATATGCATCTCATTGGTATGGTACTTATAGCATCCCTGGTCCTCATAGGGCATCTAACCATCAAGGATCCATCAAAGGATGGATACCAAAATCTTTCTAATCTGTTTTGTAGGAATGTCATGTGCGTTTAGTTCTAAAGATTCTTTTCAAATGACTGAATTCAAAGGTTATGCCACTTTTGAGGGGGAGTACCAGGTTTTGATCAATACATGTTGTTATATGAATTCAAAGACCGTGGTAATTTATTCTAAAAAGCTTACTCGTGTTTGTTTTTCTTCGATTTTATATTCCAAAATTGCCACGTGTGATATTTTCTTGATTTAGTTATTTCCATGTCTCATATGATTGTTGATTTTTCGATGGAAATACACTCGTTTGAATTCTTATTTGCTTTCAAAGCTCGTCATTTCTATTAATGATTCAATTCTTATCTGACACATTAATTGTGACTTGTTCTTCACAATTAAACTTCCTGATTATTGTTTCATTTATTGCAAACATGTGCTTACTAAGTCATTCTGTTTAGCGCTTGATATTGTTCTTTGAAATTCATTATACTTCATTTTTATGACTTCTGATTACCTTAGATCAGAACTCGGACTTAATTTTTATGACTTCTGATTACCTCAGATCAGGACTCGTTCTTAAATGCATTGACTTCTAAACGTTTTCGTTTAGAACTCGTACTTCGTTGTTTACTAAACTGTTCTATTTGATACATGGAATGAGTGTTAGGAATTACATTATTTCTATGGTTAATCCAGAACCAGAAGGACCTACCCAAGAAACACATCCATTTATAGACATCAGTGAGGGGTCTAGCTTGATAGATGAGTTCGGAGTGAAAAGAATATGGTGAGGATGTGACAACACTTAAAAGAATTATTGGTCCTTACCAAACTGAGTCAGTTATCCGGGTAACCACACAATCTATTCATTCTCGTTCTTTGGATATGAATATTGAAACAAACATGGACCCAGTGTCGATAACTCGTGTCACCCTACCTAGCCACTCAAGTATCTCACAAAAGATGCTTGTTTCATATATTCACGAAGATTTAGCACATAATATATCTATTCCTCACTCGGAGGTCTTAGATATTGAAAAAGAAAGACATCAGCTTCGGTCTCCGAACTTCGTATTCTGATCACTGTGTCAATTGATTTTAACTTGAGTCCCAAGATAAATCAAGTTTACAGATAAAATTTAATTCTTTCACACAAGCACGAGTCTTTGTGATTCCCATCGCATATCTTCGTGATATTGCCGGAACAATTTGAGAAGTAATTTTTTAAGATTTTACTTCAGTGATAACTAAAAGTACTATCAGAGATACCCGATGCCAACTCTGAACATAGGCCACTCGATTGTTTTAATTGAGGTGATAACGGTTACTTTTGTGTTTCTGTGTTAGATTTTTACCCCATCTTGGTTACTTAACGTTTTATCTAGTATTTTGCTACTCATCAGTCTCGTCTTTGAAATTACATGATGCTCCGGATGCTTCTACTCATCATGAGGGGGAGAAATGATACAGATTCAAAGACACAGATTATCATGTTGAGGGGGAGTTAGCAAAAGTTGAGGGGGGGTAACTCTTATGATTTGTGCTGAAAAGAGTAACGTATTTCGTGCTGATAAGATTACAAATTGTTTGCTTGATCAATTCTACTGTTATGATTTGTGCTGAAAAGAGTAACGTATTGCGTGCTGATAAGATTACAAGTTGTTTGCTTGATCAATTCTTCTCATCCCTTATCAAGTGGTGTTCGCTACAAGTTATTATTTCCTCCTTCAAGCGTTTGACAAGTTCTAAAAAATTTCAATGCAAATTCAACTCGCAGTTTAAAGACAGATTCTTGATTTTTAAACTGAAGTCGCACTGTGGAATGTCACGTAACTCGCACATTATCTTTCTTGTGTGCTTATCCGATGTGTTGAGCTTCTACAATTGAAAGTTGCTTTTCGTGCACTCAGTCAAAGTTATTGTTCACTGAATCTGGTGAGAAAGTTGAAACTGAAGATAAGAGCTTTATTCAAGGGGGCCTGGAAAGACATGAACACAAGCAACACCAAAGTGCTTCAAAGATTCAAGAGGAAGAGAAGATCAAGACCTGAAGTTTTCAAGACCAATTTTTCTTTATATAACTTTAGGGGGAGATTGTTAAGACCATAAATGTCCTATTAATTAGAAAGTTATATAAAGTAATTATCAAGATTAATTGTTTATTGTAAAAACGTTTAATTGTTAAATGGGCTTAATTTAGAGCTTAATGGGCTTGGGCCTTAATAGTCATAGGCCTAAGTATAAACAGCTTTCCTTAACCTAGTTTGTAGGTTAGCGATCAGATTAGAGAGAGCTTAGAGAAAGGTGATTCATTCATAACCATTGTAACCGTATACTGAAAAACTCTCTGAATGGTTTATTATATTGAATGAATGAGATGGATGACAACTTGAAATCAAAACGTGTTTATTGATTATTGTTCGTTGATTTCTACTTTATTGCACTAATCTGGGATCCACACAATGATTTTTTGGAAAAGGGAAAAACAGAATACTGTCTCTAGATCTTTAGTTGAGTCTGAATATCGAACTATGGTAGCGGCATCTTGTGAGTTAATTTGGTTTCTTAAAATTTTAGTTGATTTGAAGCTTGCTATTTTACTTCTTGTAAAGTTGTGTTGCAGCATGGTTATTTCTGCTTCATGTTAAAAATGATTGATTTGTTTAGATGTCAAGATTGATGGTGGGTGTTAAAACATCAGTTTATTATGCAATCTTGACATAAATATATTTCCCTTTCTAACTTGAGCTTTTTTATAATGTTGTAGGGTTTAAAGTGTAAGCAATGATGAAAAGGGGTTGTTTGGATATATGTTGGAAGATATGGGTGGCGCCTCACTTTTCTCGAAAGACTAAGGGTAGCGGAGCTATTCTTGTTATCCTGAGGGACTGAAGCTGCACAATTGTGATAGATATATAAATGCCTATTTGGATGATTTCCTCTAATTCTATTTTCTCTCCCTATATATATTCTTCTTCTCTCTAGTTCTTCATTGTAAAACTAGGGTTTGTTCTTCATCGTTTATATTTCTTAGAGAGTTTGTTGTATTGAATAAATGTAGTTAATAAATAAAAGTCTAGTTATCTTTTTCTACAATATGTTACTCGATAGACATCATAAAGAAACTTGTTTCCTAGTTTAAAAAATATACAATAATAGGTCATACATATTCATTTGCATATGAATAACATCAAGTAATCATATTTCCACATGGTTATCATATGCTATGTTTAATACGTCTTTTTGTTCAATTGATCACATTAGTAGTGCAACATGTTCAGTTGTTCTCACTAAAAACTGGACACCTGGTTAGATCAACATTTTCTTATATCCCTTTCAATTTCCATAGAAGGTACATTGATACAAAATAATAATTAAAAGAAATATATAAAAGTACATTGTTTATATGTACAGTAGTGGGTAACACAAAACAATATAATGCTTTAATTGATTACAAAACATTCCTTTTTCCAGAAAGTTTATAATTTACTTGTACTCAAAGACTTGAATAAGAAATCATAAAACTTTTCACTTATTCATATAGAACTATATAGCTCTCCAACCGGTTGTAACCTTGAAATAGGGCACAAGGAGTTGAATCGAGGCGTAGTAAATGACCCTTCAAATAAGCTCTTGAAGATTAATCGGTATGCTGCTTCTGTTAAGTGCAATCCATCCCAATTAAAATATGTATCTGGTTCAGCACATGTATTTGATGATGGGTCTGCACATGCTATCAATGGGTTGTAGTTAAACGGCCCTCCACCTCCACAGCATGCCTTTAGAGCTCCGTTAGTGAACCCTATAATAATATTTCATAGTCTTGTAAGCATTTGGCATGCATGACCATGTAAGTATAACATCGATCATTCTTGGACGTTATAAGATTGCAAGTTGTAATGTTATTGTTTGCATATCATGAAAGAGCATGCATGTTGTGTACCATATTTATTTGGAGAGCGAAAATATTGCATGGCAGCATTGTAGTAGTCAGCATAGATGATGTTAACTTGAGGATGAAGTTCTCGGATTTGATTTAGTTCTGTCTGGAGAAGTTCATTGTGGTACTCCGCAAACTTATTCAATCGGATAATACACCCTGTTGAATTATCATATTGCACCTTATCCGAGTCATAGAAGATCGTCAAATACGCAGCAGAGCATCCAATTGGAAGGTTTCCTGGCACAACCAGTGTCTCGGCCCCTAGCTCAATAAGTTCCTGTATTTTCCAATATAACCATGAGGTTAAACCATTTCTCGTACTTACAATCACAATCGTACATAGTATCTTCTTACATTGATTGCTGAGACGATCGCCTTGATAACTATAGGAACATATGTTTCAATTTCGTCAATTGATTTTCCAGCAACTAATGCATGATTATAATCGTTTCCTCCAATCTCTCCCATGAGAACCAAGGATTGCCCGATTAAGCTTTTACAACCTACAAGAAGTTATTCGACATTTGTCAAAACATACTCACACATGTTTAATTTGTTTACATATTTCTTTTAATAATATAACTAATTATTTATTTTTTGAATAAATCTAAAGCTCCAACTTAATTTGAGGCTTATTAATTGTTATATAATTGCACCATTAAATAGGTGGATGGATATATATTTGTTCAGGCATTGACCAATGGACATAAAAAGTCACCATCTTTGGATAGCACTATGGAACGATTGAAAGCATACTTGTGTAGCTTTCAAAACCCACTTAAAGAAGAGGGAAATTGACGAAAATAGCCATAGCAACAAACTTTTTTAAGAAAATAGCCATTTCCTCTCCCAAATTGCAAAAATAGCCATGGATCCGCACTTGACCCGACCCGACCCGAGTGCGGACCGCACTCAAACCCAAAACGACGTCGTTTAAAGGCTGAAATGATTTTTTTTTTTAATCTGGATGCGGCACCGCACTTGCGGAGTGCGTACCGCACTTGAGGAGTGCGCACCGCACTTGCGGAGGAAAAACAATGTCAATTGTGATTTTAATTTGCATTTTACATTTTTAACCCCTATATTTATTTACTTATTTTACTTTATACCTTTTAGTTTCATAATTTAATTTTACATTTAACACATATAATCGTTTATTAACTAAAATACGTTAAAAAATACGTTTTAATTTTAACAAGTTATACCATTATAATCGTCTCTTCGATATGTTCGAAATGAGCCAAATATTGAATTTTTTTGATTTATATATTTTAATATATCATTACACTACATAAAAAATAAGTTTTAAAAAATAATTTTTAACAAATAATTTTAATAAAAAATATTTTAATATATATCATATATGATTATTATGTTAATGCGCGATAGGAGTGTAAAACAAAATTGAAAGTACGTTAAAAATGAATTTTAAATATAAAAAATATTTTTTATGTAATGTATATGATATATATTAAAATATATAAATCAAAAAAATTCAATATTAGGCTCATTTCGAACGTATCGAAGAGACGGTTATAATGGTGTAACTTGTTAAAATTAAAACGTATTTTTTAACGTATTATAGTTAATAAACGATTATATATGTTAAATGTAAAATTTAAATTATGAAACTAAAAAGTATAAAGTAAAGTAAGTAAATAAGTATAGGGGATGAAAGTGTAAATATCAAATCAAAATCACAATTTTGTCGGAAAAATTGAAATGTTACACTTTCAACCCCTATACTTATTTACTAATTTTACTTTATACATTTTAGTTTCATAATTTAATTTTACATTTAACACATATAATCGTTTATTAACTATAATACGTTAAAAAATACGTTTTAATTTTAACAAGTTACACCATTATAACCGTCTCTTCGATACGTTCGAAATGAGCCTAATATTGAATTTTTTTTATTTATATATTTTAATATATATCATATACATTACATAAAAAATATTTTTTATATTTAAAATTCATTTTTAATGTACTTTCAATTTTGTTTTACACTCCTATCGCACATTAACATAATAATCATATATGACAAATATTAAAATATTTTTTATTAAAATTATTTGTTAAAAATTATTTTTTAAAACTTATTTTTTATGTAGTGTAATGATATATTAAAATATATAAATCAAAAAAATTCAATATTTGGCTCATTTCGAACATATCGAAGAGACGATTATAATGGTATAACTTGTTAAAATTAAAACGTATTTTTTAACGTATTTTAGTTAATAAACGATTATATATGTTAAATGTAAAATTAAATTATAAAACTAAAAGGTATAAAGTAAAATAAGTAAATAAGTATAGGGGTTAAAAATGTAAAATGCAAATTAAAATCACAATTCATCGTTGTTTTTCCTCCGCAAGTGCGGTGCGCACTCCGCAAGTGCGGTGCCACATTCAGATTTAAAAAAAATCATTTAAGCCTTTAAACGACGTCGTTTTGGGTTCGAGTGCGGTCCGCACTCGGATCGGGTCGGGTCAAGTGCGGACCAATGACTATTTTTGCAATCTGGGAGAGGAAATGGCTATTTTCTTAAAATGGTTTGTTGCTATGGCTATTTTTGTCAATTTCCCTAAAGAAGAGGCGCTCATAGTTGGAGGAAGTAGTTGGGTGGGTCATGTCATCACCAACCAATATTCTATCCTACCTTATGTACATGAATTATGTAAATCTATCAATTATGTTACAATTTTTTCTAAAATCAAATATTAAAAATTAAATTTTAAATAAAAATTATCTCTAGGTTTAGCGGTTGCTTTTTTTTAACAATTGTAACCTTAGTTATATTATTAAAATATTCATTTATTGAAGTTATCATTTCTCCATGTGTTGGAAACTTAGAGATGTTCTAATTATATTAGAGCATCTTCATCTTCAATGGTTACTCCAAAACACAGAGTTTAAGGATTATACTAAAAAGGATACATATTTTCAAATACAAAAGATCTTTGATACTCAATTTTATACACACGATTTTGCACATGATTTATTATTTTCGTATTTTCTTAATTAAATAGCTAAGTCTTCTAATTTGAACCTCTCTCTCTCTTCATATATATATATATATATATAGACGTCTTATAAAACAATTTTACTATCGTTCTTATTTATATTTTACATGCAGGTTGAGATATTAAGGAGGAACAAACAAAAACTGTTGTAATAGAGTTTATTAAAATAACTATTTTTTTTCAAAAAATGTTTTAAAAATTGGAAATTAAGCAACCTCCAAGCCTATCACGTACTCTCTTATTGTGAATAAAAAAACAAATTACAGGATAAGATCGAATTCGTTAAATGTTTTAGCTTAATCAAATAATTATACACTACAATATGGAGAATTAGACTTTTGTATTAATAAAGTGCATTTTATTTTAAAACTTTAATATTTCCACGTCATGTAATGTTAGACGCGTTTAAAAAATATATATATTACTTTTAGAACATCTCCAACAGATTCCCTATTTTGGAGAAAATGGGGAATATGGTCCTAAACGCATCTCCAACAGCTTTCCCAAACCCTTCCCCATTTTGTAGAAAGTTGGAGATTCCCTAAAATTTTCTCCATATTTGGAAAATACCCCAAAACTAGAAATCCCTAAAATGGGGAATCTGTTGGAGATGGAAGCAAATTTTTTTG
The DNA here is from genome assembly GCA_033807775.1 of Saussurea involucrata. Taxonomy (NCBI): domain Eukaryota; kingdom Viridiplantae; phylum Streptophyta; class Magnoliopsida; order Asterales; family Asteraceae; genus Saussurea; species Saussurea involucrata. The sequence continues at coordinate 175,143,400 of CM066320.1, read as the reverse complement.
AGGATTTTGACTTTTTACTTGCCCATTTTGGAAAAAATTTAGGAAAGCTGTTGGAGAATGCATTTAAAAAATATCCACACGAGTAGTGTATAATTATTTTTATAAAGGGAGGAATATTTGGGTTTTAAGTAATATTCTTATTTTTTTAGCATGACATTTAACTGTCGGAATTTTGGCTTCAAACGTCAACATTTAAGTTCAAATCCTAAAATTACAACACATATTTACAAATATATGTTTTCATCTTGAAACGAAGCATAAAAGTAGTAGTATTTTTTTAAATCAAAAGATTTTAATTTACAATATATTTTTATAAGAAAAGAAACATAAGTATAAGTTGGGTTACTTTCGGTGTACATAAATGTACTAGAGTTTTTTACTATAAATTATAGAAAAGTTACAACTTGTCTAATAATTCAATATTTATTATAGTTACAATGAAATTCAAGTACTACCATAAGGGGTACATATGATTTACTTAATTTGTTTTATTTAAAAATATTTTACAAATTCAATAAATATTCAAACCAACTTTAAGATGCAACCGACGAATCATAATTCTTTTTTTGGATCAACTAAAATAGACTAATTGAAGTTAATTATGATCATTGATTACGATCATGATATATCATCTCTCATATCACATAAAGGATTACTGGATTACCTTAATTTTAAGAATAATATAATCTTTTACATATAATTTATCACACCAAAATTAAATATTTGGAGTTAGACTTCATTTTAAGTGGTCTATGACTAGTTTTTCAACTTTTTTTGAAGTATATAATATTTATATACGACAAATGCAATAAATAAATTCACACATCCTCCTCATCTTTGGTGATGTTTGAACCTCTGATATCCTAAAAAGTGAAGGGCGCCAATACCGCTAGACTAAAGGCTCTTTAAAAAATGTTGATTTCTCTCTTTCACTTTAGTTTTATCTTTTTGTTTAATTATTTCATTATTAAATTAAAAAAGTGGACAAGGATTTGAGTTGTTCATTAAATAAAAGAAGTATACAACCTTTCATGTGGGAAAATTGACTCAAATAGCCAGGAAAATTGAAAATTTGACATCCTAGTCATTTTTCTTCGGGTTTTGCACAAATAACCAATAGGTCCGCACTCCGCACTCCGCACTCCTAGGACCTACTCAATCCGACAGTTTTTCTTTAAAAAAATTTGTAGTGCGAACCTGGGTCCAAAAAAAATTAAAAAGGAAAATCGACTTTCTAGGGGTAATAAGGGTTTGACACGTGTTTGATTGCAGTCTGCACTCTTGGGGTCGGGTCAGAGTGCGGACCCGTTGGCTATTTTGGTAAACCGAAAAAGTGTATGGCTAGAAGGTCAATCTTTCGGTTGGGTTTGGCTATTTTAGTCAATTTCCCTTGGTATATCGAATTTTTTATGAAGTAGTAGTGGGACAAAAAGCTAGCACGACTTTCAAGATGGATTAGATTTTATTTGTTAAAACACAAAATTCTGTTTAGAAATATGTTTATTGCAATATATCTAATAAAACTTTTCGAAATAAATATAATGTCCACAAAATTGATGCTATCAATGATTTATAGTGTGTAATTATTAATAGCAAAAAGTGCCATCGATCAAACACTTGGTATAATTAATTTAAGATACGATTAATAATGTTAATTAAGATATATTAGGAATGTAAGAACATAATAATGAAGAAAAAGATGGAATTCGCTGTCTTAAAATACTAATATAATACATTGGTATATTAGGAGAATAAATCTAATAATTAAAGATTAGAAGAAATAACAATTATTAAATATAGTATCAATTATGGAAAAAGGATCGTTCTTTAGTGTGGTTTGTTCAAAATTAATTGCTAATTGAGTAATAAATATTCAAATAATATTATATAATTTTCTTTACTATTTTTTTATCTTTTAATAAAAAGGGAATTAGTAATTGATAAATGATAAAACATAAAAGAAAATAAATAAGAAAAAACACTAAAATACCCTTTATTTTAATAGAATTTTTTTAACAAATTTAGTAACCAAAATCATTTTTGAAACAATATAAAATATAAAGATAATTTACAGAGTTATTCAAATTCAGATCCAACATTCAAACTTTTTACTCCTTCAATTTTTAACCAAAATAAGAGTTTACTCCTTCAATTTTTAATCGACCAAAAAATACTTGTAGTGATAAGTACTTGTAATATTTTACTTAAGGGCATTCTAATTGATCACGCTATATTTTACACAAAAAGTAAAAAATAATATAAAAAGTAGTGTAACTTTAGTGTTAATAATAATTCTTCTCCAATGGGTAACACTATTTTTTACATCAAAGTTAAAAGTAGTGTAAATTTAATGATCCCGTTGGACATGGTCTAATTAAAAAATTATTCGCCTATATTTACGAAGTGACTTTTTCTTTATAATATTAAAAAAAAAATAATCAGGTGCATATTGGTTTGACCTAGTTACCTGAAACAGAGGAGCAAAAAGACGGCAACGATTCTTTGAACCACCCCAACTGAACTCCTAAAGATGCATTCGTCATCGGATTATAAACCCCTCTTGCTTCATGAAACGACGAATCCAACGCCGTCGCACCCGCCACCGCATAATTCACTCCTTGTCCCAACTCCGTCGTCAAGTCCCCGGCCACCTTGCCGGCCTGAGACGGCGGTATCAACGGCAGTCCAAGACTTTCAGCTTCATAATTAAACAAACAAGAAAACCAAATTCAGTCACCTTAAACACACACACACACATAAACTTCCGACGAAGAAATCCACATGTCTTAACCACAAAGGTTGTGGCGTAGTGGTTAAGGCTAGGGGATGCGATGGAATATCCCATTTGCCGAGGGTTCGAATCTATACGTACACAACAATTGTGGCCACTGAGGTTTAATCAAGACTGATGTATCACAGTCATAATTTGCCAAAGATTAGTCTAGGCATTGCCTTTGACACCCTTCCAAAAAAAACCACAAGTCTTGGTCTGCATTACCAATAAAATCGATAACAAGACGGCCATTAGAGCATCGACCGGTTGGTTTATGAAAAAACGTTTCTCCATAGGGCGGAAACAAGAAATGGGGTGGTTGGTCGCCGTTGGGTTTATGGGAGAATTCTTTCATGTTTCCGGTGTCCGCGAGTGAGTCGCCGAAGCTGATGATGGAAGTATAACATCCATTGGCATAGAAGGTGCAGGTGGTGAATGTTATTACAGTCGTCAGAAAGAGGAATAGGGCTGATGAGTCGGCCATGGGAGGATTTGAAATATGTGTTTAATTAAGCTTGGTTGGTGATCTATCAATCCTCTATCTATTTATAAAGGAAATTAAAGAGAGATGGTTTGCTTTATATGCACACTTGGAATATGACATGAGTCTTGCAATGGCGTTTTCCAAATTTACATTATTGCCCTTAACCGTATTTGTGCATTTTTCCATAGGCCTAGTGGATGATGGTTGGTGACCCAGTCCATTTGTCTTTAAATAATTCTCTTGGAAAGCTTAAATGAAATGGAAATTAATTGTTTTACCCTTAGTTGACCAACCTTTCATTTATTTGCCCTATCTCTCTTTCAATTAGCCAAAATATCCTGAAAATCCGTGGCCCACGGATTATGTTTCAAAAAAAAACCTTTCATTCATTTGCCCTATCTCTCTTCCAATTAACCAAAATACCCTGAAAATCTGTGGCCCAACCGTGGCCCACGGATTATGTGTCTTTTTTGAAACATAATCCGTGGGCCATGGGTTGGGCCACGGATTTTCAGAGTATTTTGGTTAATTGGGAGAGAGATATGGATGAAATGATGGTCAACTTAGGGTATTTCAATTAATTTCCCTAAATGAAAACCAAAAAAATAAATGTTATATATATATATAGAGGGGAAAGTTCATACGGAAACGCTAACTATTTAAGAAAACAGCAAATCATGTGCAAAATCACATGTGATTTTACATTAACTGTAAATACTGGACACGCACAACTTTAGTTGCGACTTAAAGTGGCTGGAAAAGTCGCATAATCATATATGATTTTGTACGTGAATCATATATGATTTTGTACATAGCGGATGTTTTCTTGTTTTTCTTAAATAATTAGCGTTCTCGTATGAACCCACCTCTATATATAAAAGTCTATATATATATATATATATATATATGAGAATTTATTTTAAAATATTGTCTTATATGAGTCTTTTTAGAATAAGTTACGATTTTCATCCTTGTGGTTTGTTAAATATTGGAATTTCGCCCTTATGATTTCGAAATTTCTATTTTCGTTCCTATGGTTTGCTATTCATTTTTATGTTCATTTCTGAGGTTAATTACTACTTTTTAAGTATGAGAACCTTGCCGAACATAGCTACTCCACTCCACGATCATCCATCTCACGGGTAGCGAGTGTTCGGGAATCGGATGAGCTTAAGGAGATCAAAACCCAAATAGCAGCGATTACGAGCCATTTGCAAGCAAGCAATATTCAAGAACCTGATCAAGTTCATTTTGTGCAAAACCGGAGCCAACCGAGAAACGACCCTTTCTCGAACACTTATAACGAGGGGTGGAAGAAGCATCCCAATCTTTCATGGAATCAGCCCGGGCAACCACAGTCAGGTAATTTTTCTAACTCATCTAATTTTCCTAATGCTAATAATGTATATCGTCCTCCAGGTTTTCAGCAAAGAAACGAAGGACCATCCGGGGAGAAGAAGCCGGGCCTCGAAGACATGATGATGAAGTTCATGTCAAAAATGGACAGCACGGTTGGAGAGCTAGCGAGCACGGTGAATACTGTGAAAGCCGCAACTGAGCAGAATACAGCTGCAATAAATATTCTCGAAAGACAAGTAGGGCAGATTGCTGAAGCCCTACAAACCCGACCTGCTGGTACTTTCCCGAGTATGGCTGAAAAGAGAAACCAAGAACATTGCAATGCCATTCATCTGAGAAGTGGCAAAGAGTTGATTGGAAACCCGGTAAGCAAGTCTTCCCCAAAGAGAGCCGAGGAAGAATCCGAGATGGTAGATGTGGGTGAGTTAGAAGTTGATAAAGAGAGTGAAGCTGAAGGAAGCGAGAAAAGTGAAGAGAAGAAGAAAGAAGCGACTCCACCGGTCAAGCCGGCAGTACCGAAAGTGCCTTACCCGAGCAGGCTGCAAGCAAATAAGGATCAGGTTAATTTTTCCAAATTTATTGAGGTCTTTAAAAAGCTAACGATTAATATTCCTTTTGCAGATGCTCTCACCCAAATGCCCTCTTACATGAAATTCATGAAAGAGATCCTGTTGGTGCAAGTGTACCACATCTCTATATATTTATATATATTTATTTTGATGATTACAAACACACCGTATTATTGTTTATCTAACAATTTAATCCAAGTGTGCAGTTGTTGAAGAACACGAAGATTTAAACTGAAGGGTTCAAGACGGAAGTGTTTACGTCGTCATCATTGTTTATAACTAATAATGATAAACACCCTAAAATAATATACCACTTGGATATTTCTAAAAACCCATAATTGATTTTAACTAAATAAGTTTTTGTTTTAAGAAGATCCAGCAAGATTTGGTTGCAGTCCTGGAAGATGTCTTTTCTGACGCCGGTATACCGTGGAGAATACCCGGTATACCGCGGGTACACATTTGGCGGTATACCGCGGGTGTTCAGCCGGTATACCGCGGCAGGTTCCGTGTGCTTCTCTGATTGGTTGATGATACTTTTTCTGACGGCGGTATACCGCGAGTCCCAGCCGGTATACCGCGGGTACGTAATTCCAGAAGTCAACTTTGCATGTAGCCGTTGGTGTGTCAGTTACTTTTTCTGACGGCGGTATACCGCGTGCATTTGGCGGTATACCGCGGATGCACAATGCCGTTGGAGCTTCCTGATATATATACATGCATGCTGGAGAAGAGAACAGCAGACCAGACCACATAACAGTAACAACAAGCAGCAACCACACTCTCAGCTCTCTCATTTTTAATATATATATTTTATAAAACATTTTTTATAAAATATCCAAGTGTGAGATATTATACAAGAGTGATTACCCATTGTGAGTTATACTCCTCTTGTAAGTGTTTGAATAACGGGTGTGTGATCCTGTATATCTCAATAAGCTGAGGCTTAGAGAACCGTTTACTTTGCTCTGTATTTGGTTTGTATTCTACCGTAAAGAATACATTTATTGGATCGTGTCGGGAAGTGTCTCGGCTGCTGGTTTATCACAGTTGGTGGTAAATCAGTAAATCTCCGTGTCAAGTATCTCTAACCTTTATCTCTTTATTTATTCCGCTGTGCATTTTAATTATATCTGTTTATATAATTGTTGTATATTTATTATTTCTATACTCTGATTTATTTATACTGTTTCAGTACTGTATTTATTTATAAAAGAATTTTTGAAAGTAAAAGATTTAAAATACAACCTTACCCCCCCCCCCCTTAGGTTGTCTAACATTTGGTATCAGAGCAGGGCTTTCAAAAATTATCTGTTTAAATTTTTAAAGTTATATCTTTTATTTAATGGCTCAACAAAATACTTGGTTTTCTAAATCTCTTCTTATTGATTTCGAAAATTTTGATCTTTGGGCAAATTCTTTTGAACGTTATGTTCGTGGGATAAATCAAAAAATTTGGGATATTATTATTAAAGGAAATTTCAAACCCACAAAATTTCAAAACAACAAAGTTGTTGAAAAACCTAGCTCGGAATGGTCCGACGAAGATAAGGCTAATTATTGTTTAAATTATGAAGCCAAAAATTTTCTCTTTTCGGTTCTTACTAACGATGATATTGAGCGTGTTTATCTCTTTGAAACTGCTCGTGATATTTGGGAGAACTTGAACATCACCTATGGTGAAAACTCAAAAGAAAAGAGAGACGAAACCCGAGATCAAAGAAATGAAGAAACTTGTCTCATCGTCGACTGCGAGAAAGAGGTATGTACTTCATACTCAAGTTATTCTAGTTGTAGTGATAACGATGATGATATTGATATGTTAAATGTCTCTTTTCAAAAATTGATTGTTCTCGTAAATAGTTTTAAAAATGAGAATGCTAAATTAAAAGAAGAATTATTATTATGTCAAAATGAGTTGAATAATTGTAAACAAACCATTGCATGTGATAATAAAATCAAAAATGAGTTAAATGATAAAGTTATCACTTTAGAAAAGAAAGCATGCGAAAATATTGTTTGCAAATCTTGCATTGTCTTAAATGATAAAATTGCATGTTTAGAGAAAAGAACATGTGAAAATATTTTATGTACAAAATGCGATATACTTGAAAATGATAATGCATGTTTAAAAGCTAAATGCGATTTATATGAGAAAAATGACTTATTAGCAAATGCTTTTAATAGTAGCAATGATAAAGTGCTTAAAATGCTAAATATGCCTAATCGTATAAATTGTCGTAAAGGCATTGGTTCCGATACATGTGTTGATAAATGTTCGTGTAAACCCATTAAAAGATTTTTTGCATCTCCTAAAGTTGATACGAGAAAACCTCCATATATGTCAAAAATAAAAAATGTGAATTATGGGAGGAAACCGCATGCTCGTATGTATAATGGTAATTTTTCTAGACCTAACAATAATGTGAATATAAATGCTTCATTTTATGTGTATGATAAATACAATCGTAAAATTAAAATGGTTAGAAAATGGATTCCGAAAGGAATGTTTAATGTTGATAATCCGGGTGGAATGCGTTTATGGTTTTAAACCATTTATATGGCTTTGTATGTTTGTCGTGTTTGTTTTATGTCGACAACATAATTTTTGCAGTTTATGTTTTATACTAACTGTTAAAAGGACCCATAAGAAAAGGGTACCACAAAAAATCTTCTTTGCCTTTTGTAGGGGTTTCCTGACGAGGATATAATACGTGTTTCCTGACGAGGATATAATACGTGTTTCCTGACGAGGATATAATACGTGTTTCCTGACGAGGATACAATACGTGGTTCCTGACGAGGATATAATACGTGGTTCCTGGCGAGGATATAATACGTGTTTCCTGGCGAGGATATAATACGTTGTTACCTGCCGAGGTTATAATACGTGGTTACCTGCCGAGGTTATAATACGTGGTTACCTGCCGAGGTTATAATACGTGGTTACCTGACGAGGTCATAATACGTGGTGATTTTTTTTATCACATAAAATTAACCGAAAATTGAAGCCTTAAGATCCGTTTTGGTGCAAGTGTTTCGTATTGGTTTGTATATCTTATGTCTCTATTGCTTTTTGCATTTTATTTTATCCCTCAAATTTTATAAAATCAAATTGATATCGTTATTAATTTGAGGGGGAGCGTTTTAGCTCTTTTACCCATGAGTTTATGCTACCTCAATTATATGCATATTTTGAGGGGGAGCATCTCTCGAGGGGAAGCATACCGTCTTTCTTGACCCTTTTTGTTTCGACAAACGGGGGAGAGAAACCGCACATGCTCTTGCTTAGCGGTTGTGTTTGTCATCATCAAAAAGGGGGAGATTGTTGGTGCAAGTGTACCACATCTCTATATATTTATATATATTTATTTTGATGATTACAAACACACCGTATTATTGTTTATCTAACAATTTAATCCAAGTGTGCAGTTGTTGAAGAACACGAAGATTTAAACTGAAGGGTTCAAGACGGAAGTGTTTACGTCGTCATCATTGTTTATAACTAATAATGATAAACACCCTAAAATAATATACCACTTGGATATTTCTAAAAACCCATAATTGATTTTAACTAAATAAGTTTTTGTTTTAAGAAGATCCAGCAAGATTTGGTTGCAGTCCTGGAAGATGTCTTTTCTGACGCCGGTATACCGTGGAGAATACCCGGTATACCGCGGGTACACATTTGGCGGTATACCGCGGGTGTTCAGCCGGTATACCGCGGCAGGTTCCGTGTGCTTCTCTGATTGGTTGATGATACTTTTTCTGACGGCGGTATACCGCGAGTCCCAGCCGGTATACCGCGGGTACGTAATTCCAGAAGTCAACTTTGCATGTAGCCGTTGGTGTGTCAGTTACTTTTTCTGACGGCGGTATACCGCGTGCATTTGGCGGTATACCGCGGATGCACAATGCCGTTGGAGCTTCCTGATATATATACATGCATGCTGGAGAAGAGAACAGCAGACCAGACCACATAACAGTAACAACAAGCAGCAACCACACTCTCAGCTCTCTCATTTTTAATATATATATTTTATAAAACATTTTTTATAAAATATCCAAGTGTGAGATATTATACAAGAGTGATTACCCATTGTGAGTTATACTCCTCTTGTAAGTGTTTGAATAACGGGTGTGTGATCCTGTATATCTCAATAAGCTGAGGCTTAGAGAACCGTTTACTTTGCTCTGTATTTGGTTTGTATTCTACCGTAAAGAATACATTTATTGGATCGTGTCGGGAAGTGTCTCGGCTGCTGGTTTATCACAGTTGGTGGTAAATCAGTAAATCTCCGTGTCAAGTATCTCTAACCTTTATCTCTTTATTTATTCCGCTGTGCATTTTAATTATATCTGTTTATATAATTGTTGTATATTTATTATTTCTATACTCTGATTTATTTATACTGTTTCAGTACTGTATTTATTTATAAAAGAATTTTTGAAAGTAAAAGATTTAAAATACAACCTTACCCCCCCCCCCTTAGGTTGTCTAACAGATCCTTTCCAAAAAGAGGGCACTTGATCACCAGGCCACCGTTGCACTCACTGAAGAGTGCAGCGCAATTTTCCAGAATAAGCTGCCCCAAAAGCTTACAGATCCAGGGAGTTTCTCAATTCCTATTCAAATTGGCAGTTTTAATTTTAATAAAGTTTTATGTGATTTAGGGGCTAGTATTAATCTGATGCCTCTATCTATTTTCAGGAAACTTGGCCTGGGTGAGGTAAGCCCAACATATATGACATTGAAGATGGCTGATCGATCGATAAGGTACCCATACGGGGTAATTGAGGACGTGCTCATCAAAGTAGGCAAGTTTTACTTTCCTGTCGACTTCGTAGTAATAGACATAGATGAGGACGAAGAGGTCCCGATGATCTTGGGACGATCCTTCTTGGCCACGAGTCGGGCGCTAATTGATATGGAAGAGGGTGAGATCACGTTCCGAGTTGGTGGTGAGAACGTGAGATTCAAGTTGTTGGAAAGAAGAAGTAGTGAAAGAGAGGAAGGAGTAGAGAAGTCCGCGGGGAATCGCAAGTGTGGGCGATTCGAGTCTGCGGATACTGAGCCGAGCTGAACCCACATAGTCGTGCCACGACTTTAAATAAGGCGCTGGGTGGGAGGCAACCCACCAAGGTTTGTTTCAGTTTAGTTCTTTTTTAGTTTAAGTGTGTTCTATTTCAGAAAAACCATAAAAATCGAAAAATCGAAAAAAGCCAAAAATATTTTGAAACAGGGCCATACGCGGCTTTACACGCGGTTTGCATACCGCGCAGAAAGTCGCGGGGCCTCTGTTGGTTTTCTGAAACAGAGGGTTACGCGGTTTTCCACGCGACTTGCAAGTCGCGGGCTAAACTGCGTGAGTCCCATTTGCCCCGTTTTTCGTTTTTCGTGCAGTTTTTGTTCCCTTTCTTGCTTTGTGTGTTTCCTGTTTTGTTTTGTGTCTTTCCCTTGTCTTGCATGTTCTCCCTATCTTCTCCGATTGATGATCAACTGTCAAGAATCCTCCGGCCGGGCAAAACAGGTATGTTCTAATCATTTCTCTGCTAAAAGAGTGGTGTTTGATGAGTTGTTCTATTTTAATTGCACGAGATGCAACAAACCTAAGTTTCACTTAGGTTTGGGGTGCCTCATTTTTGAACCATCTACACACTCACATTAGACCCTGTGCAAACCTCGGTTTTACCGAGGTTTGGGGTTGGCTTTTATTTGGCAAACCTAGGCCACGGCCTAGGTTTGGGGTGCCCAGTCTAGAAATTTTGGGTTTTTCTTTTTGCTATGCTGTGTTAATGTTTTACCCATCCTTTTTATACCTGTAAATAACTGCACAATGATCGAGTCGCATCACCTACGACTTTGCTTGCACATTGGGGACAATGTGTGGGTAAGGTTTGGGGTTGCCCAATCGGGCCCAAGCTTATGCACGTAGATTTCCTACATTTCTGAGTGTCTAGATCACAATAGCTAAAATTTATATTTTTGAATGATTGAGACCGACCATTGTGGGAAGAAGCTTGTGATAGCGACGTGACCGTTAGGGAAGGACCGGGAAAGGACATGACTAGGGACATTAGTGGAGACCACCCGATCGTGAGATTTTGAGCCTAATAAGACGTCTTTCATTTCGAGGGATTTATACACATAATTCTTATACACTTTTCGAATTCCTTGTCGTGAATGTAGAATGATCTCGCTACATTATTGCATTGAGTAGCAAAGACGAACATCGGGATATTAAGTAAGGGTATAATAGACTATATCGTGTGGACCTTAAGATATGATTCCAGGCATTGTGTGTTTTGTTTTAAACCATTTTTAGCTTGCGTTACCTCTTCACCCTTTTGTGTGTAACCATAGCCATTTTGCAGCCAAACACACACCTTAATTCGTTTCTAAACCCATCATTAAACCCTTAGCCATAAACCTTAGCCAACCCAATCCGAAAGTGTGTCAATCGGAAGCAGTAATGAACCAATAGAGTGAGAGCATAAAAGAAGAATTCCGGCCAGCAATGAGAATAAAACGGGTTAAAGTAACCCGAGAAATAGAAAAGAGGACCAAGGAAGTCCCAAAAAAAAGGCGTTTATTTAGATATTATCTATAGCAGAAAATAAGAGAGTCAAGGCAACTCCAATAGTGACGAAGAGGGCCAAATAAGAGAGCGAAAAACTATAGAGTTCTGAACTGCCAATGATTGACATGCCGAGGATCGTTGAACCATTTTACCCGTCGTTTCATAGCCTTAACCCTAGCCCCATTACAACCCGTGTAAAGACCTGGATGATCTTTTGGAAAATGTGATTACAGTTTACGACTACCTTTACAGATATTCCCTGTCCTGCTACTTGATTCCTTTCTGAAATCTAATTTTTGGACATTTGTGCGTCTTTCTTTAGAGTTGTCATGAAATTTGAGTATTCTTGCACATAACCTCCATAACATGACAACATGAGCGATAACCTAGGTTCAAGAGCGAAACGAGAGTATCCCGTGAGGTAGGGTCGAGGCGAAATGTTTTCCCTAGTATGTTCAGACTTAGTCTAACCCTGATGAGATCGGAACAGTCACGAGTTCAACTCCCAATGGAAGGTCATAGATCGGACAAAATAAAGAATGAGGCGAGAGTGAGAAAGATATTCACGGGTATGGGAAATCACCGATGCATCACTTGGTACCGATTGGAATTGTGCAGTTATTATTCTTTCTGAGATATATGCTTTTATTCTGTTTTATCGCTAATTTGCTTGGGGACAAGCAACGCTCGGTTTGGGGTTGTTGATAACGCCACTTTTTGGCGTTATTTTCAGTTCTCAAACCAACGAGATTGGCTTGCACTCAAGTAAAAAGGCGGGTATTTTACGGTTTATTGAGTGATTTACGCAGGTTATATAAAAGGCGGCATTCCTCGGAAATAGAAGCTAAAAAGAGCCCAAAACGAGTAAAAACGAAGCCTAACGGAAGCCCAAAAGCCAAGCCAAGACCCGCGACCGAACCAGAACCCGACCCGCGAACCAGATCCGACCCAGAAGCACTTCTGCATAGCGCGCGACTTCCCACGCGACTTGCAAGTCGCGTGGAAGGTCGCGTATCCCTCTGTTTGTCGAAAATCAGTTTTATAAGTCGGGATTTAGGTCACTTTTTCGGTATCCAGTTTTCACGTTACGGCCAGAACAGTCCCGAGGGCGATTTTCGAAGCCAAGTGACACCCGTTGGAGCAGAGATAGAGATAGGATCAGATACACGTTCATCACGCGACGTAGAGACGACCACGATAGAAGGGAGTAACCATTACATTCACCGTTATCACGATTATCATGTTCACAAACTTATTTTCATCTTTTTCTATTGTGTTTGAATCCACCACCGATATGAACTAACCGGTTCATGTTGGGGGTTGGAACGAATGTGGTTTGAACTTATAAACAGATGATTTGAAACTTTTATCAGTTTTCTTATTGAATGAATGAATGCAATTTAGTGTTTAATGCTTTTGTGAGATTAGCTACCTTGCAACTGTTTTATTGTTCTCAATTAATGTTCGAGAGAAGTAATTGAGAAACAGAATTAGGAATTGCATAGCTAAGGTAAGAAAGGATCGAGAGATACTGAGTAAATCTTAGTCCCGTTTGAATCTTAATCTTAATGCATTTTGAAACCTGTATGTTGAGATCGAAAGATAAAACTATTGTTTTCGAAATAGAAATTACGGTTACTTGAAAAGGGAATCGTGCTTTATAAACAAAATCGGTGTTACTTGAGAGAGAACAACGATTAGATAAAGATTGGGCATTCATTGATAGGAATAACTGGTAATTGAATTGAGTCAAGACGTTTGTATGTAAGAACCATAGGAGTTCCAACCCTCAGCTTTTCTCTCTATCAAAGTTTTCAAAGCTGTTCTGTCTTGTCTTGTGTTGATTTGATCTCTTTTATTGCAATTTAATTAGTCTATAAACCAATCCCTATTTTCGACAGTCCAGTTAATAGAGTCTATAGTAATTGTGATACTTAGTTCCTAGTTCCCCGTGATTCGATACTCGTACTTCTCCAGTACTATTACTTGACTTCGACCCGTACACTTGCGGTAAGATCCACGAGGTGTCAAAACCCCGTGTCAAGGTCTTATGATTTTGGATGCCCAGTTCAGAGAGTAAAAAATATGGCCTTATGTCTCAAGGCCTATATGTATCTTAATAAAATCTAGAATAACGTTAATAGGTAGATGTGTAGGTTTGCTGTGAGAACTCTGAACACTTATGTTTTCACCCAATATCTATCTTGCTAGAGGTGATCGTATGGATGCACCAAAGGACCACTTGCAGTATGCTTAATTGCATAATTTCTTTGTTTCAGAACTATTTGGTACAACTTGTCTATTACTTTTTTCTTGTATGTGCTTACTATCTCGTATCTAGTCTTGATTAATGCTCTCTGCAAGTACAAAGCAAAGGACATTAGATTAGACTCTAGTGATCTTGTTTATCTGTCATGTGAGCCCACCAAGTGTCAGGATCGATTCTTAACAAGAATTAAACTTCTTAGAAACAGAATTTAGAGAATCTTGCGGAATAGAACTCTAAATCAATTAAAGAACAATCAATAGAAATTCAATAAACTGTATATATATCAAACAGTTATAACTCACAAGTTTTACACCAAACCTCAATCTTGTTGAACAGGCTCAACAAGACGATTTCTACTTCTCTAGAAATAGGATCTATGATCTTGAGGTTAATTCACTCTTGAATATCGAATTCTGTATATTATCTATCTTCTGTTTTTTTGTATGTTCTAATAGCTATCTATCAATACTATTTATACAAAAGTAATTACAAGATAACCATAAAAAGTAAATTGATCTTCTGAATCTTCGTTAAACATATCTTGATCAATTCCTTCTTTGTCTCCAAAAGTATCGCATACCAAACTTATCAACTCAGCAGTATTAATGATGATTTGGCTCAGCAGCATTAACAACCTTCAGCAGTATTAATGATGATTTGGCTCAGCAGCATTAACAACCTTCAGCAGTATTAATGTTCACAGTCTTCAAGCAGTAGTAACTCAGCTCAGCAGTACTAACCATGTCTAGCAGTAGTAAATTGGTCTAGCAGCACTAACTTCGTCTAGCAGCATTAACTTCATCTAGCAGCAGTAACCTTGCCCAGCAGTAGTAACGAAGAACTGGCAGTAGTAATGAAGACTTAGCAGTACTAACCATACTTAGCATATCTTCAGTTCCCAACAATCTCCCCCTAACTTGACTTTTAGGAAAAGAAGTCAAGTTCTTCAGATGATGCTTCCAAAACTTAGTCATCATGTACACACAGATTAGGACTTAGACCTAGACTTTGATTTAGAATCCTCTTTACCAAGAATCTTCCCATTGCTGAATCCTTGTTGCAGGTTAGCTTAGTATGTAACATTCCTTGCAGTCTCTTCATGCTGTGATTGTATATTTCATCCACAAGATAGTATTCTTGAGTTGCAGAGTCAAGGGAGATGACATATACTCCACAGTTTTCATAGAGCATCCAGTTGGTAATGACTTGAAACTGTGTGTTTAACCTATGCTGAACTGCTTCAGGTTTGAACATTTGGCACAAGAATTCAAGTACCATTTTAGAAATTGACATCCCTGGCTCAGTTAGCATGTTTCCATATATCTTCATCCCAACTTTGAACATCTCTTCTAAGTCTGATCTTGAGCAAGTTCTGACAATTTTTCCCCAAGTAGAAAATACTTCAAATTTTCCATCAGCTCTTTTTATCCTAATGAACTCCTTTCTACCATCTTTCAAAGTGTCCCAAAAGATGATTTCAGGAGCCTTAGATGATATTGGTTCAGCCTGAAGTGGAATTGGGTTAGAGTCAACACTAGTAATGTACAAATCACATTGGGCATCCGTTTGTGATTGCACATTGCCTGATTGCCCTGATGGAGTTGCCACTTCTTCTTCAGCAACTTTTCCATCAGATTTTTCTTTCACAGTTTCCTCCTGGGCCTCTTCTGCAGATGACTCCACCCTTGGCTTCTTTTCATTTTTCTTCTTTGAAGTTATGGGCTGGGTTCTTGGTCTTTTCTTTGACATCATCTTGGTTCTTTTAAGAGTTTTGACAGCCTCAGGAGTTGGTTCCGCTGCTTTAAGTTTTTCAGCAGCAATAACCATTTCTGCTGCTATGGCTGTTACTGCTTCTCTTAGTACATGTAGTGATGCTGCTTCAATACTGTTCTTTACAATCCAGTAAATTTCTTCATCTATTTCAGCTTGAGTTGTAGTTACTGCTTCCTGCTCAGTTTCTGCTGCTTTGACTGTTTGGCCTTCAGCAGCATTAACTGTTTCTGCTGCTTGTTCAAACTCAGCAGCATTAACAGTTTCTGCTGCTGTGGTTTCTGCTGCTGTGGTTTCTGCTGCTGTGGTTTCTGCTGCTGTGGTTTCTGCTGCTTTGGTTTCTTTAACACACTCTTCCCCCTTTTCTGTCTCACTGGACTCCCCCTTAAACTGTGCATAGTCCATTTCCATCTTAGTCTCTATGTGAGCAGTCTCCCCCTCAATTTGTGGACCCTTCAGTTTCAGTTCTGCTTCTGACTCTGACTCCCCCTTTTTGGGAGCATCATCAGTTGAGGTTCTCCTTCTTAGCACAAACCTTGCCTTTTTCTTTTTGTTCAGCAACTTGGTGACCATCTTTTTGAGCTTCTCAATTTGAGACTGTTGGTAGGTGACCACAGTCTTAAGTTGCTCAATCTCTTTCTTTTGTGCCATGACATCCAAGTTGATATTCCCTAAGGTTTCCATCAATTCCTCATAGTTATATCTATCCTCACCTTGTTTAGAAGTATTTACCTTCTTTAAAGGATCCTTGGAAGTTTCAGCAGAAGCCTTCTGCCTAGCAGAAGCACTACCTGCCCCCTTGGTTTCTTGGCACCTGGGTCCTCCTAATGATTTCTCATTTAGAGTTGCCATGGGGAAGGTCTTATTTATGTTACCACTGTCCTTCTCTGTGCTAGCAGAAGTAGTGGCAGCCTTAGCACCCATATGGTCATCCTTCTCCTTAGAGACCACCTTCTTGGGGTTGGGAGACACCCCTGTGGTTTCCCTGTTGATATTCTCAATTGGAGAATGCTCCAATTGAGGGCTTAAAGGCTTAGGGCTTTGAGTAGGTACATCAAGGGAAGGAGCCTTGTGCACCTTTCTTCTTTGAAACCTTTTGGTGATTGTGGGAGTGGGCTGTTCAAGAATGGACTGTGGGATGTCTTTTGAGATGGAAGGTTGGGATTGGTCATCAGTGGGTTGATCTAATGAGGGCCTTGATCCTGATGCCATACCTTCAGAGGGGTGGGACACAACCATCATTGTAGAGAACAATGGTGTGTCAACTCCTTCCGAGTCCCTAGGAAGTCTTTTCATATTTGAAAAAACCTTCCCTTTAGGGGATTTGGGTACATATACCTCAGTGAACTGAGGTAAGTCCATCAACTCCTTGTTAAGAACTTCTTGCACAAACCTTGGATACATGAAAAAGGTCTTTTTGGATTCCAAGTTTGATACAAGATCATTAAAGATCATTGCTGAAAAATTGTACTTTCTGGCAGTGGATAAGCAGACCAAGGCATATGCAATGGGACTGCTGAACTCACTCCATCCAGTAGTTTTCTTGGAAATACAGTGCATCAGGGTATGAACAAGAAATCTCCATTGGTTAAAAAATTTTGACTTGTAGAATTTAAAAACACCAATGGGACCTTCATACCCCATTCTTTGTAAAGTAGAAAAGAGGTCTTCAGAAGGAATAGAAGATATACCTGAAGCATCATTCAACTGAAGGGAGATGCGAATAACCTCTTCAGTGACTTTCAAGGGTTTATCACAAACCCTTGTTCGAATGGTTTTCTGCCCTTCTTCAACACTAACAGTGGCATTCTCCCAAAATTGTTTCTGATGTTCGATATAGATCGTTGGGCTCACCGTGAGTGCATAGGAGATGTGCGAGGATTTTAGAAAATCGACTATATCGTGGAATCCCGCAGCTTGTTTCGGCTTCTGAAGCATGGCTATTTCATTGTGCTCATCCACAAACTCCATGATGCCTAAGGATTCTTGAAAGAAAAGCACAGAGATTCTGGGGAGGCTAGGTTAGAACGAGAGAGAAGAAGTAAATGCGAAGAGTCGTTATGAACATGGGCGGGCAAACAGGGGTATTTATATGCCCTAGATTATCAGAAGCAGTATTAACTACCTCGCAGTATTAACTACCGAGCAGTATTAACTACCAAGCAGTATTAACTACCTAGCAGTATTAACTACCTAGCAGTATTAACTGTACTAGCAGTATTAACTGCACTAGCAGTATTAACTACTGAGCAGTATTAACTACCAAGCAGTATTAACTACTGAGCAGTATTAACTACAGAGCAGTATTAACTACTTAGCAGTATTAACTACTGAGCAGTATTAACTAGCAGTATTAACTGCACTGGCAGTATTAACTACTGAGCAGTATTAACTACTGAGCAGTATTAACGACCAAGCAGTATTAACTACACTAGCAGTATTAACTGCACTAGCAGTATTAACTGCATTAGCAGTATTAACTGCTGAGCAGTATTAACTACTGAGCAGTAGTAACTGCACAAGCAGTAGTAACTACTAGAACACAGACAGTAGTAACTTCTGTACTGGCAGTAGTAACCACACTTACACTTTTCTTCATTTGGTAATCTGAGGAAAACAGAGGATCCTGAGAAAGAAAGTTAGTAGCACCAAATATATGAAGAAATATAGGTATAAAAACAGAAAGTCATGAATTTATTCTAGGTTGATCATGCCCACACTTGTTACCAAAAAGGTGAATCTACCCACATCAAAAGCTTTTGTGAATAGATCAGCAAACTGGTCATTTGTATGAACTTTAGCAACCTGAATTAATTTCTTTTCATTGCAATCTCTTATAAAGTGATACCTTATCTCTATATGCTTTGTTTTTGAGTGTTTGACTGGATTATTAACAATGCTAATAGCACTGTTGTTATCAATGAAGATTGGTGTGTGAAGAAATGTTACCCCATAGTCCAACATCTGATTCTGAATCCATAGAACCTGAGAGCAGCAGCTTGCAGCAGCTATGTACTCAGCCTCTGTGGTAGATAAGGACACTGTGGTTTGTTTCTTACACTGCCAAGATACTAGTCTTGTACCCAAAAACTGACATCCACCTGAAGTAGACTTCCTATCCATGTTGGCTCCTCCCAAATCACTATCTGAATATGCAAGCAAGTCAAAAGAGGATTCATGAGGATACCAGAGACCTAATCTAGGTTGCCCTTTTAAGTATCTGAATATTCTTTTGACAGCATGAAGGTGTGATTGCTTAGGAGAAACCTGAAATCTGGCACAAACACAGACTGAAAACATAATGTCAGGTCTAGAGGCTGTGAGATACATGAGAGATCCAATCATTGATCTGTAATGATGGACATCCACATCCTCCCCCTCAAGATCTGCAGTGATCTGTTGATGTGTTTCCATTGGAGTGCTTGCTGACTTTGAGTCTGATAAACCAAACTTGTCCAGGATGTCTTTCACATACTTGGATTGGCTAATAAAAATTCCATCTTTCCTCTGTTTTACCTGAAGCCCAAGAAAGAATGTAAGTTCTCCCATGGAGCTCATCTTGAAGCTTTTGTGCATCAATTCTTCAAACTCTTTACACATTTGATCATTGGTGGATCCAAAGATGATGTCATCCACATAGATCTGAACAAGTAAAGTACCTCTCTTTCTCCTCTTGATAAACAGGGTCTTGTCAATTACTCCTCTTTCAAAGTCATTTTTTAAGAGATAGGTAGACAAAGTGTCATACCATGCTCTTGGGGCCTGATGCAAACCATAGAGAGCCTTCTTCAGCTTGTATACTCTGTCAGGGTGCAATGGATTCTCAAATCCAGGGGGTTGACAGACATATACTTCTTCCTCAATGCTTCCATACAGAAATGCACTCTTGACATCCATTTGGTACACTTTGAACTTCATGTAGGAGGCATAGGCTAGAAATAACCTGATTGCTTCAATCCTTGCCACAGGAGCAAAGACTTCCTCATAATCTATTCCTTCTTCCTGAGTGTACCCTTGTACAACCAGTCTAGCTTTGTTTCTGATTACAATCCCTCTGTCATCCTTCTTGTTCCTGAAAATCCACTTGGTGCCAATTGCTCTATGACCTTTTGGAAGGTCTACCAAGTCCCAAACATCCTGTAATTTGAACTGTAGCAGCTCCTCTTGCATTGCCTCTATCCAGCTTGGGTCTTTCATGGCATCATAAGCCTTTTTGGGCTCAATCTGGGACAGAAAGCAAGTAAGAACAGTGTTAACTGTATTTTGCTGCTCTTGCAACTCTTGGAGTCTGCTTTGCTTTCTAGTCATCATGGGAGATGCAATGTCTCCAATTACCAACTCAGGAGGATGATTTTTCTGAGTTCTTGTTTGATGACCAGCTTCCTCTTGTAAGTCCTCATCCAGATTAGACTCATTTGATTCTGGATTTGTTTCTGCTTCTTCAGTCACCTCAGATTCTCTGGAATTTGAACCTGAAGACTGATTTTCCTCTGCTCTCCTCTCTTCTTCATTCTGAATTGGTTCAGTCTCCTCTTTGTGTTCACAGAATTCAACAGGATCAATGGAAGGGATTGGAAAGATCACAGATTGAATTCTGTGTTCTGATGTTGGTGTATCCCTTTGTCCTGAATATACATCACCACTGAAACCCAAAGAATTAGTGAGTGAATCAATGTCAAATAGCCAATTAGGACCTGAACCAATAGGGTTTGCTGTGTTCTCATTGCATTTGACATTGTCACTTTCTTCAATTATTCTAGAAGAGGTATTAAAAACTCGGTAGGCCTTACTTTGAGATGAATACCCAACAAGAAAACCATCATCTGCTTTGCTATCAAACTTGCCTAAGTGAGATTTGGTATTGAGAATAGTACAAGGACATCCAAATGGCTTGAAAAATCCAATATATGGTTTCCTTTTATGGAAAAGCTCATAAGGTGTCTTGTTTTTAGGCTTTACAACTAAAACTCTGTTTTGAACATAGCAGGCAGTATTAACTGCTTCTGCCCAAAAAGTAATTGGTAACTTTGAGTCAGCTAACAGAGATCTAGCAGCCTCAATCAGTGTCCTATTCCTTCTCTCAGCAACACCATTTTGTTGTGGAGTCCTAGGAGCACTGTATTGTCTCTCAATTCCTTTTTCTTCACAAAAGGTGTTTAGATCAGAATTTTTAAACTCAGTTCCATTATCTGATCTAATGACTTTCACTCTTTGATTTGATTGGTTTTCAATTTTGAGAATGAAAGATTTGATCAGTCCACTTGTCTCATCTTTAGTTCTCAGAAAATATACCCAAGTAAATCTAGAATAATCATCAACAATAACTAAGCAGTATGATTTCTTGCCAATACTCATCACATTGGTAGGACCAAACAGATCCATATGTAACAGTTGAAGAGGATTTGATATAGTGTTTATCTCTTTGGACTTATGAGAAGTTTTGTGTTGTTTGCCTTTGAGACAAGCAACACAATGATCATCACATGAATATACTTTGGATGGCAAACCCCTTACAAGGTTATTCTTAACAAGTTTATTTATTGTTTTAAAGTTCATGTGACACATCCTTCTGTGCCAAAGTGATGATTCATCTAAAGAAGCTTTTGAAACTAAGCAATTTAGAGATGAATCAGATGAAACACTTTCCAAATCTAAACAATAAACATTATCCTTCCTAGGAGTTCTCAGAAGTATCATGTTTTCATCAACCACTTTGTATCCAGGAGCAAGGATAATACATTCAGAATCTGTAAACAAAATACTATGCTTCTTGTCACAAACCTGTGATACACTTAACAGGTTGTATCTCAGTTGTTCAACATAGTATACATCTTCAAAGGTCATCTTACCCTTTGAAACATCACCCTTACCACTTATCTTTCCACCAGCAGGATTATCCCCAAATGCAACATGTCCTCCATCAATCTTTTTGAAATTTTTGAGGCAGGCCATGTTACCTGTCATGTGCCTGGAGCAACCACTATCAACATGCCAAATGCTCTTTCCCTTGAGCTGTTGGTTGCCCTGCACATCAAGATAAATCAGTTAGTTTTTATTAGGAACCCAAGCCGAAGTGGTCTTGGGTCTCCCTTGCTCATCAAAATACTTACACTTGGTTTTGATGAGATTTTGAAATTTGGGTACTGCTGTGCTGGAGTACTTTGTCAAAATTATTGGTGTAGCAGCACTAGCAGCAGTACTAACAGTGCTAGCAGTACTAATACTGGGAGCAGCAGTATTGTTAGCAGCAGTATTATCCTCAGAAGTACTAACAGAGGTAGCAGTATTAACAGAGTTAACACTGCTAGAAGCAGTATTAACAGAGTTAATACTGCTAGCAGCAGTACTATCTGAAGAAGAAGCACTAAAAGTATTAGCAGCACTAACATTGGACTGATTACTAGCAGTATTAATACTGCTAGCAGCACTAACTTTGGAATGATTACTAGCAGTATTAATACTGCTAGCAGCACTAACTTTTGAAGCAGTACTAGCAGTGTTAGCAGTACTAACACTGCTAGCAGCAGTATTGTTTTTAGTGCTTTTTGGAACCCACATATTATCACATTCCTTTTCAGTTGTTTTCTTTATGTGGTCTTTGGGTTTATCTTGTTTCTTTGCCACATTTTTCTTTGCAGATTTTTTATATCCACCATTCCTTCTGTAACCACCAGGTTTTTGAAAAGATCTTTGAGCATTAAACCTTTGGTTAATAGGATTGAAATAACAGTGTTTGGCTAAGTGATTTAGCTTACCACAGATGAAACAAGGTTTTGGCCTGTTGATTCTGTTCAGGTCAACTCCTTGTCTCATAGCCCACTGGTTATTCCAGTTCCTTTGATTTCCCCTCTGATTATCATGTTTTTGGGGCTTGTTCTCTTTGAATTTCCTGCAGGAACACTGTTTACAAGTATTTGAGTTCACAACTTTGGGCTGTGTGTAATGAACTTCCTTTTTCTCTTCAGTCCTTTTGATCTCTGTGTTCTTGACACATGGACTCTCACATTCCTCATCAGAGTCTACTTTGTCAGTCTCATCCTCAACAACTATTTCTTTTTCACAAGGATCTATATCAATCTTTAATTCAGGTTCCTTTCTATCCTTGGTCTCTAACAAATCAGACTTAGGAGGTATGTAGTTGTTATTGTAGGGTGGAGGTGTGGTATTGTATCCTATCCCTACTTTCATCTTGTCATGGATTTGTGCTTTAATGATGGTGTCCATGGTTTTAGAAGCACAGGTAAACTTTTCAACATCAAGTTTAACCTTTTTAAGCTCTTCTTTTAACTTTTCATTCTCCTCCCCAGACACTTTCAGCTTAATCTCATACTCATTCTTCTCCCACTTCCAATAGTTAGTATCATAGTGGTGTTGAAGTTCATTAGCTTGAAAAGCTCTAATCTGTTCCTCAAACCTTTCTACAATCCTAACATAATCTTTCACATCTTTCTCTAGCCTCTTAAGGTCATCACACATACCCTGATTGTGATCCCTATATCTTTTAACAGCATCAATGCAAGCTTGAGAACAGAGTTTAGATTGTACCTCAGTGGGGATATCAGATACTTCTGCCATAAGAGCTTGATTCTGACAGGCTTCTTCAGCTTGATCACTCCAATCAAATCCCATTCCTTGTTGAGAAACAAGGGCTTGAGAGGAGCTCCTGTTTTGGTTTCCATTTGGAGTCTGTGATCCTCCACTTCTGCATTCTCTGGCAAAGTGTCCCATCTTGTGACACTTATAACATTCAACCTTGGACTTGTCAAAGCCTGCACCATCTTCTCTTCTTTGGGAAAAGTTGTTTCTCCCAGTCCTTTTGATGAATTTCTTCACCCTCATTGATAGCATAGCCATCTGCCACTTGATGTCCATCTCTTCCAGATCATCAGCATTGATCTGCTCTAAATCATCATTGATTAGAGAAGAGTGGACATGACTAGAAAAGAATGCTTCTAGTACAGAATCTGTAGTCTTCTCTTGATTGGTTCCACTAGCAGAATTAACAGAACCTGCAGTATTAACAGAATCAGGATTAGCAGCAGTATCAGAGGATGAAGATAATAAAGCAGCATTATAAACAAATCCTGATGGCCTTTTCTTGGCTTCAACTTCAGCCTCAAATACTCTCAGATCATTGTAGAGGTCATCTAGCTCTTTGTCCTCCAATTGGTCATTCTGTCTGAATGAGACAGTGTACATGGTCCATTCTTCTCCCAATGATCTAAGGAACTTTCTATTGACATCATCAGCATCCATGTGTACACCCACAGTTGCTAATTCTCCAATTAACTTGTTAAATCTGTCAAAAGTTTGAGTCATAGACTCATTCTTTGCAGACATAAAGTTTTCATATTGTTGCCTGAGAATAGCCTTTTGATTTCTCTTTGTGCTCTTTGTGCCAGTAAATCTTTTCTCCAGAGCATTCCACAACATCTGTGCATCTGTGCAGTGTTGGAATTGATGTTGGTACTCATTAGGAATAGCCAAAAGCAGAGTGCTTAAGGCCTTCATCTCTGTTTGTCTTACTTTCTTTTCAGCATCTGTCTTGGGAGGAGGTCTCTTTCCATCTGCTCCAATCTTTCCTTCATTACATGGGCCATTTTCTATAATGTCCCATATTGCATAATCAGTAAGAAGAATGTACTGCTTGATTCTTAGTTTCCACATGTCAAATTCATTGGGTTTGAGCATGGGAACCTTTGAAACAAGAGTACTGTGAGAATCCATTGAGTTGTCCATAGTTTCTAAGATACCAAAGCTCTGATACCACTTGTCAGGATCGATTCTTAACAAGAATTAAACTTCTTAGAAACAGAATTTAGAGAATCTTGCGGAATAGAACTCTAAATCAATTAAAGAACAATCAATAGAAATTCAATAAACTGTATATATATCAAACAGTTATAACTCACAAGTTTTACACCAAACCTCAATCTTGTTGAACAGGCTCAACAAGACGATTTCTACTTCTCTAGAAATAGGATCTATGATCTTGAGGTTAATTCACTCTTGAATATTGAATTCTGTATATTATCTATCTTCTGTTTTTTTGTATGTTCTAATAGCTATCTATCAATACTATTTATACAAAAGTAATTACAAGATAACCATAAAAAGTAAATTGATCTTCTGAATCTTCGTTAAACATATCTTGATCAATTCCTTCTTTGTCTCCAAAAGTATCGCATACCAAACTTATCAACTCAGCAATATTAATGATGATTTGGCTCAGCAGCATTAACAACCTTCAGCAGTATTAATGATGATTTGGCTCAGCAGCATTAACAACCTTCAGCAGTATTAATGTTCACAGTCTTCAAGCAGTAGTAACTCAGCTCAGCAGTACTAACCATGTCTAGCAGTAGTAAATTGGTCTAGCAGCACTAACTTCGTCTAGCAGCATTAACTTCATCTAGCAGCAGTAACCTTGCCCAGCAGTAGTAACGAAGAACTGGCAGTAGTAATGAAGACTTAGCAGTACTAACCATACTTAGCATATCTTCAGTTCCCAACACCAAGTATGTTTACAATGTGGTAGTTGAATTTCAGGTTCTTGGTTTCGGAAATACTGTAACACCATCAAAATTTGAAAAGAGCAACTACATAAAAACTTCAATAAAATAATCAAATAAGGATAAAATCTCTTCTACAATCCATTCTTGGAATTACCTCAAAATTTAAAGCGTAACAACTTCAACATTTAATAACTTAAGTCATACACCAAGAGTAAATAAGGTCAGGTGTTACTTAATCCAAATACAAGTTGCTATTGCCAAATAAATGCGGAAGACTTCACCAATCTATTCATTTCTCAAGCACACAACTAGCACTCATCTCTTCACAGTGTCACTAGAACTATTCCCAACTGGAACCTGTTGCACATGCCGACAAATAAAAAGATTAAGCAAACGCCTAGTGAGTTCAAGAGTTTTCATCATGATTAAATAATCGTTAAACAAAAAGAATGCAATCCATAAGGGATTTACATTAAATATGCAAACAACCTATTTTCCCACCGCACACAACTTCTGTGACGAAAGTTCCAAAATAAATAACATTTCCCCAAAATGAACTCAGATCCAAAACTCACTCAAAAACGTGAATAAATGTTTAATTTCCAAATAATGTAAACATGAATAAAACTCGATTATTCGAAATATCCAAAACATGGATGAGACATAACACTCAACCAATAAATCATGGATAATGATCCATATATTAAACTTCACCAAAATCTTGGATAATACTCAACACCCGAAAATAATCAATATAAACAATAGACAACATTGGAAGCGTCAAATCGTAGATAATCTGTCTCCAAAGAATATATCCAAAATTCACCATTCGATGATGGAGGAGACTCGATTCCATTGATTGTGACGGAACACGAAAGTATGTCACATATCTATGTTATAAAGCTCCGCTATGGATCGCACGGTCGTCAGGTTCAACCACCCACGTCAGGTTCAACCACCCATAACTTAAAGTTTGCATATTTCCTACAAACACTAAAAGTGCATTTTATCAAATAACCTTCATTTATACCATAAATCATCAAAACACTATCATTTATGACTTATTTATCAAGTTACCCAAAAATCCCAAATGTGGGTGTTTTACAAGATTTGTAAAGCTCAACACTTCAAATAATCAAAACCCACCAAATAACTCAACAGTTGATAATTTCATGTAAAACACATAAACACTTTAAAATAAACATTTTTGGCATTTACAACGTTTTCACAAACCAATTTGAACTCACCTTCCTAGATTTAGGCTATATCTTGATTTTCCCCTAACTTGAGCTCCTTTAAAGAAATTTCAATCCTCAAGCCAAATCTTCCAAAAAGCTAGATCCATAAGCTTCCAACCATAAATAATCATCCCCAAACACTTAAAATTGTTTCCTAAAACATTTTAAATCCACATCTCCATTTATACCAAAACTCTAATTTCTTAGATGAAGAAAAGAGGGAAGATTACCTTAACCATAACTTGAATCCACCAACCAAAATAGCTCTAGAGTTACCAAAATGAACAACAAACTTCCAATCTTCAAAATGAAGAAAAAAGGTTGGATGAAACCCTAAAAACTTGATGAATAAGATGAAGTGAAAGGGGTTCTAGAAAGGTTAAGGTTCATAAAAATCGTGTGGGGTTTGATTTGGGAGAGAAAGATGGAGAGAGGAGAAAGGATTTAGGGTTTTTGTATGGGAAAATCGAAATGAGGGAGAGGGAGATCAGATCTAGATATGGGGGTAAAAGTAGGAGCGAGAGGAGGGAAAAGTTGAAGGTGAAAAAGGGTGAAAATTTCGCCAGACTCAATGCGGACGTCCACTTGGAGCCCTATGCGGACGTCCATTTGCATCAGGACTGAAACTTCTGTTGCTTCCGTATGCGGACTTCCACTTAATGCGGACTTCCACATGACACTGGTTGCCCGGTTTATTTCCCGATCACTGTTTTGGTCACAACTTCTTCGTTTTAGCTCTGTTTTCGCTCCGGAATGGCCCGTTGGATTCGTATTTGAATTCTCCATCCAACAAGACTATAAAATCTAGGATTCAATCCAAAATCCTATTTTATTCTATTTCTCTTGAAATATCGATTTCTACACTAACTTGAAATTATACTTATCCGAAAATTACGGGTGTTACAAATACTATAGCAATGACCTTGATAAGGAAACTTTATATGCTTTAAACAAACAAGTGAGTTATTATGAAGACAACGATCATAAACCTGCTTTGGGAGATTTTCTTTCTATAGTTCTATGTGCTCAAATTGAGTGACATCTTCATTAGGATTTTCGACGGTTTTCTAGTCAAATTTCTTGTTGTTATTTATTTATTTATTTTCTATTTTGAGCATCGGATGGTTGTAATCTAGGAAACATACTTAATTAATAATAATAAACAATTAACAACAAAGGATAATAAACAACAAATTAGCAAATAATATAATAGGAAAATAATCAAATAATCAAATACTCAAAAAGGATAATAACCCAAATAACCTAATATTTTAATAAGTAATAACCTAATAGCCTTATTAACCTAATCGGTAATCAATTAATTAGAAAAGAGAATACCTGGACGAGAAGGGGACTAAGGTAGAAGGTGAGAGACCAAGAGGCTGAGGCCTGAGGGCAGAGGTGTAGAGCATTGCGAGGTGAGACTATAGGAGGTTGAGGGGCAGAGGCGGAGAGCGAGAGGCTGAGCGGAAAACACATGCTAGAGTGGAGTCGGGAGCGTAGGTGGAGATTGAGGGAGAGAGTGTTGAGTGAGGGCGTATCACATGATCAAGAGGCAGATCGAGAGTGTATTCAATAATTTTTGTTAGAAAAGAAAATTAAAAATCGAGCCTATCATAACATATTTAAGGGTTGTGCCTTGATGTCCCTTGGGCCTCTGTTGCCTTACGCGACTGCCCATTTCGCCCAACATATGGGTCGGGCCTACTAGGATTTTGAAAGTTTTTCTTATTGAATTTGAAATAGAGTTAAAAGAGGGTTTTGTTAAAATATACATTATAGTTTTATGTCAATCTTGACTGGATACATATCTGAATAAATGTTAAGTTCTTTTATTTGGTTCTTTCTGTTTAGGACTAAGACAAAAGGGTTTCTTCTTGGAATGTTGGTGTTTTATCTTTGTTGAAGTGTTGTTGGGTTAATTTGATAGAAGCTGAGAGTTATGACGGACTATGCTTACAATGTTGGAGATTGTTCAAGGGTAGCAAAGCAAGTGTGTCAATTCTTGAAGGACTAAATGTGTAAATGTGGAATAAGTTTTTAGTTGATTTTGTTGATTTTTTATAGTTTTTAGTTGAGATAGGATAAGGTATAGCATTGAGTATTGCATTTGAAATATTCCCATGGTAGAAGAAGTCCTATGACACTAGGAAAGGGGATTGGATAGGGTTAAAGTCGTCAAATTTTATTTATGAATATCTAATTATCCCCTTTTGTTGCCCCAAAAAGCAAAAAGCCAAAACTCACCAACTCCCATTTTTATCCCTTTCTTCAACTTTTAAATTTTAGAAACAAAATGTGATCATCAATTTTGCAAAATTAAAATGTCGAAGAGTTGTCACCATCCTTGTAGGGTCGTTGATAACACCATTATATGAAGTAGTGGTTTCTTTGATTGACCCATGCTTCTTTTTTGTAAATGTAGTTGTGCGAAGCCTTAAGTTTAAGGAAAATCTTGAACGATCGAAAACAACTAACAATCGCATGTCAATATGACAAAGAACGTAATATATTGAACAGACGTCAAAATTCTATATGTGAATAACTTTCTAGGTCTTTCAGAAAAGAAAAACATTGTCAACAACTGTATCAATAATCATTTTACCCGGTAAATCATGTGGTTGCTAAAGCTAGATGATCAATGACCATCGTGTATTCTTATCACATTATAAACTATCGACTTTTGATAATCGAGATCAACTGTTATTGGCCTTAATAACTATTGTTGTTAATATGATCTCAAATCAATCCAATACTGAAGTTTTAGTTCAGAAAGACAAACTAAAAATCTACTCCTATGATTATTTTCAAAACACAATTTTTATTATGGTTTTATGTGAAAACTAATTAATTTGACAAATGACAATATCTACTAAGCAAAATCACTAAATAAAAGTAAATCAATAAATATAGAGAGACACCAAAAAAGTTTACATGCAAAATCCAAATTGGGTAAAAAAACACAAACTATGATACAGAAACCTAATCCACTATGAACTTTTTTTTGGAAAGGGTGTCGTAGGCTATACCTAGACTAATCCCTTGACAAATTATGACTGTAAGACATCAGCCCTGATTAAACCTCAGTGGCCACAATTGTTGTGTACGACTGGATTATAACCCTGGACAGATGGGATATTCCACCATATCTCTCAGGACAACCAGTACGCCATAACCATTGTGATTAATCCACTATGAACTTAGTGCTTATAATGGGAAAATTACATGTTCAATAGTGAAGAAATGGCTACAACATTGTTGGTCCATTTATTGGAAGAGATATTATGAAGTGAATAACATAACCACTAATTAAAATATGCCTAATTTGAAAATAAAGCCGTCGGACATGACATACGACGGAGCATCTTTGTTTTTATCAATAGAAAGCGTGGATTGTAAGACGATAATTAAAAAATAAATCCTTCGAGAAAAAATAAAAAGAAATGATACGATAAGTCGGTGATGCAGAAAACTCTGTCAAGGTAAAAACCGTGGATGAGTCGATATACTATGGACGTCAATAAGGGACGTCGTTATTTATCAATACTGTGACTATTACAGAATGTCGTTAATATGTATGATCTTGTATATTGATTAAATATAAATTCCAGCTATAAATACGTACCCTTGCTTTGATATAACCGTTGCTTTATGTCTTTAATATCTGGAGTGAATATTATGCATCCTTGATAACAGGGACGGAGCCAGGAATTTACAGGAGGGGGAACACCATATAAAAATAGAATACAAATATAAGTTACATTATGAAAAAGGCAAAAATATCGAATTTTTCTTTGCTTTGGTTGTGAAAGCGCCGATATGAGAAGCGCATGGACGGACCCAAATTTTTTTTCATACGGTGACACCATATAATATAAATAAAAAATAATTACAAAAAGCACGATTTTAAATTTTTATCGATGTTTTACCAACGTTCAATACCGCCCGATGTGTTTTTAGACTACTTTCACCGTTTCGAGAGATTTTTAAAGCTTTTTGCTTGATTTCGGGGAATTTTTAAGTTTTTTTTATCGATTTCAATGGACCTTTTCGGTTTTTGTGTTGATTTCAAGATCTTTTTTTCCCGGTTTTTGGTTTATTTCAAAAGTTTTTTTTTTTTGGTTTTTTGATTGATTACGAGGTACGGTTGCACCTTCTTGAACTTTTGAGAAGGGTCTGCCATTGAATATTTTAAAAACTGATCATAGATTTATATATATATATATATGTATAATTAAATGGGTGAGGGGTGCCACTACACCTTTTGGTGCTAAGGTGGCTCCGCCCTTGCTTGATAAGGCTCAAAATTTATGATTGTCGGTTACGATCTGTATATTAATGAAACAAATTGTTCATTATTAATCTTCGGTTAGATGTAGTGAATATCAAAAAAGTAACACAAGAAGTTAGTCGTTAGATAATCGTAGGTCGTGACTTTGATCGGTCTTGTCTTGTGTCGAGGATATAATAGTCGTGGGTTTATCTTAGTTGGTCGATGTCATTCTTTTTCACCCAAATAGATGCCCGTTTCCTTTAAGCTTATTAGCTTATGCGAGTAGGCTATGTTAATACATCATCACAATGCAACGAGAGACTAACGGGTCCATCTCGATTACACCATTTGCCAATATCAAGAAAAGTGTATCATAGTTCCTAAAAAATTGGAAACCTAAGCGTGAGACTTCAAATCATAAGGCTAAATTACATGTTGGATTTAATAACTACATTTTTTTAAAGTATATAATATTTATATATGACAAATGATTTAACAACATGGTACCTTTACCCAAAATCAACACAGGTGGTTAGTAGAGAATATCTAAGGGCACGAGATAGAATGAAAAGGTGGAATATATCTCTCTTCCTAAAGTATACAAAATTTCATGCGTCTTTGGTGAGCTTTGAATCATTGACCTCTTGCGAGGTTGAGTTCTATCTGTAACTTGGATACCGCTAGACCAAAGACCTTATAGAGTTATAGGTATTGATCATCAATAACCTCGTTTGCGGAATAATTGGAATACAAAACCAAAATGAAAATGAAAACGAAAACTCATGTAAGTAAAGCTTCTAAGCAATAGAAATTTCTATCTCTCATTATCATCATTATTACACCAACATTAATTTGTAAGAAAAAGATACAGAAGAAACCTAGAAGAAAAGAGAACATATAAGCTTTAATATCACACCATTTTTCTGAATTTAATTTGGAAAAAGACACCTACTTTATTCAGCTTATTATGCTTAATAATGGCTTTGAGGAGCGCATAAAGTTGCGGTCAACTATTCCAAAACAGCAAAAATGGTTGGAAGCTATCTCTATATATAAGATCTCCTTACAAGGGAGGAATAAGAAAATACATTGTATATACAAAATATCGTGATAGATACCGAAGAACTAATATAGAACTTCAGTGCTTGTGGTGCCGTATTGCAAGAATTTTCTTATAGAATTCTTGAAAAGGGGCAAGTTGCATATGATCCACATACCTCGTTTTATAGCAGCCTATGCATTTAATGCAGCACTGCAACTCCAACGCGTGTCTTCATCTGATTTGTTGATCCAAGTACCTTTGTACTTTTCATATCAACATTTTGATATGATATAGATATTGTTGCTTCAACAGGGTGAATGGTAAAAGAACTATGATGATAATAAAATAGTACTTTTAAACTTACTTTGTCTGACATGCTCAGCAAATGGGAACATGGGTTGGAAATTTGGTCCCAAAGTTTTTCATCAAATATTCATCTATGTTTTTTTTTGTATGCAGAGTGTACAGTAAAGTAAGTAAATGAAACTTGAATCCAAATATTACTTACTTAGTCTAACATGTTGAACATGTTCACGCACTAGGATTAGAGTTGGTAAATGAAACTTGGTCCCAAAGTCTTCACTTGAAATCAGATTGCCAGATAGTATTTGTCAAACTATCTCACTTATCTGTCTTCTGATCTTCGGTCGGCTAGATGATAAATCCAATCCACTTTGGTGTCTATCTAACTTGAATTAAAATAATCTCTGATTTTGCTAAAGGCATTTTTCTTAATCAGACAACAAATTACAAAATTGAACTCTAACAATGAAAATCCTATTTACAAGGATGACTGGGTATACGAATTACAAGGTGCATTTCAGATATGTACCAAAATCAAATCCTAAACTGTCAGTGCCTATACAAATCTGATCCTCTAACATTACGGATCCTCTTTGGATTTAATTATAGGCAACAACTTCAAATCCTAAAACATTCTAAGTGTTTGATCGGATGTTATTATGTGTTATCATCAAATCCAATGATCGAGTCCAACAATCTCCCCTTATTTGTTGATAACACAATAGATAAAATAAAAGCACTTAAAGGAACAATGGTACCATAACTCATAAAAAGTTTATACTTTGAACTCATAATTCTAGTGATCTCTTTGTTCTGTTTTTCCTATTATCTTTTCTCCTTTTTTTTGAAGGCTTTTAATTTCTTAACTTGTTTTTAATTTATTTACTTTTAATTTATTTTTCTTTTTGGATAGTGTTATATACCAAGAAAAATAAAATACTGAAAACTCGAAGTTTAGTTATCCTAGCAGTATTTTAAAATTAAAAGAAAATAAGATAGATTTTCCTTGTGTATATCCTTTATTCAATCAGTGAACATTATTCTACATTCCATTTCAAGACAACTAAATATCAGACTCACTAAATAAGTTGTATCAGCTAGATTTAGCTCATCTGATCTTTGGTATCGAAAGTTCCCTGAGAAATCGGTAAAACATAATCCTTTTTCAGTGATCAACAATACTGTTTTTTGGAGGCTTCGGAGAAGCGGTGGAAGAGAGAGATGTTTCGAAGGATTTGGACTTATGGGAACAGAGGGGATAGCGTTCAGATGGCTTGTTCTTTCAGATAAAGAAGGTGGTTTCAATCGGAGGGAATACAAATCGGCTAATTTGGACTTTCAATTACTTATTTCATTGGTGTTTTCATCAGTTAAAACTTATTCTAGAGTCATCTTGGCTTTTCTCTTACCCACTTATTTAAGATGTTCATCTCATGTTGGATATTTTTCTATGATCAGATAAATTTCCTCAATTGGTTACTCCCCCTTAATCAGGTGACTATTTTAATCAGTTTCTCCCCTTCAACTGGATGCTCATCATTTGACTTCCCCTTAATAGTTGCTTTATTTGGATCGGATTGAGCTATCTTTGAGGTGTCAATTTCTTCAACAATTTTGAAGATAGTAGACTCATTAGCATCATCGACAAGCTTATCTCGATCGGATGGGCTCACTTTATTCTCCTTTTTATTCTTTCCTTAGAGTCATCATTATTATCAGCCACTTGGTCACCCATTTATTTATCACCCGCCTTTTCTTCCATCTCTTCATCTAAGCTAGTGTAATAGTTTGTACCTTATTTCTCCCCCTCGGTAGCTTCGAATGATGTTTTAAAGAGTTCACCAAGATGCACACCCAACACCTTAAATGTAACAACCAGTTATTTATGTTAATAAGTGGAAAGTTTGTGGCCAAAGTGAATAAGGTAGGTAAGTTAGGGATGGACCAAATTGCAATAAATGGAAGGTGTTTAAGGGAGTAAATCCCTAGGTCACCTTCCATTATTCCATTATTCTAGTGTTGGCGACTGAGAAGAGAAACGAGAAAGGGAGAGAGGAGCATCAATCGGTAGCAACTCGATCAAGAGAGCTCAAATTGGTAAGCCTCAGTTCCTTCCTTTGATTTTCTTAGTGTATGCCTTCTTAATCAAGGGATTTGGGTGTTTTAGTGGTTGAACACTGTGTTTTTCCTCTTGGTTAAGATTTTGTGGGTTTTGGGTGATTTTGGATCCTTAAATGAGGTAAAAGATTTGCTAATTAGTCGTTTTAAGCTGGAAATATAGGTTTAATATGTTATCTAACAAAGAATGGGACTGAATCGCACTTATTAATCGATTTTAGGAGATGGGGTTTTTGGCAGTGCGACTTCCTGGAAATCGCCTAGTCCGGATAGTTTTTCGGATAGCTTTTCGGATATAGTTTTCCGGATAGCTTTCCGGATATAGTTCTCCAGATATAGCTTTCCGGATTGTTTTCCGGATAGGCTCCGGATATAGTTTCCGGATAGTTTTCGGGATAGGTTCTGGATATAGTTTTTCGGATAGTTTTTCCGGATAGAGTTACTGGATAGTTGTTTCCGGGCAGCGAGTTAATGAAAATTGTTTGGTGAACCTTAGGTGTTGGGTTCGGCTCGGGTTGTTCAAGAGTGAGACGTGTGCTTACGAAACCATACTAATTAGATGAGTTCCCTTAACCCTTTTTACATGAAATGAAATGTCAAATGCTTTACTGATCATGGTATGTTTACGAGTATGACTTGTTTACGAACTTTTATAAATTCTCGCGTGAAAGCATGTTTTGGAAAGACTTATTTAGCATGATTGAACGGTTTACAAAGATTTCACGCTTTGTGATTTATTGTTAGTGATGTGTATATGCTATGTGGAGTTTGGTTGCACAGTGGGATCAGTGTACCTCGGTATCTGATGATCCCTTGGGAGTCTGTTATGAACCGGTGGGATGGAATTCGTTTCCTTCCTATTCGGGTAATGGGGAGTCTGCTTGGGCCCCGATATGAGACGAGAGGGGAGTCTGCTTGGGCCCTGATCGTGGTTCTGTTATGTACGATCCTTGAACACTGTGCAAGTACCCATGTATGGAGTTTATGTTAAGATGCATGATTTATTAAAGAAATGATATAGACTCATTGTTATAACCGCTTTGAAGGGAATTCATTAGACCGTTTGGTCTAACCCTCGCTTTTCAAAACTAAACCATTTTCAGGGAAGCACACTAGTGGTGCTTCGAGCAAGGGTAAGGAGACTGCTTGAGCTAAGAGATGAAGGCTTTAGCAAAGGACACTATAGTTCCGTTAATGTACCCCTTAGTTAGAACTCTCGGTTGTGGATAGAATGCCTTCCCGCTGAAAATTTTGAATAGTTCAGACTTTAATGTTTGTTTAATAAATTTTTTATGTAATTGGGACCCATTTGGAGATTTATTATCTATGTTATGTCTGTTGAATGTAATCGGTCAGATCATGTGATATTGTTTGCACACTTCTACCAAATGCTTCCAAACATTTCTGGAAAACTGCAACCAGAGAGACTTGGAAGATTTTCTTTATTTTGGAGGACCTGAGAGGAGTCCGTATCCTCATTGTGAACTTGTTGAGATGTGTTAGACTTGTCTTTCGGTGTTGCAATAATGTCCTTTTGTGATTGAATTGAGTAGGTGGTAGAGTTTAGGGTTTGGGGGTTTGGATGTCATGGATCTTGAGTTGCCAACTTTAATAGCCTCTTACTATTGAAAGTGTCCAGACCCTTTGGGTAGACGTGAGCTTCCTTAGAGCATCTCATTTGGATAAGAATGTAAACATTCGTTTTTTTATTTTGAAAGTTGGGAAACTGGGGTAGGTGTTAAAGGTTCAATTGGCACCATAGTATGTGAAATTGGAACGAGAAATTAAAACAAGGAGATAAAGAGAGAAAAAGAAAGAGATAATCAGTGGTGACTATAGAGAGGAGATATTCATGACCAGGATATCTGCGACTACCAAATCCTCGGCCTATGATCCTGACTATCCACGAAACACTGTACTTAGGACATTTCTTACTCTATACTAAAGACTACATCCATTATATTTTCTCTTTATTGAAGGTTTAAAGACCAAATCGGACCATTTATGATAGAGGTCATAGCCAAAGACCAACATTCAAAGCACATCAATAAGATGACTGTTATCACCATTAAAGGTCATTGATATAAAGCATAACGATGAGCACACACGCACACCCAGATATAGAGTGACTCGAAGATACTTACAAAAGGACACATTGGAATACAACCAAAAATCTCTCTCGAATCCATTCTAAAGCAATCTCAACAAGTCTCACGACAATGGCTCACGGTTATCTGGACACATCTGTTTATTTACACTTATTTACACTTTCCACGTCCTGTAATGGCGAACCTATGATTAAAGTTGACGTCCTTGATTGACGTCCTTAGTGCATCGTCGATATCTTTTATCATCCACGGTTTTTACGCTTGATAGGGGTTTTCCGTGTCACCAATGCTCGTCTCTATTTTAATTTTTTGTTTGTTAACACGAAGAAACCAATCTTTAATTGTAAAAGCTCTACAAATCAACCTTAAATTATCTTTGTTATAGTTTTTGGCGTAAACAGTGTTCTATAAAAAGATGGGTTTATAAGACACTTCTAAGAAAACGTCTTATAAAATAGCTAATACGACATTTTATTTGAAAAATGTCCTAAAAACTTGTGGTGATGCCTAAAAGTGTCTTATAAACTTATTGTAACACTTTTAGATATGACGATTTATTTTTAGGTCTGGTAAACTAAAGTCATATAAAACTATCTTTTATGACAAATATTTTAGGCATCTTGATTATAAACTCAATTTTCTTAGAGTGAGATAGGCATGGCAACGGGGCGGGTATGGGGCGGGGACCCCCATCCCCGGCCCCGGTTTGTAATACTCTCCCCCGGTCAAACCCCGGTCAAACCCCCTAAACCCTTAATAACTAATAAAATATATAATTTTTTTAATATATATATATTTAATAAAAATATACGTTTTTTAATATATATATATACCGGGTCCGGGGCGGGGCGGGGACCCCCATCCCCGTCCCCGGTTTTCTTAAATGGGGAATCCCCGGCCCCAGTACCCGGTTTGGCGGGGAATCCCCGGCCCCGGTCGGGGCGGGTGGACCAGGTTTCGGGACGGGTCGGGGCAATTTGCCATGCCTAGAGTGAGATGTCGATACCAATAGCATTGGAGCGTTCAAAATCGACATAGGGAGTAGCTACGTAGATATCATAGTCATGCATCATGATCTTAGGAATACCGAATGACCATTCCTTTGGAAATGGTTCCAACACCTCAACCAAGCGATCAATTGAAGTAGTCAACTCATGTATATATCAACTATCATTATACTTGTTAGACGAGATGCTAGAATCTTTTATATTTGCTCATTCGAAACAAAAAATGTCACTACAATAAAATCGGGTTTATTAGACGTCAAAAATGTCTAAGTATCCTAACAAGTTGCTTTATAGGACTAAGTTTATAGGACCAAACAATTGTGTCCCCTTTGTGAAGGTATTGCAATAGGTTTATAAATTGTTTTTGCCGTCCTAATTAACAAGATTTTTATGACACTTTGACTGAAACACATTCTATTAATTTTTTTATGACATTAGTAGAAGAAACATCTTATAAAATCAAGTGTCCCATACAAAAATGCATTCACAAAGACACTTCTCAAAAATGTTTATAAAATATCTTATGCGACACTTTATTTTAAAAGTATCGTAAAAAACTGTTAAAGTATAAAAAAACGTGCAATAAACAAATTGGAAATGTTTTTACATTTGACATACAATTATATGTATATAAACGTAAGTACTATCAAGCAGTATATAATGATACTTATATACGTTCCATTTTTATCGTAATACGTGCTTACATACACACTCCAATGTCCATAATGAGTAGGAGGGACATCGTAATCTAGCATTATGCTCTTAAAAAAAGCAAGAACAAGGTAAAATAACACATCTATTTTATTCAATTGTTTTATTATTGATGCCTTAAGGCTTAAACCACGCATTAATATTTACTTTCTGTTATCACGATTGTGACACCCACTAAAATGGCATTCTTAGGAAAGAAATATTAGGAAACAAAATATGCTTATCACCATATACATGTCGATCTAATCAAGATTGGTATGATGGAATGGTGCATATAATTAACAATTGTAACATATTTATTTTCAATATGAAGACGTAGGCCATATCTTATTTATAATTCATCTTTATGTATAGGTTTTCTAAAAAGGTTCTTTTTCGGGGAATTTTATTTTTAGGGCTTAATGGTGTTTCATGCTTCAGGCGTGGTTTAGACTCATCAGTGACTTTATCATTTGTTTTTTCAACTCGGACTTCAATTCAAGTTAGAGCATTCACAACTAGTATATATATATATATGATTTAAACATTTTTTGTATCAGTAAACGCATCAGGTAATTAATTTGCAATTTCTTGCAAATGCATTATCTTTTGCACTTTTGTTTCACATTGTTTTTTGCGAGGTTAAAGAGATAACAATGACGGTTCACACCATGAAATGGCAATCAACAAAATGTGTTGTAAAAACGTTGTCTAGTTAAAAATAACAACATTGTCTCATTAAAAATGCACTTATGATTTAAACACTCCTTTTATGGATTTTTCCTTTCTCCCATAATGATAAGAACATTGTCTCATTAAAATGGCAAACAACAAATTATGTTGTAATTTGTAAAAAAAATCACCACTTAGTGGTTCAAGGTATGTTATGATAGATGATATTTCACACCCAACATATATTCCTACCTTTCTTTGAGGGCCCATTTCTGGCTCTTGACCAAAAGCAAGTTGTAGAGGAGTGTATGTATGATATGCACCCAGTCTCATGCGAACTAATGATGCAACAAATAAAATCGCATGACCTCGTGTAGAAACTAGAAGTTTTGTTCTCATTATTAATGGTCTAGCTTTTAATCGGAGAATTTTTATTAATTATTCAGCTAAACCATTTTGTATGTGAATTCACCGGCATCATCAAGTCTCATTTTTTTTAATAGTATAATCTATAAAACGTGTTCTTAATTTAAAATTTGAGTAAGAAACTTTGCAAATGCCACATTACAAGTTGATAAGAGGAAAGCATGAGACTATCTACTTGATGCATCTATTAAGATCATGAATTATCTAAATGGTCCATATGGTGCATGAATAGGTCCATGCTTATCACCTTGAATTCTTTCAAGAAATATGGGTGATTCCTTTTCCATTTTAGATAGTGAATGTCTCACAATTAATTTTTCCAGTGAACAAGTTACATTGAGTAACTTTACCTGTTTAAGGGAGTTTACGGTCCTTCAATGGATGTTCATGTGTACTTCCAATTATCTTGTGTATCATTATTGATCCCGAATGACCTAACCTATCATGCCATTAACTAAATATTACAGGATGTTCATATAAACAAGATGAAGTATTGGTAGTTTCACTAATACATTGTTATTATCAATAATATATATGCATATATTTCTCATTACGTGGGGTCATTGTTCTAGTATCATATCCATTAAGATATACAACATTGAAACTTAATAGGTTCCTTTTCAATTTTGGAGAAACAAAGCATTATTCATAAGGAACTTTGTACCATTCGGTAATAAAAAAGAGTCATTCCCAATTTTTCTATCGTGTCTGTAGGACTTGATATAGTACGTGTGGTTCCTTTAGTTTGTTTTAAGTAAGAAAAACATTTCCTAGCTTTTAAGATGGTGTGTGCTACCATTATCCGGTATACACAGATCTCCAACATTTGCTTGATGTTATGCTCTGATGGGATTCATATCAAACTTCAAATAGGCAACAAATTGTGAGTGTATATAATAAGAATAAGAATCGTAATAATAGGATAACATTATTATAGAAATATTTTATATGAAAAATGGAATACATAGTTATTAGACAAAAAGACTACTAACATTCATATACTCAAAGGTCGATATTGTTAAGGAAATCATAAATATTTAGATCAGTATTTGACAACTCCAAGTTGTATATAAGGTTAATTCCTTTTTTTAGAGATTCTTTATATAGTTGAGATAGAATGTGGAGGTATGCGACATGTCCTTTACCAGTGCTACCACAACTGTACCAAGAACCTTCACGATTATGAGAATGACGTGTTCCATCATCATGTTTTGTCATTCTTAGCTTAGTCTTAAGTTGGGTTTTATAGCCTTGTGAAGCATGATAGTTATTTTCTCTTTGCCCATGACCATGATCGTGAGGGCGGCCTCGACCAAAATTTGTAGTTGTGACCATAAAAATGGTTTGACCAAAATTACCACGACCACGTCCACATCCTTGTCCACGGAAAATATTTCTAGGACCATCATCATTTATAGCATTTGCTTCAGTAAGTGCTAATGAACATGTTGAACGTGATTGATGGTTTTTCATCAAAAGCTCATTATTTTGTTCTGGAACAAGTAAACATGAGTTAAGCAAGAATATTGTTTGAATTTCTATAGTCGATATTGTTGTTACATATTTATATGTGATGCATGAAAGTGGGGTAGGTTTTCTCCAAAATATATGCACCAGTAATACTAATTTGTCCTTAAAACTTAAGTTGTGAACATATTCGGAGTAATGCTGAGATATGGTCATTCACTTTTTTAAAATCTTAAGAACTTCAAAGTTCTCCATTCATCCCTAGCAGCCGGAACTAAAACCTCCTTTTGTTGATCAAACCTATCTCTAAGGTCTTTCCACATAATGTA
This sequence comes from Saussurea involucrata, assembly GCA_033807775.1. NCBI lineage: Eukaryota > Viridiplantae > Streptophyta > Magnoliopsida > Asterales > Asteraceae > Saussurea > Saussurea involucrata. Next base: position 175,102,407 of record CM066320.1, on the reverse strand, counting down.
TGGCTCACCGATATTGAGATATTCAAATTGCAACATATCGTTAACATGTCTCTGAAGAAAAGCGTTGTCTTTTGCTTTGTCTTGCGACAAGCATTTATTGGCTTCTTTTATAGTGTTTAAAATTCTCATCGACTCAAGATGCATTTTAACATCAATAATCCATGACATGTAATTCTTTCTATTACATCAAGGGTTGGAAACTCAATCTTTGCAAGGTTCGACATATTATAACTATATTGTTAGGACACTGAAGTTGTCCTTTATATTAGAAAGTTTTGTAAAGCAATAGCCGTGTTAAAGGGCTTATGCTTAACTGTTGTAACAAGAGATGTAGACTATAAATAGGACATGTAATGTAGTTTGTAAAAAGAAGTTTCATAATTCAAGATGTAGCTCTCTAATCACATTGTGTTCTCTCTAGTTTAGATTTACTTTTCTAATAAAGCTTCTACATCTTCTTGTTACTAGCGGAACCCCCGTGCTAAGTCTCAGGAGGGGGACATTGTTCTTGGACTTTAGCATAACGCGTGTGTGACATCATTCTGATATTCAGCTTGCCACATACTTTTAGCAACTGTCAAAGTTTAAAAGGGCTCTAGTCTTTCAAGATGTTCAGAAGTTGATTGTTGGAGTTCAGTTTTTGATTGGATTGGAAGAGACGCTTGAGTATTTGCAATCATTATTCTGAAGTTTTGTTGACGATGCTAGACCTTTGAGTGCTCTTTATCATTTTTCTGACTTGATCAACCAGAATTGTGAGAGCTTGCAATCATTGTTCTGGTGCTTTGGTTGTGATTCAGACTTTTGAGTGCTTATAATCATCCATCTATTTCTTGAAGATTGAAGTTCTGGATTCTCTTCATTCAGTGGTTTGAAGTATCTTGAAGATGAGCATTTCTCTACAGTTGCTGAACAATGTTATTTACTTGGGTCGTCTCATCCCTACCGAGTAGCGCGTGTTTTTACCGTTCCTCCTTCGAGCAAATTTGGACCAAGCTCTTAAGCCGAATTCTTACTCAACTCGTAGTCCAACGACGGATTCTCTGTTTTACACTAAATGCATACACTTTGAAGACGATTTTTGTGCAATTAGTCGGGGTTATGGAGTACATTGAATCTGACTTTGTTCAAGGTTGAAAATATGATGAGTAAGAGCAACTTTCAAGGGGGAGCCGAGCCTACATTTGAAGGAAGCACCGCTAAAGTTTTTTCAAGAAAATCAAGGGGGAGATGAGCTAAAGATTTGAAGATGATTTGCTTTCCAAAACTTTAGGGGGAGAATGTTAGGACATTGAAGTTGTCCTTTGTATTAGAAAGTTTTGTAAAGCAATAGCTGTGTTAAAGGGCTTATGCTTAACTGTTGTAACAAGAGATGTAGACTATAAATAGGACATGTAATGTAGTTTGTAAAAAGATGTTTCATAATTCAAGATGTAGCTCTCTAATCACATTGTGTTCTCTCTAGTTTAGATTTACTTTTCTAATAAAGCTTCTACATCTTCTTGTTACTAGTTCTTGGATTGTATGAAGATCATGACCTAACATATATATATATCAAAACGAGAAAAAAATTAGAATACATTCATGTCGATAAATATTACATTACAGAGAAGTGGGAGAACCATAAGTACAAACATAGTTAAGAAAAAAACAAAATTCATCTGGTGGGAGATTACTTAAAGGAATGATTAGTAACATAAGTATTACAATGACGAGAATTACAACCGGATGAAGCATCTTCGGCAAAAAACTTCTTTATTTGATGAACTAGAGAGAAGAGTAAGTGTTTAGAGAAAGAACTTAATCCTTCATTTATAGTGTAAAATGTATTCGTTGGAAATGTGTTTCTTATCGCTATATATAGCCGCAAATGATTTTGTAGATAAAAAAAGATAATCAATATATGAAATCAATAGGGATTATAATACCAGTGATGGTAGGTATAAGATGAAATCAATGATAAAAATTAGTAAAATAAATAAAAATTAACATGCTTAGACAATATTAGTAAGAGAATAAACATATGCACAAATAAATGTTGAAAAATTAGTATGACCATAAAGTTAAGTACGCATAAATAAAAGTTAGTATAAATATAAAAACATAAGTAAAGATTAGAATATGCAAGAATAAAAGTTAGAAGGTTAGTTGTCATAATATCTATAATAAAAAGTCATTAACTTTCATATTGTTTATTTTGGTATTTACCTTCTTAACCTGTAGTATTAACGAAATGTATACCTTGATTAGAGCTCTTGTGCTGATAACATATGGAGAAAAAAAAGGAGAAGCTTGGAGAATCTGAAATACTTATGCAATTATATTGAAGTGTATTCTTCCTTTTACAAAAGGGAATATTTATATTATATAATCTCCTATTCACCTACAAGAGCAAGGCGCTTTAGAGAAGGAACATTCAGAGAAGGTTTCAGAAGTGTGTCTGAAGATATGTTTTAGAGAAGGGATTGGAAGAAAAAAATGTTATGTATAGTTAGTTGAAAGTTGGATGAGTTTTAGGGGAGGAAGCTAGTCCAAACATATTATACGGTATGGAAAACGTTTTTAAAAGCATTAGAGACACTTTTAAAAAAAACTCTAAAAATGTGAACAAGATTCAGTAACGCTTTTATAAGCGTCTCTAAAGGGTCGTTGTTGTATCTCGCAGATCTATCTGAGGCTGAAATACCGGTTCAGAAAAATCCTAAGGTAAAAACACAAAATAAACAAAAGGATGCCTTGGAGTATACGCTGCAAAAGAGAAACGTACAGTGAAAAATATGAGCGTCATGATTCTAACACCGCAAATTCTCAAGATCACGTTCCTCAAAATAGGAGACAAGGCATGTTTGAGGTGTAAAAAGAGTTAGAGTTCACCCCAGCCAGTGGTGATAAAAGAAAAACAAAGTCCGTTTAGCAAACCATCAATGTCAAAGGTAAGCTCTCTTGGTATTCTGGCGATTATGTTATGATGGCAACTTTCTGTGCTCGGTCCATCTTGGATCCTCTGTTAAAAAAAAATTCTAAAAGGGTGTTCTAGGCTATGCCTAGACTAATCCCTTGGCAAATTATGACTGCAAGACATCAATTAAACTCAGTGACCACAATTGTCGTGTATGCCTGGATTCGAACCCTGGAAAAACAGAGTGTGTTATTATAGACCTTTTGACTATAAGGTTGTGTTTGGTACGCAAACATGATTGAACATTTGTAGTTTAGTAATTACCAATCTTGTCTTATTTCCTTAGTTTTGTTCAACTTGGTGATGCAGAAGAAATGCATTTTTTATCCCCTTAGGGAAGTCAAAATTTTGTCCACAACCACAAAGTGTGATTATGTACAATCTTCTGAAACTCTTATGCCTTCCAAAATCGAGTGTACTTTCAATAACAAGTAAATATAAAAACACCGTTGTTGTATTTTGTTTCTTATGATGGTTCAAGCTCAAACTTTGCCATGTTTTCCATCTCGGAAGCTAAATCAAGATTTCTTGAATTGTTCTTAACGCCGTCAATATCAGAGTTCGGTTCATTTTGATCTCTATTAACTTGATCCACTCTGATCTCAGGCTTTTGCAGAAGTGAAACATCTGTTTGGATTGGACTTTCTAATCATTCATAACATTTATTTCTTCCTTCTGCAGAAAAGGCTCGGGCTATTGTAGGAGCGAAACATATGTTTAGATTTCATGTGGATTTTCTTCATCGTTATTCGTAACTTTTGTTTCATCCTTCTGCAAAAGAGGTGCATGCTTCCTCACCAACATCATATCAGGATGAATAATACAATATTCAGGATGAATAATACAATATTCAGGATGAATAATACAATATTCAGGATGAATAATGCAACATTCTTGATGAATAATACACTAATTCATGATTCATGTATTATTCATCATGAATCGTGTATTATTCACGCCGAATGATGTATTATTCATCATGAATGATACATTATTCATAATAAATAATATATGAATGACCCGTTAAGGTGTAGACACATGGACCATTCTCTTTTGTTCCCCAATTCACACCCAAAACTTGGGTTTATTAATTATGAATATGTGTGCACATCCCCGGGTGTCCACATTCAATATGAATAACAAAGGTAGACGTTCATGTAACAACCCAAAATCTCCAAAAGCAAATTCATAACCAAAAGCCCATAAGGGTCCCAACATTTTCAAAAGTTAAACAATAAGTTCCAAGAGTACGGCGGTTCACATACGAATACAACCGAGATGTCTAAAAAGAAACAAAGAAACGGATACAGGTCTCTAGCTAGTCGCCTCTAGACTTCAAGCCTTCTCCTTTCCCTTGGAGGAAGCACCTACCACGCCCTTACCTGAAAATGGTTTTCAAGTTTTGGAAAAAAAAGAGGGTTAGACCATAAGGTCTAGTGAATTCCCTACTCAACAGTTTAAATCACAATAGAAAATCATGTAATAACCACAACCGCCTTATGCCCATTTAGCAAAACAATAACACACAAGGTAGTTGCACAACGTTCATAGACCACTCCTACCACACGGTAGTAACCACGATCGGGGCCCAAGCCGACTCCCCTCTCGCCTTCGGGGGGCCCAAGCAGACTCCCCATAACCCTCGTATATAGGAAACGGATTCCACACATACGGAGATATATTACAACTCCCATGGGGTATGTAATACCCCAAGGTACACTATGCTCATTGTGCAACTCGACTCACAGGCATCACGTCAATCAAAGATTAATATCAAACAAGTCAATGCAAGTATAATTTCAGATGTTTTATAACATGTGTGATCAACCTTCGTATGCATATGAATGATATGGATAAGTTCATACCAAAATTCAGTAGATAAGCTTGCATAAAACAATTCGTTTGAGTGGGAAGGGTTAAGGGAACTCACTTGGCTATTCGACACCCTAACTGAAACTCACTTTTCACCAACCGAACACCTGCATTGGGGTTATAGAAGTGATGTTAAGCCCTCTAATCATGCACCAAAAGACCTTCCCTAAACCCTAAAATAAACCCCCACGATGCCTCATACCAACACTGTAATACCCTCAAATTTGGAAAGAGCAACTAATTAAAATTTCGATATTACATCCGACACAATAGGATTTATTCCTATAATACAATAGGTGAAATACCTCGAATAAAAATCTATATTCAATCTCAACATTATATAGTCCAAAATATTACTATAAAAACTAAAACCACATCGGGTGTTACTTAATCCAAGTATAAGTTGCTAATCCCAAAGATGAATGCGGAAGACTTCACTTAAATTATTCACCTCTCGAGCACGATACTAGCATACGATCTTTCCCACGTGTCACTAGACCTACTCCCAATCTGAAACCTGTTGCACATGCTGACAAATAAAAAAGTTAGGCTAACGCCTAGTGAGTTCAAGAGTTTAGAACATGATTTATATAATTTGTAGAAAGAAAGTTTGTGACATAAATCATGATTTCCAAAAGAGTTTTATGAAATGATGTAAACGACTAATTTTCCAACGCACACAAAATTTATGAGAAAAGTTCCCAAAAATGTATATAGCGTTTTTCTAAAATGAATTCCAATCTAACTCAGTCAAAACGTATTTGACATTAAATGTCCCAATGAATATAAATTTGGACAAAACTCCAATATTTAAAACATCCAAATAGGATGAGGCATAGAACTTTTCCAATAAACCATGAAGACATTTCATATATAAATAAAGAGCTTCACCGAAAATATGGATAAAAATACTGCCCAAGAACAACACCTTTCGGTGACGGGGGATACCCGATTCCATCGAAAGTGACGGGCACACAAAGTTAAGTCACTCGTGATGTTACTGGATTACACCTCAAGTCCCGACCTTAGTTCCCATGCCATAAATACATCACAACCTTAAGCCATAAATAGATTGTCTTTATTGCATACCCCGTAGAGTTACACCTCAAGGACTTACAGGGACCATATTGCCTATCCAGTCTAGACGAGTTACATCTCTAGGACTCTCGTGTCTCGCACAGGCATGCCCGCTGATACTAGCCTTCCAGCACCCTGTGACAGTCATACTCGCTAGTGGCCCCACGGCCTGACGCATATTCCCATGCGTTCCCATAGTCCACCCCTCATGCAAAAAGAGATAGACCATCAAATAAAGACTGGCTCACTTGCCTATGGATCCAATGCAACACGGTCTACCAAAACATGCTAAACCCGAAATGAAAGAAGCACCCAAGCATGTAAATATCAATAATGAGCAATAAAATGCATCAAGTTGCAATAAATGCAAACCATAAATAAGACTCCACATTGAGCCATTTAAAACCGGACAAATGTCCCCAAACTTTCTCAAAGACAAACTCGAGCAAAATGCTCCAAACTCGCTAGACCCATCAATGGCGGTCATCAATGCATAAAATGTGTTTAAACATTGTTTAGGTAAACAAGTACCCCCAAATCATCCTTAACTCCAAAACTCGACACGGTTTAAACAAAAAGGGTTTCCCAAAGAACTCATACCCTTATAATTCTCAAAATAACTCTTGACACTAAATCGTGTATTTCCCAAATGGTTTATAAAATCAATTACACTAAAATGATTAAATCATCAAATAGACATCATTTTGAGCAATTAATCTTTTAAAGACATATTATGATTTCTAACCATCCAAATAACCAAAAGCCCCAAATATGGGTGTTTTACACATTTATGAAGATAAATATTTCCAAAGAGTTAAACTAACCAAATAATTCATCCATTATATTTTCAAGTAAAACACAAAAATATTTGGAAAATACTCATTTTAGCATGTACAAAGTTTCGCAAAGTAACTTGAACTCACCTTGCTAGATTTAGGCTAAATCTAGAATTTCTCCAAACGTAAGCTCCCTTGACGAAGTTTGCATCCTCAAGCCAAAACCTCCAAAAACCTAAATTCATAACTTCCAACCATGAATATTCATATTCAACACTTTAAAACCATTCCCCAACCATCTTATATCAAAATCTCCATTTTGACCAAAAACCCCAATATTAACCTAACTTCTCCAAAATCATCCAAACCGAAATTGGAGAAAGAAAACACTAGGAGATCATCAATGGAACATTTATAACTCATATAAAAGTATAGAAGCTAGGAGGATGAACTCACCACTTAGGTTTTGATGAAAACCTAGAAAACCTAGAAAACCCCAAAAATCTCTAGTGTTGTGGATGAAACTTGCTCTTGCATCAATAAATGAAATCACTAGCATAAAGTGGATAAGGAACACATTAATCTCCAAGAAAAAGTCACAAAATCAGTTAGGGTTCGTGAGGGAGGAAGGGAAAACAATTTGGGAGAGAAAGGGAACAGATTTGAGAGACTTACCACCACCAAACACCCTTGAATCTTCCTATGAACTTCAAAACTCTTTCTAGATCCTTGAAGAGCTCTCAAAATCGGAACCATAGCAACTTGAATCGCCAAAATCGGAGGTGAAACGAGAGAGATATGAAGAAATGAAGTTTGGGGTGTGAATTTCGTATTTGACAGCAACCAGGTACCCGACCGCGACAATGACACGCGACAATGACACGGTCATAGTCGCTGGTCATAGTCGCACAAAGCGTACCGTAGGTTGTACCCTTGGCGCGACAATGACACGCGACATTGACACGGTCATAGTCGCTGGTCATAGTCGCACAAGGTGTACCGTAACTGTTTTGGCCATAACTTCTTCGTTATAGCTCCGTTTTCGCTCCGGAAAGAACCGTTGGACTCGTATACGAATTCCTCATCCAACAAGACCATAATATCTAAGATTTAACCCAAAATCTTACCTTTCATATTTTTCTTAAAAGACCGGTTTCTCACTGATTCAAAATTATGCTTATCCGAAAATTACGGGTGTTACAATCCTCCCAACCTTGGGATGATTTCGTCCTCGAAATCTAAAATCCTTTACAACCAAAGGCTAGCCGACTCAACGTTGACCATGATCCATCAACTCTTGACTGGAATCTAAATTTCCATTATACAGTCTATTAAGACAAGTCCTCGAACAAATTCTTACCAACAAAGCCCATTCAAGTACACTGTACTTATGTCCAGGAGAACACCCCAACCGCTGGAATAACTCTTAGTCAGACAACTTCGGTTGTCTCCCAACCTTAGATGTTCCATGCTTCCCAATCATACCAAATTTACACGTTCTTAAATTTTCTCTCCAAACCAACCCGACGTTCAATCACTACCAACATCAACCCAAGCTTCAGAATTCCCCAACTAATCCCGCTAATGAACTAGCATTTACTCTCAGCGGATTCCACCAATTTTAACACGAACGGTCATCACTGACCCATCAGTTACACAATCTCAAGAATGTGTCCAATTAACACTTACCGAGTCGACAGTTTCTCTTACCGCACAAGGAAAGTCATTTCCCTAAATCCTCTTATCACATAAAGTATCTTAAGATTTCTACTACTATTACCATCATTCTTTTAAAAAAAATCGGACTACAATCCCCTGATTACACCTAGGTGCTTGGTCTCAAGCCCAAAAGTCGACACCTAAATGCACCACCTACCTCAACATAGGTTACCGTGAATTTATTCCCTTAAGTACAAAGGGCATCATCCCCTTAACCGATACTATTCGGAGTACAGTACTATCACGCGTGAAATACCCAACCTTCCACCGTCGGAGTGCCACACACACTCACTCTTAACTGGGTTATTTACCCTTTCCAAGGTCCTAACGAGTTCAAGGTTTTCAAGTGTGTTATTTAACAAATATGCCATTCACAAAACTTTTCATAGAAACTTTCAACATAAATATTTCATATCAAATTTAAACGTACGCATAAAACTACTATTATCAATTCGGTAGTTACGCAAAAATGGACACGCTCGTCCCACATATGAAAATCATGTTGAAAATTATTTCATTGCAGTTCAGATTATCAACAAAACGCAAAAGCGCAATAAACAATTTTCTTTAAAATGAACCGCCACAGTTCTAGTATGGATTGACTCATGACATGCACGTAAAGTAACTGCTCGACTTTAAACAGGGTGCAACAAAAGGTGTGCACGTATTTCAAAAGAAGTCCAACGACATTTGACTCCAAAATTTTCCTTCTAACCATAAAATGGCATGGAACAAGATTTACCAATCAAAATTTGCGCGCGTCAGTTTATTATACAAAACAAGGAAACGATTCATAATTACACCTCAATCAAAACACAAAACAACTTGTGTAAGTTCCTTATTTAAGACAAAACCAATACGTTTCCATCATTTGAAATTATCAACTAAAACATCATGAGAATTTTTCAAATTGGGGTAGACATGCAAGCTTGTAACATTTCCTTGTAATGAAATAACATGCACCAATTACTCACACCAAGATTTCAAAAGATAAAACTCTTTAAATCAATTTCCCAAGTTTCTCCAACTGGTCATATAGTGACACCCGAGCAAAAAGTTTCAGGCAATGCTTGCACACAACAATGTGTTTTCTAAAAACATAAGAGAAAATAAATGCTTATAAATGGTTGACACCAAAAAATTTCAAACCTATTGTCAACTCTCAAAATACACCAACGATGCGCATCAATGTTCAAAACACAAGAAATTACACGCACCATAGTTTATACAAACACTTTTCTAAAATCTTCTTAACGAAGCATTTTGCTCAAAGTTTCGTACTAGAATCATAGAACTTTAAAACGTTGATGTTTAAAAGTTTACCTGTTAAAATATCCAAAATATCTATTTCTTTATAACCAAAGGTTTACAATTTTCCAAAACGTTCCTCGGATCAAAGTTGACCAAATGTCAACGACTCCCACCTTTGTGTTTTCAAAAGGTATAATATTGCAAACTATGCATGATTTCCACAACACCAAAACCTCCCTTTGACCAAATGGCCATCATTTATATAATGAGTTAATAAAGCATTTTCATGCACGACTCGTTTATCAAAGTGTCGAGAACCAAAAGTTGCCAAGCTATGCATACCCCTAAGTCGATATAACGCATTTACATGAAAATGATAATAAAACATTTAACTGACCGAAGGCGCACCAAGCAAATTATTATGAAATGTCGCCAAAAACGTTCTTTCATGCATCACTTAAGTCACGTATAAATCAATCCATACATTGAACTATTTGCAACGAAATACTTAATAACACAAACTTTTGAAAGAAAAGTTACGCGACACTAGAGTTCCATACTCATCCCTTCTTAGTCGCCTTATGGCATAAAATTAACTTTTCTTAACAAAACTCGAGTGGGACCAAATGCCCAACTTAGCTCATAAATTTCCACATAATTAAATAGAGTATGCACATTGTAAAATTGTACCCACACGACCCAAAGCGTCGTACAACAAAACTCCATGAATTTCAATGAACCCAATGACTACAAGTCAACAAAATAGCACCAAACATTGTGCTCCCAAAGTCAAATTGCATTAAGCAAAATCATGGCTAAAATGCCAAATTCTAAAATCCCTTCTATGGCAATACCACATAAACAACATTGTTTAACAACTCACATCAAACAAATTCCCCAAAATAGTTTTACACAGACATCATGGAAGATAACTTTCCGTCCAAACTCTAACATATGTGGAGGAGGAGATCCAATGTTAAAGTCACAAGCCGTAGTTATTGCCCAACATCTCAAACATCATAAAAATACGATTGTCATTACATCCAAAACAAATGTTGAACAATAATGAAATAAGGCAAAACAAATCCCGGCGGAGTTTGCAACTCCCGCAATAAAACGGTTTCATGCACGTTCAAAACCATGATTTAAAATCTTGTGTGTGCTAAACATTTTCAAGATTTGTAACACAATCCATATAAGGATTTGAAACACAAGAAACAGTTGATGTAATTTATTTCCAAAAGAAATTTTGTGCATGACTTAGTCGGCATTCAACGTCTCAACTCATACTCCTCCAAATCCCTCCGGTCCACTATTGTCATCCGGATACTTTAACCTCTTAAGGTGAGTTGGGAATTACATCAATGACCTTACGATTTTTCCTCAAATCAAAGTCGGCTCAATAAGCCTATGGTTCTATTCCAACCATCAATCTTGACCCGAAACGGTCTACTTAAAGCAAATATCATGCTTATCGTCACTCCAAGTGACTAATACTAGAATCGTCCATCTATTCCAACAACTACTAGCTTAGAAACTTCTCCACTACCCCAACGATCATCACATGAAAGTAATTCAAGTATGCACATGTACTAGTAGGTTCACCATGACACTGGCCAGGTGTCACTATGAACGCACCGTACATGATTATCCTTCCTACTCTCGACGTGATTCTCGTTTCTAACAGTTCCATCAACTTCAAAACATCCTATCTTAAAAGTGCCTAAAGGTGAATTTCACTCTCTTTTACTTAAACAAACACTAGTTTGAGTCTAGGTATCCAAAATCAACACCTAAATCTCTCAAACTTATGCTCTGATACCAACTTGTAACACCCTCAAATTTGGAAAGAGCAACTAATTAAAATTTCGATATTACATCCGAGACAATAGGATTTATTCCTATAATACAATAGGTGAAATACCGCGAATAAAAATCTATAATCAATCTCAACATTATATAGTCCAAAATATTACTATAAAAACTAAAACCACATCGGGTGTTACTTAATCCAAGTATAAGTTGCTAATCCCAAAGATGAATGCGGAAGACTTCACTTAAATTATTCACCTCTCGAGCACGATACTAGCACACGATCTTTCCCACGTGTCACTAGACCTACTCCCAATCTGAAACATGTTGCACATGCCGACAAATAAAAAGGTTAGGCTAACGCCTAGTGAGTTCAAGAGTTTAGAACATGATTTTTATAATTTGTAGAAAGAAAGTTTGTGACATAAATCATGATTTCCAAAAGAGTTTTATGAAAGGATGTAAACGACTAATTTTCCAACGCACACAAAATTTATGAGAAAAGTTCCCAAAAATGTATAAAGCGTTTTTCTAAAATGAATTCCAATCTAACTCAGTCAAAACGTATTTGACATTAAATGTCCCAATGAATATAAATTTGGACAAAACTCCAATATTTAAAACATCCAAATAGGATGAGGCATAGAACTTTGCCAATAAACCATGAATACATTTCATATATAAATAAAGAGCGTCACCGAAAATATGGATAAAAATACTACCCAAGAACAACACCTTTCGGTGACGGGGGATACCCGATTCCATCGAAAGTGACGGGCACACAAAGTTAAGTCACTCGTGATGTTACTGGATTACACCTCAAGTCCCGACCTTAGTTCCCATGCCATAAATATATCACAACCTCAAGCCATAAATAGATTGCCTTTATTGCATACCCCGTAGAGTTACACCTCAAGGACTTACAGGGGACCATATTGCCTATCCAGTCTAGACGAGTTACATCTCTAGGACTCCCGTGTCCCGCACAGGCATGCCCGCTGATACTAGCCTTCCAGCACCCTGTGACAGTCATACTCGCTAGTGGCCCCACGGCCTGACGCATATTCCCATGCGTTCCCATAGTCCACCCCTCATGCACAAATAGATAGACCATCAAATAAAGACTGACACACTTGTCTATGGATCCAATGCAACACAGTCTACCAAAACATGCTCCACCCGAAATGACAGAAGCACCCAAGCATGTAAATATCAATAATGAGCAATAAAATGCATCAAGTTGCAATAAATGCAAACCATAAATAAGACTCCACATTGAGCCATTTAAAACCGGACAAATGTCCCCAAACTTTCTCAAAGACAAACTCGAGCAAAATGCTCCAAACTCGCTAGACCCATCAATAACGGTCATCATTGCATAAAATGTGTTTAAACATTGTTTAGGTAAACAAGTACCCCCAAATCATCCTTAACTCCAAAACTCGACACGGTTTAAACAAAAAGGGTTTCCCAAAGAACTCATACCCTTATAATTCTCAAAATAACTCTTGACACTAAATCGTGTATTTCCCAAATGGTTTATAAAATCAATTACACTAAAATGATTAAATTATCAAATAGACATCATTTTGAGCAATTAATCTTTTAAAGACATATTATGATTTCTAACCATCCAAATAACCAAAAGCCCCAAATATGGGTGTTTTACACATTTATGAAGATAAATATTTCCAAAGAGTTAAACTAACCAAATAATTCATCCATTGATATTTTCAAGTAAAACACACAAATATTTGGAAAATACTCATTTTGGCATGTACAAAGTTTTCGCAAAGTAACTTGAACTCACCTTGCTAGATTTAGGATAAATCTAGAATTTCTCCAAACGTAAGCTCCTTTGACGAAGTTTGCATCCTCAAGCCAAAACCTCCAAAAACCTAAATTCATAACTTCCAACCATGAATATTCATATTCAACACTTTAAAACCATTCCTCAACCATCTTATATCAAAATCTCCATTTTGACCAAAAACCCCAATATTAACCTAACTTCTCCAAAATCATCCAAACCGAAATTGGAGAAAGAAAATACTAGGAGATCATCAATGGAACATTTATAACTCATATAAAAGTATAGAAGCTAGGAGGATGAACTCGCCACTTAGGTTTTGATGAAAACCTAGAAAACCCCAAAAATATCTAGTGTTGTGAATGAAACTTGCTCTTGCATCAATAAATGAAATCACTAGCATAAAGTGGATAAGGAACACATTAATCTCCAAGAAAAAGTCACAAAATCAGTTAGGGTTCGTGAGGGAGGAAGGGAAAACGATTTGGGAGAGAAAGGGAAGAGATTTGAGAGACTTACCACCACCAAACACCCTTGAATCTTCCTATGAACTTCAAAACTCTTTCTAGATCCTTGAAGAGCTCTCAAAATCGGAACCATAGCAACTTGAATCGCCAAAATCGGAGGTGAAACGAGAGAGATATGAAGAAATGAAGTTTGGGGTGTGAATTTCGTATTTGACAGCAACCAGGTACCCGACCGCGACAATGACACGGTCATAGTCGCTGGTCATAGTCGCACAAGGCGTACCGTAGGCTGTACCCTTGGCGCGACAATGACACGCGACATTGACCCGGTCATAGTCGCTGGTCATAGTCGCACAAGGTGTACCGTAACTGTTTTGGCCATAACTTATTCGTTATAGCTTCGTTTTCGCTCCGGAAAGAACCGTTGGACTCATATACGAATTCCTCATCCAACAAGACCATAATATCTAAGATTTAACCCAAAATCTTACCTTTCATATTTTTCTTAAAAGGCCGGTTTCTCACTGATTCAAAATTATGCTTATCCGAAAATTACGAGTGTTACAAACACCGAACGATAAACGAAGCAAAACGGTGAAGCGCACCAAACAGGGGCTTGCGCCCCTTACCTCGCGGCTTCATGCCGCGGGCTAGGCCGCGCAAGTCACTGTTTGAGGCTTCCAAAATCTTCACTTGCAAAACACTCCGAAATTCAATCCCAAAAATCCCCAAATTGGTCCCAAGTGCTTGAAAGCTTCCAAAATCGATAGTTTTAGCTAAACACGCCTTTAGGAATCAAAACCCAAATCTAAAACATGTAAATCTCCATGAAAATTATCCAATGATTCATCTCTTTCAACTCCAAAATCTCATTCTTATCAAAACCCAAATTCCCTCCATTGAAATGGTGCAAGCTTCTTAAAGAGAAGCTCACAAACCACAAGGAGATTCATTAATCCTTCTATTTCCAATGGTGATAACTAAAAACTTAGAAATAAGATGAATCATGGTTTTCTACACAAACATCTCCCCAAATCAAGCAAGAAAATGAAGATTGGGGAAAGAACCATACCTTGAAGATGAAGTCTTCAAGCTCCTTGATGCAATCCTCCTAATTCCACCTTCACAAGAATTGTATCCTCTAAAATCTCCTCTTCTCCAATGAGTAGCCGTCAAAAATGAAGAGTGAAAGGGTTTTACTCCATTTAATCCTCTGATTTTGCCACTTAGTCCCTAAGTTTCAAAATTTCTCACTTTAGCCCCAAAACTTCCAGTTATTTCAGATATTGAGAATATGAGGTGTTACAGTTCATTACTATTCATGATGAATAATACAGTATTCAGGATAATTATACAACATTCAGGATGAATAATACACAAATTCACGAATCGTGTATTATTCACCCTGAATGATGTATTATTCATCTTTTGTTCCCCGATTCACAACCGAAACTCGATAGGTTCTCGATTCGTCTCGATGGGTGTTGGGTTACGGTGATGAAAAGCGTGATGCCTTACGACGTTGAAAAGGTGTTGAAGAAGATGATGTTGAGTTACGGACTTACGGTGTCGATGTGTTGTACACACTTGAACACATGTAAATATTCATAATGAATATAACGCATATATAACATTTCATGTAAAAACGGTTAAAACAAAAAAAACTATATCGAGATGGATGTCATATCGAAGAGCACGGAATTCTCGTTTTTTTGATATAATTTGTTTGATTAAAATATTAACAATTTTTAAGATAATTTATTTTAAACTTTAAGGGGGGTAAATTTTTTAATTAAAAAATAAAATAAAAAGTCAAAGATGGTAGGCGTGAGTTTAAATTATATTTTTTTTACCCCTAATCACTTTAATTAATAGTTCTAATTAAAAACTCTATTTAATATAAGTCGTTGGATCAATAAAGATGGAGTGTCCGAGATTCGTCCTCACATGCACAATGAAAAATGAGCTTTCATTTGAATTTTTCTATATATATATATATATATATATATATATGTATATATATATATATATATATAATATTATAAAAGATTTATTACGGTTATCTTGAAATTTAAAGAGATACACACTTTAAAGGAGAATGTAATACCCTTATAATACCCTTATAATTAGCTTTTTAACATTTAATACCCTTATAATTAGTTATTAAATTTACTTTTAATCCCTTAATTTTTTATTTTTCATTTTATACCTTTATGGCCTTATCATATTAACATAAATAATCGTATATGAACTAAAAGGCATTAAAAATCGTATTGTAAATGCCTTCGAATGGCCAACTCTTACACTGTGTTCTCTAATCCGGAGAGAAAAGAAAAGAAAGGAAATTGATGGAAAAGAAAGGGAGAGAAAAGAAAGGAAAGTAAAGTAATTTTTTCATTTGTGTTCTCGAAAGGTAAAGAAAAGAAAGAAAAAAAAATCGTGTTCTTGAACATGAGAGAAAGGAAAGGAAAGATGTCATTTTTACTAATATACCCTTAAAATTATATCTTTTATAAGAAAAAATCGGGTAGTTTTGTAATTTTAATAATTTAAGTAATTTTTTAAATGTTTTTAATTTATTTCATTTCATTTCCTTTCCTTCCCTTTCCTCTCACATTTGGGAGGAAAGTTTTGTAAGAAAACTTATCATTATTTTCCTTCCGTTTCCTTTCCTTTCTATCCTAAAATAGTTTCGAGAACACGAGTTTTTTTTTACTATCCACTCATTTCCCTCCCTTTCCTTTCCTTCCTAAAATGAGTTTCGAGAACACAACGTTAGGCTTTAATCATATTATTAAGTATCATGAATATATACAAATTAATTTGTTTTATATTCCTTACGTTTTCATTTTACATTCTTATCATATTAAATACATAATCATGGATCAACTAAATTACATTATAAAATATATTTTTTTACAAATTATACTATTATAATTTTTTCATCAATAATTTCAAAATAAGTTTGTTATTGAATATCTTTTAATTTAATACTATTGTTAAAAATATCATAAATACGTATCTAGATTTTTCAATAATGATGTATCGAGATTTTTTTTAAACTTGTAAATTTTACACCTTATCTATATGTATCTATCTACACTCCTTTAAAAAATCTATTTTACTGTAATTCTTGAATTTTTAAGATGTACAAATTTCAATTACATCAGGTACAAGTTTAAAAAGCTTTAAAACGTCCACGTTCAGCATCATAATTAAAAATATAGATATTTTTTATTTTTTATTTACGGTTTATACTCTTATAATTAGTTATTTAATTTACTATATATATCTTCTCTTTTTATTTTTCATTTTACACCCTTATGATATTTTTCTTTTTTCACAAATTATACCATTGTAATCGTCTTATAAAAAACTTCAAAATGAGCTCAATTTATGGGATTGAAGACCCACTATCAAGCGAATCATTTTCAATTTTTTTGATTGATCGACCATATTGACCTTGAATTTATATACGATTTTAAAACACATAAAACCATAAAATGATGGAGAATAAAATTAATTATGAAAAAAATTGTTTCTTTCAAGTTCTTGAGTTTAGATTTAAAATTGTACATATATGATATTACATTAAGACTAGTAGTTTGTGCCACGTCTTGAAAATTTAAATGATAATCTTAAACATGGTTCATTTTATTTAAACACGATAATAAAAAGATTATTACTTTTCTCGCAGAGTATAATATCTGTAATTCCCATTTTCGCAAACCTTTACACTGTGTTCTCTAATCCGGAGATAAAAGAAAAGAAAGGGAGAGAAACAAAATGAAAGAAAATAATTTTTTTCATTTGTGTTCTTGAACATGAGAGAAAGGAAAAAAAAAGATGTCATTTTTACTAATATACCCTTAAAATATATATATTTATAAGAAAATATCGGGTAGTTTTTTAATTTTAATAATTTCATTAATTTTTTTAAATGTTTTTAATTTATTTCCCTTCCTTTCCTTCCATTTTCTCTCACATTTGGGAGAAAAGTTTTGGAAGAAAACTTATCACTATTTTCCTTGCGTTTCATTTTCTTTCTCTCCTAAAAAAGTTTCAAAAACACGAGTTTTTTTTACTTTTTACCGATTTGCCTTTCTTTCCTTTCATTTCCTTCGTAAAATGAGTTTCGAGAACACAAGCTTAAAATATAAGTCCAATGCCACAAAATATATTTGAAAGATAATTTAAATATGTAAAATAAAACGGGTTTCACCATTTTAAGGTGACAAGTCTCTTTCGACTTTGTAATACGCCACTCAAATGGTACTGATTTTACAGAGTTAATAATTAATCAATTCCTTGCACGTTAGACCAACTCAATATCTCCTCAATTTACAAAGTGGCAAGTGTTGTGAATTGACAAATTTGCCATTTTAGCTTAAATATTTTCAAAGAAAAATTTGATGTTTTATCTTAACGATACATGACGAAATCTTAATGTTCAGGAGAGATCGAGGGTACACTTTTATATACTCATTTGATTATTAGTTAAACGAGTAAAAATATTTAATATAAACAAAGTCTTGTGAATGATGCATAATATAGTATTAATATTCTGCAATAATGACAAATAAACAATAAATTTATATTATAGTGAAATCTTGCAACATAATATATAGTGTTATGTTGGTGATTTTAGTGTCATCAAACATTTTTGTATATCTGTAATTTACTTGAGATCGATTAAGACGATAAGGCAAACATACATAAGTTAGAGGTGCGGAGTGCGCAATTACAAATGTTGCCTCTATCATCTTATATCGTCGTATAGCGGTGTTGAAGTTCTAAAAGACTTAGAAACTTCTCTAAGTCGCGTTTTTCAGCAATTATCAAGTTGTCGTTGATGGTTGAAAGTTGTCGCTGAAAGTTGATCGCTGAATGCTGAAAAAGCTGAAAGCTGTCAGCTGTCGCTGAAAATGCTGCTAAATTTGAATCCGGTTGTAACTACTTTTTGACCTTATCCATTCGGTTATAATTGTTTTACAACTGTCTGATCGCTTATAACCGTCGATTTCTTATTAAATATGTAAATTGAGAATCTGGGTATAGATATCTCATTTTCCACAGCCTTTGGAGGAGAAAAAAATCTTAAGAAATTATCCCAATACAAAGTTTGTGAACCCAAGGCTTATAGGGTCGAATTGTTGTATTCATGTTGATCCAAACTCTCTCGTTGATTCTATGATAACCCTTAGAATAACTTAGTGAAAACTACAAATGACATATGTATGTATTAATGTTTTGCCATCACTGATAAGCATACAGAGTCTGTTCAGTATCACTGATAATCTTCGTTGTTCTTAATAGTATTCTTTCAGCGATAAATGTCCATCAGTGATAACCTGAGCCTGTTTACTTATCACTGATGATAGCTGATAGTTTCAATTGTAAGCAATGTTGTTTGTAATCCCTGAAGACAAGTTTCGCGACAAAGAGTTCATCGTTGACATTGAAGACAAAGCTGATGAACAAGTGACAAGTCTACTAATGATCTGATGAGGACATCAGTAAAACCAAGACAAGTCCAACACGCGCGACATTTCAAGAGGAAGACTTCAGCGATAGCTGACTTAAGTCAGGACTTCTCTGATGGAAGATCTATTCAGCGATCGCTGATCATGAAGCTTCTACTTCAAGAAATGTTTGACTTATCTACTTGCACACTCCGTACGATTTGTCAGAAGAGACATGCCTTTGTCCAGGATCGTACAACCACTCTGTTACTACACTGTTCACCATACGGCCCAAAGCATGTTGTGCAAAAAGTCAGAAGCATGCATCCAACCATATGAAGACACATGTAAAGTCCTCATGCCATGCATTAAATGCATAGGGTATAAATAGAAGAAATGCTTCTTCAGTTTGAAGGTGGTCTCTCCCTCAATAACTTAGTGCATAGAAAAATATCTTCATTTTTCTATACCTCCTTTTCTCTCTATTTCTTGTGCAAGAACTCTTAGTGATTCTCAAGTTTGTTTAGATTAGGTTCTACTTAATCTTATTCCGCAACAAACTGTAAATTATGTTTGATTTATCAATAAACAATTTAGAAAACCAAAATCTCGTGTTTGTATTCACCCCCCCTCTTCTACAAATTGTTTACTTGTATAACCCCTTCGGGGCCAACAATTCATAAAGTGCTTTCCGACATGATTCTTAAGATTATCTGGTCTCGATACCATCTCAAAATTACACAGGTACTAACATTCATACCTATCTTAAGATTATCCGACCTCAAAATTCCAAACTTCGGACCTATCTCCTAAGTGTTGGCTTCATCAACTCTGTAATTATTACATATTCATTCCTCCTCAATTACACGAAGCCTATTTATGTTCTTGTATATGTTGACGACATCATTGTTATAGGATCTTGGTGGATCCTTATTTCCAACTTCATATCCACTCTCTCTAACCAGTTCCCTCTCAACAATCTTAGTCAACTATCTTATTCTTGGGAGGTGATGTTCAAACATGCTCTTATTTCTAATTCATCGCAAATATATCATTGATCTCCTTGTTTGGGGAAAATGTCAGATGCTAAACCATTCCCAACTCATATAGGGGCTAATATGAGAGTCACTCTTGGTTCAGGTACTTAACTTGACAACCCTACCGACCATCGCATGCTATTTGGAAGCTTTCAGTATTTGGCTCTCATATGGCATGACATTGCATTCGCAGTCAACAAACTATCCCAATTAATGCATCGACCTACAACCACCTATTGGCGGGCTTTTAAACTATTATTCCATTGTTTAAATTGCACCCTTAAAAATGGTCTAAACATATATCTCAACCCCCTTCCATGGCTTCTCTAACTCATATTGGGGCGGCAACGGCCGGTGAGCTTACAGGGCTTCAAAATGTCTTACTTGAGCTTGGCATCACCTTCACAACCACCCTTACTATATATCATGACAACATTGGCGCTATAAATTTAACTACCAACCTTGTTTTCCTCCCTCACATGAAGCATCTTTCTATTGATTAACACCCCATTCAATTCAGGAAAAATGTCCAAGCCAGTGTGCTTTGTGTCACTCGTGTTGTTAACGATGATCAACTGCTTGATTCTTTGACTAAACAACTCACGCATTCCCGTCTTCAAATGCTACTCTCAAATATCGGACTATCAACCCGACGGTCCGTCTTGTGAGGGCATAACAAAAATAAAAAAGGATAACTCTTATCCCTTGATTCTCTCCATCTCCATTTCAATATTATTCATCATTTGTATATTATCACTTACCTTTTTAGTTATTAGATTATGAAATTGTAATTTTTGTGACATATCCTTTACTTCTTTAAGCCCTTGTAATTCTCCTTGTACAACTATCTAAAATCCAGGGCTAATCAAGAATGATTCAAGTTTTCACATTACCATCTCTTCTCACACAGTTCTATATTAAGATTCTAAGTGGATTGTAATTGTAATATGCAAGTCAATCAATTACTAATCAAATGGAACCAATAATCAACCCAAATAAGTAAAGTAAAGTAAACTAAAGCAAAGGTAACCATTTTAGGTGGAAAACGTGGAAAGGGAAAAACCATGTGTGGAGGACGCACTACAACAAATTTGAATTTATAGGACGCCTAAAATAAATAAACGTCATAATAGATTATTTTATAGAACATTAGTTTATAGGACCAAACAAAAAAGTGTCATATCTAAAAGTGTGACAATAAGTTTATAGGACGCTTTTGCGCGTCTTAACAAGGTTTTAGGACATTTTCAAAATAAAGTGTTGTATTAACTAATTTTATAGGACGCTTTTGAAAAGTGTCATAAAACCATCTTTTTAGAGGACACGTGTGTTTATAGGACACATTTTTAAATAGTGTCTTATAAAATAGTTATTAGGACGCTTTATTTGAAAAATGTTCTAAAAAACTCGTTACGACGTCCAAAGACGTTCTATAAACTTTTTGTAACACTTTGAGATATGACACTTTATTGTTTGGTCCTATAAACTTTGGTCCTTAAAATACCCTATTAGGACACTTATTTATTTTTGGCGTCCTATAAACTCAATTTTGATGTAGTGAAGCTAATGACTGGACCACTATGACTTTGATGATGTTCTACTTGAGAGATCACAATAGTCTACCCGTTTGGATGCAATATGCAAAACCTATACAGTCGAGCCACAAATTGCTCGTTTATTTCATCCAGGCAACCTGGAAGTACTAGTAAGTCCCATGACAAGTCGCACGCTACGAGCAGAGTGTTGCACGATTCCATGAGACCTGGAAGTTGCCTATAAGGTCTCATAAAGAAGTAAGAACTCGAAATCTTGGATTTAGTTAAGGCACCAAAATTCAAATACTCTTTGATTGTAGTCGGATATATCTTTTGGTTATCTAAACTTTGGTATCAGTATTTCTCTTCCCTTATATTCTTGTTAGTATTTAGTTTTTATACTTTCATGTTGTTTCATGTATTTCTCTACTTTAGTTTGTCTCTTTGTTGATTTTAGTATTCGTATATATAATTAAATTTCTTTTTTTATATATTTTTACTATTATACTGATATGTCTGTAGTTTTGAGAATATGAATATAAGGCCCTCCGCACCGCCTGCGGGCTCGGCCACGGGCTCGGTGTGGGCTCGTGCGGGCTGCGGTAAGGGGGCTGCGGGCTTGGGGCGAGGGCGAGGGGTGCGGGTTTGAAAACCCGAGGAACCCGTTGATGATTTGTTTTTTTTTAATTTTTTAATCAAACGGCTCTTTCAACGGCTAGTTTTTTTTTTTTTTAATTTAATCACACTATATATATTAACCCTCAACCTCTTATTTTTTCACACCAACAATCTCTCAAACTCTCTCATTCTCTATATTTTAAACAATATGGATTCGCCACAACCCGGTTCACCGACCGCATCATCATCATCCATAGACACCGACGAGTTGTTGAATCTACAAAGAGAAGTTTTTCGACATGCTGCACAATGGATTTATGCAACAGAGAGGGCCGCGAACATAGAAAGAGGTCGAGTAGCTGCAAACGAGCGGCTTATGCGGGACTACTTTGGCAACAACCCAGTTTATACACTGGATATGTTTAGGCGGCGGTTCAGGATGAGCAGACAACTATTCGAACGAATAGTTGAAGATTTAGCAGGAGAGTATCCGTATTTTACACTTCGGGTGGACGGCAGACGCAAACAAGGTTTTTCTCCGATACAAAAGTGTATTTCCGCTATTCGGCAATTGGCGTATGGAGTAAGTGCTGACGCACTTGACGAGTACATCCGTATGGGAGAGACAACGTCACGAAATTGTCTGTACAAATTCTGCACAGGTATTATTGAACTGTATGGTCAAAAATATTTACGCAAACCTACTTTTATTGATATTCAGAAGTTGTACGCCGCACATGAAGCTAAACACGGATTTCCCGGCATGCTCGGTAGCATAGACTGTACTCATTGGGCGTGGGCAAATTGTCCGAATGCATGGCGAGGTCAATTCATGAGAGGTGATCATGAGCACCCCACAATCATGCTAGAAGCAGTGGCCTCTCAAGATCTATGGATCTGGCACGCATACTTTGGTGTTGCCGGTTCCAACAACGACATCAATGTTCTCAATCAGTCGCCCATCTTCAACGATGTATATGATGGAAAAGCACCCGACTGCCCTTTTGAGGTGAATGGAGCCACCTACGAGCACGGATATTATCTAGCGGATGGGATATATCCGGAATGGGCTACTTTCGTAAAATCATTTACGTGCCCACGGGACCCTAAATGACAAAAATTCAAGTTCGCGCAAGAATCAACACGTAAAGATGTTGAACGAGCTTTTGGCGTGCTTAAACAACGTTGGCATATACTTCATAACCCGGCACGCGGATGGGAACTCTCAAGATTGGGAAACATTATGTACGCTTGTGTCATATTACACAATATGATACTCGAAGACGAATACCATGCTATTTGTGGTGGCGATGACCACGGCCTTTTCACGGATGATAACGAAACCCAAATCAGTGAGGAACAACGCGCGGCAAATGTTCGAGAAGTCAAAAACCGGGCCACTCATAATAACCTTCGGTCGGATTTGGTCGAACATATTTGGCGTATCCAAGTTCCCAACAATGACGACGAGTAGCTTTTTAAATTTATTTTGTAATTTTTAAATTTATTTTGTAATTTTTAAATTTATTTTGTAATTTTTAATTTTTTAATGAATGATATAATTTTTATTTTTATTATTTATCTTATTTTTATTTATTCAAAAATATATAAATATTTTTATTTTGTTAAATAATTAAATGTATAAATAAAAGAATTAAAAAAATGATGTGGTGTTGATGTGGCATTGAGGGCTTGAGGGCTTTTAGTTATGCGTTGGGGGTGTTTAGGGCTTGAGGGCTTAGCTGATGTGGCGCTGATGTGGCGTTGAGGGCTTGAGGGCTTGCGCTGCGGAAGGCCTAATGCCTAAACCAAAAATGACATCAAATACCTGACTTTTAATACAATTTGCCTTTACAATTAAATTTTGTTTTATTCAAGAAATACAAGTAGGTCCAAAGTGGTAAGAGCATCTCCAACAGCAATGCTAAATTTTTTCTAAAATATAGTAAAACCATTTAAAATCTCTAAAAAAATTGCATCTAACTCCGACAACTATGCTATTTTAGCAACTCTAATATTAATTATTTTATTAAAATACTCAATTTATTTAATTATATTATTAAAATATACAATATATGGAAAGTTGGGAGAAGAAAAGTTTGCTTTTTAAGGGTAATGATTAGTTTTGGAGAGAAACCATCTATTTAGAGATTTTTACAACCTCTCTCCTTTTTTCTCCATTTTAGCATAGATGATAGCATAGCTGTTGGAGCAACAAAAATGCTAAAATTCCACTTTTTCATTTTAGCATAGCTGTTGGAGATGCTCTAATGGCCAAATGGGATAAGTTTTTAAAGTGTAATCTTGAATTCTCCTGGTGGATTGGTTAGTTTCTAAAAAATCTTTTGTCCCATTAAAACATAGACACGATATCCACCATTAATGGTTATTAAATGAAACACAAGATAAGCTTAATTCACCATCATCTTTTTATTACATATCATATCATATCATATGATTTAATTGATTAATTTAAGCCTCTTAACTATTCATGATGATGCCGAATATATGAGAAAAGATGTAAGAACAAATTAAATAGACAGAGAAGATATCTGGATACTATAACAAAATTGGGTTTATAAGATGTTAGATATGTTAAGTATTTTAATAAATTGTTTTATTATGTACTACATAAAAGCGTGGCAATAAGTTTATAAGGTATATAATTAGACGTCTTAACATTTTTAGAATACTTTTAAAGTAAGCGTCCAGCCTATTAATTTTTTTTATGTGACATTATTTGAAAAAACTGTCTAAAAAGATGTTTTCATATGACACTTAGATGTCATTAGCTTTTTAACACTACTAAACAAAACCTGATTTTCGGCGGATTTTCCGCCTGAAATTTTCCGGCGGATATCCGGCGGAAATTAAAAAAGTCAAAATACGTTGACTTCCGCCGAAAATCCAAAAAAAAAGAACTTTTTTTATTTTTTTTAAATCTCGACATATTTTCGGCGGATATAATTAATTATTTTTTTAATTCTGGTCCGTCGAAATCCGCCGGAAATGTTTTAATTAGTTAAAAATTAATTAAGAAATAAAAAATTATTTTAAAATCCGCCGAAAATTTGAATCTAATAAATTTAAATGAATTTTTTTTTAAAATCCGCCGAAAATATTTTTAAAAAAAATAAAAAAATAATTTTTAAAATCCGCCGAAAATTTTAATCTAATAAATTTAAATGAAAATTAATTTTTTTTAAATCCGCCGAAAATATTTTTTTAAAAAATAAAAAAATAATTGTTAAAATCCGCCGAAAATTTAAATCTAACAAGTTTAAAAGAAAATTAATTTTTTTTAAAATCCGCCGAAAATCCGCCGAAAATATTTTAAAAATAAACTTTAAAATCCGCGGAAAATTGTGAATCTAATAAATTTAAATGAAAATTAATTTCTTTAAAATCCGCCGAAAATATGATTAAAAAATTAATTTTAATTATATAAATATTAAAGAAAATTAAAAAATTTAGATATATTTAATGATAAATTAAACTTAATTTACTTTATTGTAGAACATATCGGCGAATACACAGTTTTTAAATTAAAATGCGTAGTATATACATTCGGTTCACAAAGTTGAAGTATACACGGGTATATATATTCGGTTCAATGGACCGTTATGGGCTTTAATGGACCATTATGGGCTTATGGAACGGTTTGGGCTTTAATGGACCGTATTGGGCATTTATGGATCGTATTGTGCTTTAATGGACCGTATTGGCCTTTAATTGATCATTTGGGCTTCAATGGATCGTTATGGGCTTTAATGGGACGTATTGGGCTTTAATGAATCGTATTGGGCTTTAATTGACCATTATGGGCTTTAATTGACCATTATGGGCTTATGGAACGGTTTTGGCTTTAATGGACCGTATTGGACTGCCAAATGGATCTGACAGGGGTTTATTGGATCCAATTGGTCGTTAATGAGTCCAACAGGGGTTTATTGGATCCAAATGGCCGTAAATGGATCCTATTGGGGTTTCAATGATCTACTAGGTGTTTAATCAACTCAACTGAACTTTAATGGGTTTATTTGTGGTTTAATATATTCTTTTAAGCTTTAATGGAACGTATTGTGTTATAATGAATCGTATTGTGCTATAATGGATCGTATTGTGCTTCAATGGACCGTTATGGGCTTTAATGGACTGTTATGGGCTTAACAGACCGTTATGGGTTTTAATGGGACGTATTGGGCTTTAATTGACCATTATGGGCTTATGGAACGGTTTTGGCTTTAATGGACCGTATTGGGCTGCCAAATGGATCTGACAGGGGTTTATTGGATCCAAATGGCCGTTAATGGATCCTATTGGGGTTTCAATGATCTACTAGGTGTTTAATCAACTCAATTGAACTTTAATGGGTTTATTTGTGGTTTAATATATTCTTTTAAGCTTTAATGGATCGTATTGTGTTATAATGGATCGTATTGTGCTTCAATGGACCGTTATGGGCTTTAATGGACCATTATGGGCTTATGGAACGGTTTGGGCTTTAATGGACTGTATTGGGCCTTTATGGATCGTATTGTGCTTTAATGGACCGTATTGGCCTTTAATTGATCATTTGGGCTTCAATGGACCGTTATGGGCTTAACAGACCGTTATGGGCTTTAATGGGATGTATTGGGCTTTAATGAATCGTATTGGGCTTTAATTGACCATTATGGGCTTATGGAACGGTTTTGGCTTTAATTGACCGTATTTGGCTGCCAAATGGATCTGACGGGGGGTTTATTGGATCCAAATGGCCGTTAATGGATCCTATTGGGGTTTCAATGATCTACTAGGTGTTTAATCAACTCAATTGAACTTTAATGGGTTTATTTGTGGTTTAATATATTCTTTTAAGCTTTAATGGATCGTATTGTGTTATAATGGATCGTAGTGTGCTATAATGGATCGTATTGTGCTTCAATGGACTGTTATGGGCTTTAGACCATTATGGGCTTATGGAACGGTTTGAGCTTTAATGGACCGTATTGGGCCTTTATGGGCTATGGGGGTTCTTAATAGTATGTAGTGGTTCGTAATATGCTATAATGGTTTTTAATAGGCTATATTGGTTCTTAATAAGCTATAGTGGTTCTTAATAGTCTTATAGATCCCAATACACACCACGTGCATATATGTAGTACAAACCTACATACAAACGCGTAATAAGTTACCACTGGTGTTATTGGGCTTTGATAAGTCATAAATGATCTTGTTGGGCTATAGGGGTTTATTATATATTTTCATTTTATTAGTTCATTATATTATATTATAATATTAGCCGTGGAAATCATTTTAGAAAAAAGTTTAGTCTCACATTAATGTAGGAAATGTTATTATGTTATTAATACTGACATCAAATAAGTTAATAACTGAACTATTAAGATTTGTTTTTTGATGATTCATAATATATACCAAAGATGGATCTTCAATGACTTATTAATAAAAAAAGGAATAAAATTTTAATAAGATTTGTTATTTCCCTCCAAAACCCCAAAACCTTTGTTATTCCCCCCAAAATAAAAACCCTTGTTATCCCCCAAAACCCCAAAACCTTTGTTATTCTCCCCAAAAAGAAAACCCTGGTTCCCTCCCACCGCCGTCGTCTTCTACCTTACGTGCTCCCCGTCGTCGATCAGTGCCCTAACCCTAACACATGGCCGATCTCATGACCATCAATCGCTGGTTTCTTCACCATCAATCGCCGGTTTATGACCATCAATCGCCTCACTCTCACCATCAATCGCCGGTTTCTTCACCAATGTCTGTTTAGTCTCTGGTTTGTTCGTTTTACACATCGATTTGGGTTTATGATGCATATCGATTTTGCTGGGTTGAACGAATTTGAAACAATTTGGAACAATTATTTGGTCGTTTTTGGCCCGAACAATGTATTCGGCGTTTTAATTTATGATATTTAGCATTTTAGCAGATTTTACAGTTTTTAGCAGGTTTTTTGAATAATAAAAAACAGGTTTAGCAGTTTTCATCTGAATCCTAGAAAATCAGCTATTTTTTTGGCAGATTTGCGGCGGATTTATCCGCCGAAAAACATAAAAAAATAAATATTAAATCAATAATTAAAAAATAATTAAAAATATTTTCGACGGATTATTCAGTCTGAAATCCACCGAAAGCATTTCGCCTAAAATATTATTTTTATTAATTTATAAATAAATAAATAAACAAAAAAAATATTTCAGGCGGAAAAATCCGCCGAAAATATATTTTTTAATCATATTGTTAATTAAAATTTGGTTAATTATGCCTATTTTTTCCGACGGATTTTCGGCGGCCAAATCCGCCGAAAACTGTATCCGCCGAAAATTGTCCATCTCGGCGCCCGTTTTTCCGACGCCCGCATCCGCCGAAAATAGTGTTTTTCGGCGGATTTTTCCGCCTGAAATCCGCATTTGTTTTGTAGTGTAAGAGATGCTGAAATCTGAAGTCTAACTGTCTAACTGATTCGATTTCTAATTGATAAGAGATGGTGTTGAAATCTAAAAATAGAAACAATAAGCTTGTTTGTCGTTATAAATTTATAAAATGTATGAATGTATGTAATTGTCTATTTTACCATCGAAGTATTATACTGTTAAAATTTATACAGCTTCACCTATATTTTTATAAACTTATACAATTTCACGAGTTTTTTGAACCAAGGTCAAAAACATTGGCGTCGTTTATCTACTTTATATGGTACGATCCCATCCTTTTACTACAATAAATTACCGAATAACTCTATCTTATTTATATAAACAAACTATTAATTCAAACAAATACTTTAATAGAAGTTTTTGACTATAAACAACTCTATCTTGTTTATATAAATAAATTACCAAAATGAGTAATGCAGTTGATACATCATCAAAAAAAATGAACGTTTGTATTTTGGTGAATCAACAAAAGATGAGAGAGAGAGAGGTAGAGAGGGGGGGGGGGGGGGGGTTGAGAGGAGTGGCGAGGGGGCTCTAACATGGCAGAAACATGTCAACGGCAGCAACACCAACCGAAGGCTGAGGTCAGAAACTAACCCGAAACAAGTCTCGTTTATTTTTTTTAACTTTCCGGAAAATACGGAGGTGGGAAGTTTGTGGAAAATTTTCAAAAGATACGGGGGGGGGGGGGGGTAACGGACATGTACATGGCTAGGAAGAGATTGCTTTGCGGAAGGAAGTTCGGATTTGTTCGATTTCGAAAGGATAGCAGGAGTATGTTTCTGGAGCGACGACTGAATAATGTGTGGATCGGATCCTTTAAACTAAGAGTTTTCAAGGCAGAAAGGGATGTCGGTAAAAATGAGCAAGGAAGAAGGATGGACAAGGAGTGGGAGGGATATAGAGCCATCAATAGTGGGAACCGCTCGTCGAAGGAATGGCAGCCGGAAGGAATGAAGAGTGCTAAAGAGGGGGACGGTCAACACCCCATCGGCAGGCACACGTATGCTGCGGTGGTGAAAGGGAGTAAAAGAGGGATTGAGGAGAATGAAAAAAGAGATGAGGTGAAAGAGGAAATAATAGGTGAATGGATGCCGACTGATAAATCTAAAAATTACCTTAGAGGCTGTCTCGTGGGGGAAGTAAAATCCTTGGATAATATTGGAGCAATAAGGTTGTTGATTAAAGAAAAGGCGATTGGGGTATCGGAATTGAAATTGTTGGGAAGTAGGCAAATCCTATTGAAATTCGACAACGAGGCAGCCCTTACCGGAGTGCTGCTGAACAAAGTTCACGTTCTTCATTATTGGGTGAAGGACCTACGGAGATGAACGGAAGGGCACCGAAACTCGGAGAGACTACTATGGCTAAAAGTCGGAGGGATTCCGTTACATGGCTGGAACGAAAAAGTCTTTACGGAGGTAGCAAGAAAATGGGGAAAGGTTATGAACACCCATAATTGTCAACTGGAGGATAGCAATAACTTATCATGGGGAAAAGTCTTAATTAGCATGTCGATCCAATCTCCGATCAGTACCTTGAAAAGCATGAAAATGGGAGCATTCTACTACCGAATCAAGATAGAGGAAGAGGAGAGAAGCTTGTGGGTATGTTGGAGACAGATGAAGAAGACCCGTCGTTGGTAGAATCTGAATATGAGGATGAAGGGGCAAAAGGAGGGTCATCGGTTCCGTCAAATTGGTCGGAGGATAGGGAGAAGAGTGAAGATGATTGGGGGATAGAAGAGACGTGGTTGGGAGGTAAGGGAGAGGAGGGAGAAGCTCCTGATAAACCGAAGATGGAAGTAAAAGGGGTACCTATTAACGACGGGCAGCAGGCCGGAGAATTGACCGGTGGATCGGCCGACGGAGAAAGGAAGAAGAAGATCGAAAACGGTAGAGGAGGCGAAGGGTCGTGCTGCATGGGGAAAAAGGAAACTCCAAAAAAACCTAATAATGAATTTGTGGCAACCGATACACCCAGTTTTCAAAACTCTTGGGTCGGTTTATTGAACCAAGCGAACGGGTCGGGTGATACGGGTCTACCCGATTTGGAAATGAATGTGGGTATAACAAATTCCATTGGGCCAACCGGCCATGGCTGATGGAGGCAAAAATAGGCTGAGAAGAGAAGACCCAAGTGTAGATGTGGATGGGCCAACAACTAGATTTGGGTCTTCGGTGGATGTTTGGCCTGAAAAGGCAAACAGAATTTGGTGGGGAACTGGGCTGAACACTGGGACACACAGCCCAAATAATCAGTCAGGAAACAAACAAGGGGATACCAATTCAGAAAAGGTACGAGAGGTGGGAACTATTGGCGTGATGGTGAACGTCGGGAGGAGGAATCAATTAAACAAAAAGCTCAGATCGGCAAAATGAAAGGAAAAAGGGGGGACGACGTCAATTTGGGGGGTGGAAAAGTCAGCCTTCACCTAATCAAACAGATGGCGAGGAAGAATTGCAAAAAATTGGGTACGAATAAGGGGCTGAACAGTGGAATTGCGAAGAAACCAACGGCAAGTAGATTAGGGAGAAGAGGGTCGGCCAACTCAGCGATCCAAGCAGTGATGTCTAACGAATTGGGGAGCAAGGAGTCCTTGGGTGGTTTAAAAGAATTTGGGAATATATTGGGGATGGAAGGGAATGGGTCGAAAGGGGTGGGACAAAAGGACGGTCATATGAATAAAGATTTGAGCGTAAAGGAAGCAGAAGGCACGTCTCGTTCTAATTCGCTCAAGCAATGAATATTGTATCTCTAAACATACGGGGACTAGGGTCGTGGCAAAAAAAGAAATGGTTACGGGAGATTTGTGGGAAAGTGAGACCGTCGGTGGTAGGAATTCAGTAGACGAAGATAAAAAATGGACTATTAATCAGGTCGTAAATCTGTGGGGTGGCGATGATGTTGAATTCATACATAATGAGGCGACGGGTAAATCGGGGGGTCTTATAATCATGTGGGACAAAAAGACTTTTAAAAGTGAATTCGTGGTAGAGGATGTATCGTTTCTAGTGGTAATTGGTAACTGGGAGGGGGTGAGTGGTCTCGTGGGGTTGGTTAATGTATACGGCCCAAGAGAGTTAAAAGAAAGGGTGGAAGTTTGGAAGAAATTAGAAAAGCTCGTTGATAAGGAGGGGGTGAGTTGGTGTATCTCCGGGGACTTCAACGAAGTGAGAGGGGAAGACGAAAGAATCAATTCGATCACGAATACGAAAGGGGTGGTAGAGTTCAATGACTTCATTAATAGGAGTAATCTTTTGGAGGTTTCGATGATAGGAAGAAGGTTCACAAGAATTAGTGACAATGGTCTAAAATTTAGTAAATTAGACCGATTTTTTATGACAAATGACTTTGGGATCAAATGGAATAAATTTGGTGTTAAAGCCTTGGAAAGGAAGTGGTCGGACCACACACCGATCTTGCTTTTCGAAGATAAATCGGACTTTGGCCCTAAACCGTTTAAGTCTTCGACTCATGGCTAAATGAAGAAGATTTGGAAGAGGTGGTCTCCAATGCATGGAACAAGGAAGTCTTTTCTAGAAGAGTCAGGGCTCCAATCCTCCACCCGCTCTTGAATTGAAGCTTTCAAGACTTCGATACAGTCCTTCCTTACCCTCCCAACTGATCTACACAACAATTTCGAGAACGGGAACTTACTAGAAAGTAGGAGTTTTACTCTTAATCAGTCGTTCAATCCTTTCGAACCCAAGAAGTTCTTCCTCTAGACACCTCATAACATTCCAAACAACACTTCTTCTGGAAGATATAAACAGCATAACATGCGTGATCTCTCACGATACCTCAATCCTTTTGCTATCATTGCAAGGTCAAAACTCACTACATACTACCACACCCATCGACCTTCTCAACAAGAGAAATTGAGCACACTCATGTACCTGTAAATTCGCGATTACATTGGCCAGATGTAATTCCAAATTTACCTTACATGACGGTCCTCGCTACTCTATCACTAGCGTACTTAAAGTGATTTTTCCTACAGCATCCTATATCTCAGTTGTGCTCCCCCCCTCTACTTCATAGTTTAAGTTTAGGCGCATCCGATCACCTAAATCCCTTAAACTATGGCTCTGATACCAACTGTAATAGCCCAACTCAACCAATAAAGCATAACGACATTAAAATAAATAACTTGCCGAAATGGCCTCAAAATACCATCTCAAACATACGAGTACAACACAAGGTTTGCGGAAACAACCTATTACACAACTGAGATTTCTAAATACTATGCTTGACGTGCTAAATATAACTGCTTCCTTCTAATCCGAAGCTTCATGCTCGCGCTTTCTCTTTACCCTTACTAGAGCCTTCTACTAAGTGCTTACCTGAAAATGGTTTAGTTTTTGGAAATGCGAGGGTTAGACTATGAGGTCTAGTGAGTTCCCTCTAGAAATAAACATTTGCACCACATAAAACATTTTAAACAGTTTATAAGCATTATAAACTCTTCTTATCTTTAAAACATTTAAATTTCACACGCAAGAACTACCCATGTATATGGCACACTGAAGTCACGCACATTCGTGACAACGTGTGAGTCTCACACTGCCGTATTGGGACACACCTCTCATGGCATAAACGGGACACACACCCCGGTGTGAGCACTGGCGGGCCACACCCCCCGACTTAGCCAAAACATGCCCACTTCCAAATGTATGCATACATAATA
Source organism: Saussurea involucrata (assembly GCA_033807775.1). Taxonomy (NCBI): domain Eukaryota; kingdom Viridiplantae; phylum Streptophyta; class Magnoliopsida; order Asterales; family Asteraceae; genus Saussurea; species Saussurea involucrata. Next base: position 175,068,882 of record CM066320.1, on the reverse strand, counting down.
TCTTAACTTTCTCAACAAAGTAAAACATGCAGATTCATATAAAGGATAAAACATGTAGTTTCCTCATATCTCATGCATTTTAAATATTACATAAATCAACACATTTTCAGTTAGAAAGACTCACCTGCTCTTGCTCCTTACTTCTCACTTACGCTTCGAACCTTTAAGTGGAACACCTATGGTAAATACAGGAAACGAGAGTGATAAGTCACTCGTCCCGACCTTTCCGAAATACCCGGATAACACAACAAACTGACTATCCGGTCAACCCCCCTCATCCGGAAACAAGTTATTCGAACACTCATTGTCCGGACGTGATTCGGAACAACCCTATCCGGACTCGATCGGAAACTCTCATCCGGACTCCTCTTACCGGAAACCAAACATCCAGATACCAAGCTCACCGGGTATCGACTTACCGGATACCATCCGTCCGGACACTACTTACTGGTACAGTCTATCCGGATACCTCCCACAACAGACTACGCGTCCAGATTCCATCCCATCCGGAATGTTAGGCAATTTTCCGGATACGGGGTTTTTACCGATCGCAAAACTAGAAACCCCAAAATCCACAACACAACTTGATTTTAAGCCTTTTAATTGAAATAATTTCATGTCTGGACCTTTCTTATCATTACAATAACAGTTAATCCCAACCTCATCACCAAATCCCATTAACAGCAAACTTTTAGCTATTCCATCTAAATTAAAAAATTTAGTATATATGTAGTGCCAATCCAACACAAGTCCTTTTTTTACTATTATTTCAATTTAAGTTCTTGTATTTTTTTCCATTGTTCTAACAAAAACTCCCTAAATTGATCTTTCAAGCGAAATCGAAGAACAAAAGATAGCATAAGAAGTTACCTGGAAGAATTTGATGCAGAAACTATCTCCAATCCAACCCTCATTGATTCCTTCTAACTGCGTTCCCAATCGATTTACCAAAAATCTCTTTGCTCTCTCTCCAGCCTCCACTTACACGAACAATGAAATAAAATAGGGTTTTTAGGGTTTTTATTACTTTCCTTTATTGCACAAAGGTCCTTTTCTTTTATTTGCTCTTAGGCCCCTGAACTTATATTTCCACCAAGAATCTTCTTAACAACTAAATCCTGCACAAGCAAGTCACGGTTATTACACATTTGCTCCGCAATCAGCTCAACTAGATCCGAACCAAGTCGGCCCTTCAAATCCTGATCAAGCTGGTCCTTCCAACGCCAATCAACCAGAGATCAGTGAAGTTGAAATAAAACATTGAATGGTCCGACTTCGAGCAACCTTCCTTGAAGAGACCGAACGATGGTTGTTTGCTCACCGCATCCGCAGACTGGATCCATATGCAGTTCTGGGTGTTGGTCAAGAATCAGAGGAGTTCAAGATGAAATATATGTTCCTAGTAAAGGGTAAAGCACAAAGGAAAGAGAATGTTCACTCGAAGAGTCAGATTGGTCAAGTTAGAGAAGTGGTGGCCAAACAATTCTACAAGATCTGATATCCAGAGTTCAAGGTATGGAGGAAGAATGGGCAGATCTACACGTTTTCTGAAGCAGATTTTCAGCATTTAAGAATCGACGACTTCGATTTCATGTATCACTACTTCCGAAACCTACAGGCTCGCAAGTTCAACATCCAGATTGCCCTAAGAGCCATCAAACGTTTCATGTACCGCCAGTACCTTTACTACAACATCTTCGACTTGCAGCTCGCACAGTCGCACTTGAAAGCCACCAACCCATCGTAAACGTCCGAAGACCGAACAACCAACTCTCGAACATCGATGATTATCCACTTTACACCAACCTGAATGAACCAGAATTCGGAGTGATCTACAGAAACCAATTGGGACAAAGACGTTTTCTGAGATTCTCCGAGATCGCCAAATATTCCGACGGTACCTTGAAGGCGATCCGACTACAACTCCAACAGATTCATCAGCGTAACAAAAGCCAAGTTGTTGGATTTCAGATGCCAACTACCCGAATGAACCTTATGATCCGAGCCCTTGAAGAACTGGGCGACCGAATTGAGTTCAGAAAAGCCATGAGAAGAATATAGACTTATCTGGGATGCAGACCGAGAAACCGACAGTTCCTGCCTTAACTACTAAAGCTGTTGATTCCAAACTTTGAGCCAAAGAGGGAGATTGTTAGGGTAAAATATGTAATTGTCTTAAAGTTTGGGCTAAATGTGTAAAATACCTAAAAGGTATAAATAGTTTACTTTCTTATTGTTTTTAGGTTAATCATTCATTCTAATTGCTTTTAGAGTCGTGTTCTTATTGTAATACCATATGAATATGAATGAGATGGATGACAACATTGATTGATCAATTGTTATTGCTTATTGCTTAATTAATACATGTTTATTGCACAATCTGGGATCCACAAAACCTAAACTAAAAACCATATTGATCTTCATCCCTAAACTAACAAAACCTGCTACGGACGTCTCCCCTTGATGAATATCGATGAACACTTGTTGTGCCATATATTACACCATCAGTACCAACAACGTCCTTTTATCTTTCTAGTCTGAGAGGATGACCATCGATGAAACCTTCTCCAATAAATGATGAAACCCAAATGATTCAAATGAATGTTCCTTATGGGATATTAATGGCAGATTCCAGCAACTCTTTTGTTCACAAATGATTAGATAGATGTTGATCATGTCTTGGAACTCGAGAACAATGGACAACAACGACTCCTCCTCTTCTTCTCTTGAAAGCATTTGATTTCCTAAGGTGGATTCAAGTCTAGTGGGGTGGATGTGTCATTGATTTACAACTTTTTGCGGTTTTATTCCACATTCAAAATATGGTTTAGGGATTTTATCCAAATTCAAGTTTTGGTTTACAGTTTTTGGTTGATGTCTAGAGATTTGTATTTAGATTTAGTTATATATTAAATTTGTGTTCATCGATTTGCGTCTCTATCTATTTAGATTTAGGCTTTTATGAATTTTATTTTTGATATACACCTTGTTTGCAAGTTGTTGAATTGCATTTGAACTTATTTTTAAGTTTGGGTTTAGTATTCAAAGAATGAAGTTAGGGTTGTTGTAGAAATTAAGTGAAAAGACTAAATTGTCTCTCATGTGGGGGCCACATTATGCGTCTAACGGATGGTTAACTAGTGGTATTAAGTGTAGGGACTAATTTAGGTGTCAAAACACGAAAAATAGATCATTGATGTAATTTATGAAATTTAGGGATCAAAATTAGAAAAAAGTAGAAATAAATTAAAGACCAAAATTTATTTTTCAATTGGAATTGGTGCATATTGTGGTTGTTTCGGTACTTATGTAAGCCTTCTGTGATGGAATGCCAATATACCACTAGACAGAATTTCTAAATATGAGAGAGCCATGTGATAATTCACTCTTATTTTCTTGAAAGAATAATAATATTAAAAAGGAAAAGGCAAGATACAACAAGGTTTCCGTAAGATGCAGAAACAAACAAACACAAACATCCCCGGCAAAGCCAAAACACAACAACAAGCAAAAGACCAAACGACGACACAACCAAAAGTGTATTGGAAAGATAAATTAGAAAATATTATATTGATATAACTTGTGTTAAAATCTGTAAATTAGAAAATTTGTTGGAGATAAATGCAAATCTTTTTAAATATTTTAACTTTCGATTCTCTATTTAATTTTTTTTTAAACCTGTTCGAGATCCTCTTAGAATTGAGTATTTTTTTAGCATATCCTTTTTTTTATCATTTTATATATATTAGAGCATGGGGATTTTGGACTAATATTTTGCTCCAACAGCTTGCCCAAAACGGAGAAAGTTGGAGGAAGAAGGTTTTTTTCTCCAAATATGGAGATCACTCAAAAAATGATTACCAAGTGAGAGGCCAATAGAAAACTTTAAAAATAAATATATAGAGAGAGAAAATAATATTTTAATAGATGAATGAAATATTTTAATATTTTAATTAATGTTGGATTCTTAAAATAGAGAAGCTGTTGAAGATGAATGTATTTTTTTAGAGATTTTGTATTTTGATTCTCCATTTTAAAGAAATTATGAGGAAGCTGTTGGAGATGCTCTTAATTAGCTTATCTCATAGTTTTTTCTTATCAAACATAATTAATTTAATTATCAATTAATTATAATTTATAATAACAACAAATTTATCAATTATTTTAATCATGAAACATAGCTTAAAAGAATCCAACCATGATGCTTTGTTGACTACCATGGTTCCCCTTTTGTTTTCTTCAAAATTCCCTCGTAATTAGAGAAAACAAAAATAGAATTAATTAATAAGAAATTAATTAAAATACCCCAAGTTTGACTTTGACTTACCAATATACCATAAATCTCTCTCAGTTTATCGAAATACCATTTTTTTCCGCGATGGGAGCCCGCGATCACGGGACAGGGACCATTTTTGACACTTTTTGAAACTTGCAGGGACCATTTTGACACTTTGAGCCCGCAAACACCCTGCGGTGGACCAAATTCGTTTAATTTAATGATTTTGAATTGAAATGTTACACTTTCAACCCCTATACTTATTTACTTACTTTACTTTATACATTTTACTTTCATAATTTTAATTTTACATTTAACACATATAATCGTTTATTAACTAAAATACGTTTTAATTTTAACAAGTTACACCATTATAATCGTCTCTTCGATACGTTCGAAATGAACCCAATCTTGAATTTTTTGGATTTATATATTTTAATATATATCATATACACTACATAAAAAATATTTTTTATATTTAAAATTTATACATTTATAGTTAATTATTTAATTTATGGTACATCTCTTATTTTTTTTTCAATTTTTTTTACACTCCTATCGCATTAACATAATAATCATATATTAACTAATTCATTAAATCGTTTTAAATTATTATTATTTGTATGTGTTTATAGATATCGTGAATGGCAATAGGACAAGCTTTCACGAGAAGAATATAAAATGGGGTTTTAACAAGTTGGTATCACTGGACTCATTTAAGGATTGTGAAAATGGGTATTTGACGAATGATGATTCATGTGTGTTTGGAGCTGAAGTATTTGCAGTTACAGAGTATGCACAAAAGGATCGATGTTTGTCCATCACAAAGCCTCCGCCAATTTTTAATACTTACACTTGGACCATCGATAATAAAATAAATAAAACGTATTTTAACTATAAGAGTACCATAAATTAAATAATTAACTATAAGGGTATGAATTTTAAATATAAAAAATATTTTTATGTAGTATATATGATATATATTAAAATATATAAATCCAAAAATATTCAATGTTGGGCTCATTTCGAACGTATCGAAGAGACGATTATAATGGTGTTGCTTGTTAAAATTAAAACGTATTTTTTTAACGTATTATAGTTAATAAACGATTATATGTGTTAAATGTAAAATTAAAATTATGAAAGTAAAAGATATAAAGTAAAGTAAGTAAATAAGTATAAGGATTGAAAGTGTAAATATGAATTCAAAAGTCACAAAACTCACCAAATTAGAACCAACGCGGGCTCCTCCCCGTGATCGCGGGGTAAATTTATTAGCAAAGTGAAAGAGATTTGTGCCATTTTGGTAAGTCAAAGTTAAACTTATGCCATTTTAATTAATTTTCCTTAATTAATTATTTAATGGTGCAAGGGGACACATATTATTCCCTACATCATATCATCAAACATGTCGACTGGGCCGGTGCCGTTCGATGATAGCAGTTGTGGTAGGTTATGATAGCTCAGTTTGGAAGGTCGACGTCGCATCCTTCTGTGATGTATGTCAAAAATAAAGTAACTTGATGAGTAGCGCAACACTCGCAACACAACCATAGATTCTTTATTTTCTTATTATAATCTCTTTAATAATCACACTTAATTGTGGATTTAGTCGACAATGAATTGTGGATTTTGTGGATTTACTCAACCAGTTAGCTTATGAGTCAACAACTAACTTATCAACTATCAGCTATCTTATCAACTAGTTTGCCAAACATAGTCTTTGTGTTTTCTTTGACTATAATCTTTATTATATGTTTATTGTGAATATATAGTTTTTGTGGTATGTAATATATTATGACTAGGGTGCCTCAACATTGTAACACCTTCAAAATTTAAAAATAGCAACTAAATAAAAACTTCGATTAAATAGATAAAAGGAGATGAAATTCTTACTACGAACCATCCTTGAAATCACCTCAAAATTTGAAACGCCACAACTCCAACATTATCCATAATCTACGTCATACAATAAGACCAAACAAAGTCGGGTATTAACACAATGACAAGCGGCTACTCCCAAAATAAATGCGGAAGACTTAACTAAGTACTTCACTCCTCGAGCACACCTACCAGCACTCAACTCTTCACAGTGTCACTATAATTAATCCCAACCTGAACCTGTTGCACATGTCGACAAATAAAAAAAGTTAGACTAACGCCTAGTGAGTTCAAGAGTTTTATTATGATTGCGTAAATCAATAATCGAGGAGGATGTAGCTTGAAAACATAATTTCCCAAAATGAATTTATATCGATTATGTAAACAACTCATTTTCCCAACACACATAAACCTTGTGCCGAAAGCTTTCATATTAAACATTTTCCAAAATAAACTTACTCCACAACTCACTCAAAATGTGTTTTGACGTTAAATATCCTAAGTAATATAAACGTGAATAAAACTCCAATATTTAAAACATCAAATAAGGATGGGGCATACTACTCCGCTAATAAACCATGAAAAACATTTCATATAAATAAAATGCGTCACCGAAAATATGGATAAAAGTAAATACCCAAAAACAACACCTTTCGGTGACGGGGGAGACCCGGTTCCATCGAAAGTGACGGGCAAACAAAGTTAGGTCACTTATGATGTTACTAGATTACACCTCAAGTCCCGGTTTTAGTTCACATGCCATAAAGACATCACAACCTCAAACCATATACATTGCCTTTATTGCCTACTCCGTCGAGTTACACCTCAAGGACTTATGGGACCACATTGTCTATCCAGTCTAGACGAGTTACACCTCAAGGACTCCAATGTCCCCTATTGCCTACTCGCTAGGGCCCCCGAACGGCCTGTCGCATATTACCATGCGTTCCAATAGTCTACTCCTCGTGCACAAAGAGATAGACACCAAAAATAACTCATAATCCCGGAGTACAACCCTTAACGGTTCCTCTCCACATAAGAACGAGACGTCAACAACGCTAGTTCGGCATAAGCCCCAAAGTGAGAATATCACGACTCCTCACTATTAAATATGACTGACTTACATGCATATGGATCCAATGCATTACAGTCTAAAAACGTTACACGACTCAACACGGATGAACAGATGCATTCAAAACATGTAACCTCCAATTAAAATGCAATAAAGTGTAAAACACATCCAAAGCTCCATCTCGAGCTATTAAAACCGGACAAGTGCCACGAGACTTGTTTGAGTATGATTGAGCCCAAATAGGCAAAGCAAACGTTTGGCTAACTACACGAGCCCATACGGTTATATAAATCAAAATACACTTTTACTCAAATCTTTGACTCATATAACACAATTGGCCTTCGGCCCAAATTTACAATATTTACAATTCACAAAATGTTCATAAAGTCGAGATTGACCAAACTCTAACAACTCACACATTTGTATTTCCAAAAACGTACCGTTTTATAGTTTGTGCAAAATCAAGACAACACTAAAGGCACGTTTTTACCCAACAACCTCCATTTGTGAAAATAAGTTAAATAAACACTTTCAATCATGATTTACTTAACAAAGTGTCCAAAATCCCAAAAGTGGGTGTTTTATAAGATCTTATAAAGTTAAATACCTTCATAATCAAAATCCACTAAATAGCTCCACAATGGATAATTTTCATGTAAACACATAATCACGTCAAAAACGACATTTTGGCATGTACAACGTTTTCACAAATCAACTTGAACTCACCTTGCTAGATTTAGGCTAAATCTAGGTTTTCCCCAAACGTAAGCTCCTTTGAAGAAGCTTGAATCTTCAAGCCAAATCTTCCAAAAACCTAGATTCAAACGTTTCCAACCATAAATACTCAGATCCAAACATGTAGAACCATTCCCCAAGCATTTTACATCAAAATCCCAACTTATACTAAAACCCTAATTTCATAGATAAAGAAGGAGAAGATCACCTCAATCAAGCACAACCAAAATCACCTAATAATACCCAAAATGGAAGAGAAGGTGAAAACAACAACAATCTAGCTTTTGATAAAGAGAGATTACCTTCACCGCTTAAATCCTCAAAGCAAAGCTCCTAATCTCCCATAAAAGCTTCAAGCTTTCATATCTTCAACAATGGTGGAAATGAGTTTGATTTGAGTGGAGAAGATGAAGAAGATATAACAACCCAAACAAAAATGAACATTTCAAATCATAATAATTAGATTATCCCCAAAACGGGTCCCAAAATTTCTTACATCAGTTCAAAATCTGGTTGGCGGAATCAACCTACACAACTGAGAAATAACTAAATGTCTATAGTGTTACTAAGAGGTCAAGTCTTCCTGCTACGCCCTGCTCACTTGCCAGAGCCCTTCACTACCTGCTTTCCTGAAAATGTTTTTAATTTAAAAGAGAGCGAGGGTTAGACCATGAGGTCTAGTGAGTCCCTCCAACAGTTATCAAAGCATTTAAACAGAATTCCCTTTTCAGTATAAATCATACATAAACAGTTCAAATGATATCACTTCGGATATAAATCCGCCCCTCATAAATTGACACCCTGAAGTCACACTAAGGTGACAACGAGTCAGTCTCATGCTGCCTTCCAGGGTCACACCGCCCTTGGCATAAACGGGAACACCCTCCCGGCACGAGCTGGCGGGCCCCTTCCCGACTTAGTCAATTCAACTCAAGATCAATGTATGCATACATCCCACATAAATTTTCAAATATCAATTCATGCAAATTTAAAGCATAAGCATAAAGCATGGCAATTCTCATCATTCAAACACATTTTGAAACAACTTTAAAAGCCACACATTTTAGTTTAGAAAAACTCACCTGATGCTCTTACTTCTTTCCTCTAAGATGGTTCCGACTCCCTAACGACTTCCCTGAACGCACAGGCAAAAGTATAAGCTAAACCATCTAACTTATCCGGAAAACAGGTCCATCCGGACAACTCACCTATCCGGGCAACACAGCTATCCGGACAACAGGACCATCCGGACAACCCGCCTATCCGGGCAACACAGCTATCCGGACAACAGGTCCATCCGGACAACACCTCTATCCGGATACTAAACCCTCCGGGTGCTTACCCGGACACCTTCTTCTAATGAAGGTTTCCGGACGGGCGCTGTTCGAGTTTTTCACTCCAAATCCCGTCCTGAGCTCCGCCAAAGCAGCGATTAGGCAATAACAACTACCAAAAGCGTACTAGAACCAAACCCCACAATATACATCCATAAAAACATAAACAAGAGGAGTTTAAACCTTCCACAAGAGCTTTGGCATGACTTTTATCAAACTAGACTTCTCAATACTCTACAATCAACAACCTGATTAAATGGAGTAATGGATTGAGAGTTTACCTGCTCAAATGCTTGCCAGAAACGAATTCCTCAACAATCCTTCTTCTGATTTCCAAGCATCAAGCTCCTTCTTCTCCCAAAATCCACAAGAGCCCCAAACCTTTCTCTCTTTCTTTTCTCCAAGAACACAGCCGACATACACCAAAATCAGGAGAATATGGTTTCTCCTAGGGTTTTGAGCCCATTTTATACCTCCTCTCAAAATACCACTCAGCCCCTCTACTTCCATTATTATTAATACTACACCCCAAGACCTAAAATCCTTCGATTTTGATCCGGGTCGTTACAACACTCCCCCCTCAAAAGAATTCCGTCCCCGGAATTCCGTTTTCAAAAAGGTGAGGGTACTTGGACCTCATATCAGATTCCAATTCCCACGTTGCTTCTCGTCCCTTGTGATACTTCCACTGAACTTTCACTAATCGAACTTCCTTATTCCGTGTCTTACGCACCTTGCTGTCTACGATCTCGATTGGCTCTTCCTCAAACGTCAGCTTCTCATCAATGCTGACATCTTCCAACGGAATGGCCACATCGGTCTCGGCCAAACACTTTTTCAGGTTCGACACATGGAAGGTCGGGTGAATCTTCCATAATTCTTCTGGTAATTCTAACTTGTAGGCTACCGCACCTACCCTTTCAATGATAACAAAAGGCCCGACATATCTCGGTCTTAACTTCTCTTTCTTCCCGAAACGCGCTACTCCTTTCCAAGGTGAGACCTTTAACATGACCTTGTCCCCCACTTGAAATTCAATAGGCTTCCTTCTTCTGTCGATCTTGCGCGATTCTCCCTCTTTCACGGATTACTTCAACTTGTAGGCTACTACTCTTACTCGTTCCATGACAACGAAAGCCAACTCCTTATCGTCCGTATTTCTTGAAAGGTCGCCAACACCTCAACTTCCAACATCTGCTCTCCAGAAATAGAGGCGTACATCACACTATGAATTTCTTCTCAATAACTCATGTAGCACTACAAGGTCGTACATTATCTATCCAACTCCCATAACTTCGACGGACCCACAGACGTGGTCCACTTTACTTTTCTCTCAAACCTCCCGGTTCAACAGTCTTATGTTTTCCAATCCAACCACTCAATTCTACTTGGTTACCCCAAACCGTTTAAATAGAAAACATGACCACACCCCATACTTTAAAACCGCCCTCGGCGAGTCACCACTTTGCTATATCGTGCAATCTTGCACTATTTACTCGTACCCTCTTCGATCACTATACTCGCTTAAATCACACCTGGTAAATCCAAGGCCAATCACACCTCAATGTGCTCGCTTCCGTCCACACACCGGGACTCACGATTTTAAAACACGTCTAATTAAGGTCTCTCATACATCTTCACTTTCTTAAAAGAAGGAACTTGACGAAATTCCCCACCATACAATGAAAATCATTACCCAGGAAAATTCACTTACTGACAACTTAGCGTAAGGCCCACCTTGTACATCCCGACAAACTCATACCCAGGAGTTCCCTCCTCGGGGCACATGATTTTTTTTTCTAAATTACTTCTTCCAATCGACATATGACTAAGCCGATCATACTCCCTTCCCGAATCACATCGGCTATAGCTCAACAACTAAAACATACGTTCTCCCCACTCTATCACTCCACACTTATACGTAACTAAAAGTAGGAAACTTCTATAATCTCTCATTGAAGTGATCACCCATCCGCGTTGAACTTATTCAGAAGTCACATCAATTTCCCACTGTATCCTACAAGCGTCCAATCAACTATGACACAACTTCGGTTACCCTCACTCAACAAGGAGAAGTAACCATGCTCACTCAAAACCATTCCCAACAGCTCATCACTGGACGACCAATTCTTTTGAACATTTCTTACAATATCACTAACTCAACTCATTCAACTGCCTGTTCCCCTTCTTTCTCGTATAAAAAAAACATACACAAATCCCTTTCCTCAATACTCTTTCCAGGAGTTCGCACTCTTATCGTTGGCAATCTACACACACACTACTCCACTTTTCGGTGTTACTGTCAAACTTACTACTTCCAACCTACTTACTTATTCTGACACACAATCTTCACTTCCCCACGTTAGCGCGGAGCACTGTCAACCAAACATTACTTGCTCCTCTCTTCCGACCTTTCCCCATACTGATAACACTTTCTCGTCACTATACATAACCAAACAGTTGCATCAAAATTCTAACTTAAGGCATTCACCCAAGTCATCTCGAAACGACACCAACATTCGAAGTTACTACACATTCAATGACCTCGGACTATTACATTCTCGGATAATTCCTTTACACTTAAGAACCAATTCACATCCTTTAAAGATTTCGCATCTACTACTCCATATATTTGACTAACCAACCATCATCTTCTTTAAACTTCCAAATGTTCCAAAAAATACACTTACTTAGCGACTCGCACAATTAAAAACACTTGGTTTCTCATTTGGGTAACCACCCACTACCGCTCCGACATTCTATTCCGATAACAGACATATCACACGTCCACTTACAAACCACGTACTCCAACAGCTTGCTAACAAATCAAACACCTTATCCGAAATCTTCGACAAGGCTTCCCCTTTCTAACATCACATTACTACAACACTGGCTGACACATTTACCTTGGCAATTGATGCCACTACTTATCCGTACATTCTCCAACCATAACATCTTATCGCAAACCAGGTCTCCCATGGTCATTCGTACACAACTCAAACTTACCTTCATGATCTCTCGCATAAATAACCGAGTCTATCTCGCTACTCTGTCTCTCCCCAGTTCTAGTTGAACCACAACTCACGAGTTCCTGATTAACTCTAACATACTCGTTTCTTGCTAGCTCTTTGCGATCCCAAACCATTACATAGACAGGGCATAATTCCTCACAGATCGACATAATCTATAGACTCACTTCGTTTGTGCTAGATACTTCACCCTTTACGAACTATCCACCTCGTAAGTAAGACGCTTATCTGAAACCGCAGTCTTTCACCATCTTAACACCCCTAAAAGGTGCTCCCTCGACTTTCAACCCTCTGGTTCAAGTCCTTGGCCTCAACCACCTTACACAACTGCCGACTTCAACGTCAATAGTCAACCTGTTGATACTCTCTTAACCTATCCTTTAACATGGGTTCCTTACTGAACTTAATCCTTCCAACACATCATAATCAACTTTATTTTCTGACTCCCTTGTTTCACAACTTACTCACGTAACATCAATACTACAAGATCACCTTAAGACTCTTATTCAACGCCGAGGATTTCTCATTTCTGCCTCACCACACTACTCATAACGAGTTGCTAACACCAACACCTTGATGACTTCTAGTCCTTCCCTGAACACAACCGTCCCTCGACAACCGTAATTCCAGTCACCGCACAAGGGTACAGACCCTCATACATCCGACACTAAAGTCCATTTCTGACTCTTCCACTGCTCATCTCTCCTCTCGCACAAGTACCAAAACTACGAACATTCTCCCCTGATCTGTCCAACACCTCTCCACTCTAGGAGTTCTTCCTTAGCTTAAAATGTAGTACTCTACGACCTAGTGAGTTTATAGCCTTCATGCATGACAACGCGATAAATAAATCATCACACTTTTGATTATTTTAAAGAAACAACACTTGGAAACAACTTGGGTACACACGACCCCTTCAATACCCTGCACAACGATCTCGAGAATCGTTTGCATGCAACTTTCCGTAAAACTTAATCTTACTCAACCAAAATATATTGTTACGACAGAAATAAATATTGGATTAAAATCTTTTCATACGACATAATTTTGAAAGGACTTACCGACACGAAGTAAACCCGTCGGTTCTCACATTCACTTATATAACTTCAACATGTCAATACTTATCTAGGTCATAAAAGTTTTGCATTCAAACGCCTTCTTGACTTTTGCAACAATTTAACTTATAATAAAAGAGTGGAATATTTTGTAAATCGTAGTCCTCAAGACTTCATTGTGCGATGTAAATGGATTTGCATTTTTCTTTAAACATACGCTTGCACACGCCGACTCATATCCGATCAAATTTGATATTTACACATTTACTTTACTTATGAAAAATCTCATATGCACATATACGATCTTAATGCATGAAACTCTACTTGTAATTGAAGGCTACTCACTCAAACAAGGTCAATCGCTTTACTCACGCAACTCATCATTGACACTCTACTTTCGACCAGCGGTCGCCCCCTCGGTCTTGCAACAATTTGCTATACATACATTCAACGTTCCACTTACTCAACCATTTCATATTACTTTCGTCTAGACCAATTTATCTCATATAATACTTCTACACGCTTTCAGTATTCTACAAAAATCTCTCTTCAATGATCTTGCCACTGAACAACTCGACTAAATAGTCAGGGCTCTAATCCCCTGCTTGCTCTTGGATTGTCACTTTCAAGATCTCGACACTGTCCTTCCTTACTATCCGAACTGATCTATCCCACGATTTCTAGAACTGGGACTCTCCAGAAACAGGAGTCTTACTCACAATCAATCGTTCAACCTCTTCGACACCACGAAGATATACCTCTAGACGACTCATAACATTCTAACCAACATTTCTTCTCTACGATGTATACATATAACACATCATGAACGCTCTATCATGATACTTTCCCAACAATGGGTCTCAATCTACCCCTCAGGGATCTTGCTGACACTCTAGAGTACTGAAACACGACACATGACTAGATTCAGACTACAACTTCGGAATAATAAGACAGATCAAGCACGTACATGTACCTGTAAATTTACAATTACACTGGCCAGGCGTAATCCCAAACTTACCTTACATGACCGTCCTCGGTACCCTATTAGTCCCCTTTCCACTGTAGTGTCCTCCTAACGCATTTCCTGTTTCTCAGTTGTGATCTCTACTCCAAAGTTTAAGTTTAGGCCCGTCCGGTCACCTAAATCCCTTAAACTATAGCTTTGATACCAACTATAACAACCCCAACAAAAATGAACATTTCAAATCATAATAATTAGATTATCCCCAAAACGGGTCCCAAAATTTCTTACATCAGTTCAAAATCTGGTTGGCGGAATCAACCTACACAACTGAGAAATAACTAAATGTCTATAGTGTTACTAAGAGGTCAAGTCTTCCTGCTACGCCCTGCTCACTTGCCAGAGCCCTTCACTACCTGCTTTCCTGAAAAGGTTTTTAATTTAAAAGAGAGCGAGGGTTAGACCATGAGGTCTAGTGAGTCCCTCCAACAGTTATCAAAGCATTTAAACAGAATTCCCTTTTCAGTATAAATCATACATAAACAGTTCAAATGATATCACTTCGGATATAAATCCGCCCCTCATAAATTGACACCCTGAAGTCACACTAAGGTGACAACGAGTCAGTCTCATGCTGCCTTCCAGGGTCACACCGCCCTTGGCATAAACGGGAACACCCTCCCGGCACGAGCTGGCGGGCCCCTTCCCGACTTAGTCAATTCAACTCAAGATCAATGTATGCATACATCCCACATAAATTTTCAAATATCAATTCATGCAAATTTAAAGCATAAGCATAAAACATGGCAATTCTCATCATTCAAACACATTTTGAAACCACTTTAAAAGCCACCCATTTTAGTTTAGAAAAACTCACCTGATGCTCTTACTTCTCTCCTCTAAGCTGGTTCCGACTCTCTAACGACTTCCCTGAACGCACAGGCAAAAGTATAAGCTAAACCATCTAACTTATCCGGAAAACAGGTCCATCCGGACAACTCACCTATCCGGGCAACACAGCTATCCGGACAACAGGTCCATCCGGACAACCCGCCTATCCGGGCAACACAGCTATCTGGACAACACCTCTATCCGGATACTAAACCCTCCGGGTGCTTACCCGGACACCTTCTTCTAATGAAGGTTTCCGGACGGGCGCTGTTCGAGTTTTTCACTCCAAATCCCGTCCTGAGCTCCGCCAAAGCAGCGATTAGGCAATAACAACTACCAAAAGCGTACTAGAACCAAACCCCACAATATACATCCATAAAAACATAAACAAGAGGAGTTTAAACCTTCCACAAGAGCTTTGGCATGACTTTTATCAAACTAGACTTCTCAATACTCTACAATCAACAACCTGATTAAATGGAGTAATGGATTGAGAGTTTACCTGCTCAAATGCTTGCCAGAAATGAATTCCTCAACAATCCTTCTTCCGATTTCCAAGCATCAAGCTCCTTCTTCTCCCAAAATCCACAAGAGCCCCAAACCTTTCTCTCTTTCTTTTCTCCAAGAACACAGCCGACATACACCAAAATCAGGAGAATATGGTTTCTCCTAGGGTTTTGAGCCCATTTTATACCTCCTCTCAAAATACCACTCAGCCCCTCTACTTCCATTATTATTAATACTACACCCCAAGACCTAAAATCCTTCGATTTTGATCCGGGTCGTTACAGAAGAGGTGGAGGGTTTAGGGTTTTCTTGAGAGAAATCGGTTTAGAGAGAGAGAGAAAACTGATTTGGGGGTTTGAAATGAAGTGAGGGGAGAGAGAGGGAAAAGTCTTAAAAAGGAAACCAAAAAATCTCATCAGGCCCTTCGCGGACGTCCGGCTAAGTCACCATGCAGACGTCCAGCCTTTAAGCTAGTCCGCACCCACGAATCCTTTGCAGCTTCCGCGGACGACCCGCGGACTTCCGCGTGAACACGGGCGTTCGGCTCATGCCTTAAGCGGACGTCCACATACATCAATTTGTCGTTTTGCTGAAATTTCGGGGTGTTACACTCAACACTAACACGGTTAAGTTTGAAATGTTAAAGGCATCATGTGCTTTACACATGACGGGTATAATTGTGAATTTACTTTACTCTTTTATTTAACCTATACGTTTTTTAAACAAAGAATACTGAATTGTGAATTTGGTCTCTATGCATCACTCATCAACTTTAAAACCCATCTATCATCTCTCTTAATTATCCTAAGGCCATCAGTACCCCATGAGGGAATCTTTCAATGATTCCAGCTCCACATCAGCGCCACATCAGCTTTTCTCCCATCCCTCACTCCATCCCTAACAATCTCTAAACACCCGTACCCCATTCCGTCAAACCCTTTTGCCACCTCATTTATTTTAATTTTTTTATTTATACTTTTAATTATTTAACAAAATAAAAATATTTATATATTTTTTAATAAATAAAAATAAGATAAATAATAAAAATAAAAATTCATACCATTCATTAAAAATAAAAATTACAAAATACAAAACACTACCAATGATGAGAGATGTGTGAAAAATAAGAGGTTGAGAGAATTTGAGAGTTTGAGAGGTGTGAGAAATAAGAGGTTGAGAGAATTTGAGAGGTGTGAAAAATAAGAGGTTGAGAGAATTTGAGAGGTGTGAGAAATAAGAGGTTGAGAGAATTTGAGAGGTGTGAGAAATAAGAGGTTGAGAGGTGTGAAAATAAGAGGTTGAGAGAATTTGAGAGAGTTTGAGAGGTGTGAGAAATAAGAGGTTGAGAGAATTTGAGAGGTGTGAAAAATAAGAGGTTGAGAGGTGTGAGAAATAAGAGGTTGAGAGGTGTGAGAAATAAGTGGTTGAGGGTTAAATATATAGTGGGATTAAATTGAGATTTTTTTTACAAAGAGCCGTTGAACGGCTTGATTTTTAAAAATTTAATTAATTTTTTTTTTTAAAACTCTTCGGGATGATCCGGGATCCCATCCCCGGAATCAATCCCGCCCCGCATACCCCGCATGGGCCGTAGCCCATCCCGAGCCCCATCCCGCTTGGGGTACGGATGGCCTAACAAAAACTTCTATTACTTTATTATAAAATAATAGTACATTCAATTACATTAAAACCTTATATAAAATAATAATACACCAATTTCATTATTATTTTAATCAAAATTATAAAACATTTAATTTTCGTAGAAGAATTTCTATTTCTTCGATATTTCTTCGACATTTAATATTGCACACCATAGGATTATATCCATATTATAAACAGGTGGAATAGTTTCCAATCCAGGTCACTACTGCAACAAAACTCCAAACCAATCTCCTATCAGTTTGCAAGAAGTAAACCTGAAGGAGAAAACGACCTACAACCCCACTTGCCAGCAACTATACCAAGTTATGAAGAATCTTTAATCCTAATCTTCTTTTGTTTTCCATACATGACACATAGTGATTGGATATATAGACCCACGCATTAACATAATCGGAAAAGTTTAGAAGGATTCAACCCATTTTATTATTTTATTATTGAGTTCTTTGCATTTTAAGTTTTGGATTTTTTTTAATAAAAAAATCATTACTTTTTAGAAATTAATTGCCTTCATTATATTAATAAAAAAAAGTTATTGATAATGTATTAAGAAAGTTTTAAAATAAAAAACAAAATTAGTTTTACTCTTCCAAAATATTACATTATTTAAACCCTTTACACCCACAACATTGCTCCCCCTCGCCACCTTATTGTGGTCATCTCCCCATCACCGTTCACCGCTTTCGTTGACCCTTGTCATGGGTCTCCCGCTTTTTTGATGTTTTATTTGTTTTTCGATTTTCGCTCTTTTTATATGTTTATACATACTCCATTAAAATTTAGAAAAATTTGAGAGAAGAAAGATTAAAAAAGCAAATAAAAAAACAAAGGCGTTAAACCACAATAGGCGACGATGGAGAATGGACGAGGTGGGTGACAATAGGTTGCGAGGGGGAGCGGTGTTGTTGGGTGTGAGGGGTAATATTTTTTTGAAACTTTTCTTATGCCTAATCACCAACCATCTAAACGTATTATCAACGATAGCATAAAAAAGGTCTCCCCTATTTGGTGTAACTCTGTCGAACACATTCCTATTCTGGAAGCACCAAATCGAATAACACACCATGAAGAAAATTGTTTCGAGACACTTCCGTTGCAAAGACGACATCTGAGGTGCATTAACACCATCCAAGGTCGCTCCAAACGAAGAGTAAGAAGATTAAAGATGTTACCACCAACCTTCAACTTTTGTCCACATAGATGCTGAAATGTCTCACAAGAAAATTACATGTTCAACTGTTTTGAGTCCTTGCTTACACAGAGGAAAAATGGTGTTGTCGACTTCGATAACCATTTCAACAGTCATTTCCAGTAATTTGACCTTGTATTGCCTTCCGGCAGAAGATAATAATTTTGGCCGGAATAAGTTTATTCCATCTCGTTGGTAAATCGCCATTCCCTTACATAATATGTCCAATTCTATCTCTAGTGCTTTTGAGGAAAAATTCACCATCACTCGATAATCTCCATCTCCATCTCCATCTCCATCTGTCACTCGTAGAGTTAAGAAATTTTTTTCTCAAAAATCCTTGACAAAAAACAAGATCTTCAGCTTCTCTTCCTCCTCGAATCTCTCTATGCCAATCCCATTTGAATTCACCATTTCCAATTTTGTCAGCCACTGTTGCAGTTTTTGTCTAATCTAACGGGAAGAGTCTAGGTAATCGATCTTTTAATCTGCCATTAACTGTCCAGTTTTTGTTTCAAAATGATGTATTCATCTCCTACATGTTTAACTAAAATATCGTCTATCTGTGTACCCTTCATGTTCCACCATTTCAAATCCTTTTTACACTAGCCCATGGCCCTTGTTCACCTACTATTGTCTCATTATTGTCTAAACCGTTGTCACTCCCGTGGATAACCATCATGATTTTTCCCAAATCGACTATGTATCAGTATTAAATTTCCATACCCACTTAGTTATAAGCGCAATGTTGACGGATTCAATGCTCTCTATCCCAAGACCTCCATTAGTTGTACTTCTCACGGTGGATCCCGAGTTGACCCAAAATTAATTTCTTCACCCCACTATCACCTCCCAAAAAAAATATCTTCTCAGCTTCTCCATCTTGTTAATCACAGCTACTGATACTTTAAAATTTGACATAAAGTAAGTGGCTAAACTTCCCAAGAACATCAGGGTTAGGATTCTTCTACCGCCAACCGATAACATTTTAGCTTCCTATCTGGAAAGTCTCGATTCAATTTTTTCCACAATCAGATCCCAAGCTTTGATACTAGACATTTTTTTCGCCTAAAGGAACTCCAAGATAATTACAAGGAAAATTCCCGACATTACATTGAAGCTCGTTGGCAGCCCAGATAACCCTTCGTTGATCCACTCTGACACCGAAAAGG
The DNA here is from genome assembly GCA_033807775.1 of Saussurea involucrata. Taxonomy (NCBI): domain Eukaryota; kingdom Viridiplantae; phylum Streptophyta; class Magnoliopsida; order Asterales; family Asteraceae; genus Saussurea; species Saussurea involucrata. The sequence goes on along the minus strand of CM066320.1, from coordinate 175,049,121 downwards.
TTACATTTCATCAAATTTAATCTCAACCCATAAGTCAAGAAAAAACATCTCAAGATGCGAATCAAATTTTTAGCCTCTTCAACCTATGAATGGCTTCGTCGGGTTGGAAAACAATAAAATGGATTTATGTTTTTTCACTTGAAAACATTTTTAGCCAGTTATAGATAACCTTTTTGGGTTTAAAGAAAGGAGGTAACCAATTTTAAAAAGTTTAATAATTATTTATTCTGGAAAAATGTTTAGGAAATTAATTATTTAAAACATGAAAGTTCATTAGGCCACCCGTAGCGCCCTCGGGTACGCAGGCGGGTTCGACCGAGGTGGCAATCGGGTTAGCGGGTAAGGGGGTACAGGGGGGGGGGGGGGGTAGGGAGCGGGTTCATGAACCCGATGAAGATTTTTTTTAATTGAAACTGAATGTATTTAGCGGGTAGTGGGTTCAGCGGGTAGGGTGGGTAGACGGTACTCCACTTTAGGGTAAGGAGGGTAGGAAAGAGAAAAGCTGATGTGGCGCTGAGGTGGCAATTAGGTTCAGTGGGTTCATTGGGTAGGCGGTACTCATGGTCTTAGACCACCCGTACCGCCATCGGGTACGGGATCGGGTTCATCGACGTGGCACAGCGGGTAAGGGAAGGGTTGATCGGGTAGGGGTACGGGGGGGGGGGGGGGGATCGGGTAGCAATCGGGTTTGGCTACCGGGTTCACCAACCCGATGATACCCGTTGCATATTTTTTTTTTAATTTTTTTAAACAATACCGTTTACCAACGGCTATTTTACAATTTTTTTTATTTTTTTCAAATTATACACAATATATATATTAACCTATACCATCTTATTTTTTCACACCAAAACATACTTTCTTCCATTTCTCTCAAATTCAATACCTTCTTCCATTTCTTTCAAATTCCATCATGAATTCAAACACCACACCTACATCCCGTCGTAACCGATCGGATACACCGCAACAAGACCCGGACCTTGGCTTCCAAGCGTTTCCTCAACAAGGTTATATTCCGCAACCGGCCCCGAACGTTGGTTTCCAACAATTTCCGCAACACCCGTATATTCCTCATCAATTTACATATCATGGTTTGGTTCAACAAGGTTTTACTCCCGCCAATTACCAACTTCCTCAACCCGCGGCTTTCAACGCCGCAATCGATCTCGAAGAGGACTTTGTTCCTGAAACCCAACAACCGCAAACACCACAATCGATCTCCACACAACAATCAATCCCGGAAAAATCAAACCCGACACCAACGCAAAAAGGAAAAAAGAAAAAATTTGAAAATAGAGCCACCCGACAGGTGTGGACTAAAGAGGAGGAAGTGGCGTTAGTGTCGGCGTGAGTTGACGTTTGAGGGCTACTTTAGTCAAGAAAGAGAGAATTAGAAAATCACATAATTTTTAGTGTTTTGTATTTTGTAATTTTTAATTTTTTAATGAATGATATGAATTTTTATTTTTATTATTCATCTTATTTTTATTTATTAAAAAATATATAAATATTTTTATTTTGTTAAATAATTAAATGTATAAATAAAAGAATTAAAAAAGATGAGGTGACAATTGGGTTCAGTGGGTTAACGGTACTCCACTTTTGGATAAGGAGGGTAGGAAAGAGAAAAACCGACGTGGCGCTGAGATGGCAAATGGGTTTATTGGGTAGTGGTACTCATGGCCTTAGGGGTTTTGATTTTTTTTCATAAATTAAATTAAATTTATTGAGCCACAAGATAATAATATCATTCTCTTTTGGAAATTATTTGAGTTTAGCCCATTTTTTGTCGTTTTATAATAATTCTTTCTATTGTATTTAGGGTAATAACATTTAAGAGCTGTTAAGATATAAATTAAATAAGAATAAAGATGTCCCTTGACTAACAAAAAAATGTAATAACTATACATGTCTAAAACTATATACCATTTTAATCCTGGGCACTTATTTTGTAACGAAAGGAATAATATTCTAAGGTGGCGTTTGGTTCGTAAAATATTTTTGAATGTAAATGGAATTGTCAATTTGAAATAAAATGTTGTCAGGTTTAACTACTTATTTGGTTGACATACACAGGAATGAAATCTATTAAGAAATTGAATCCATCTATTTGGTTCCCAGAATTTAGCATTTGGAATTGAAATGGTGTATTGGTAAATGACCAATATAGTCTTTTTTTTAAATTTTAATTTTTAAACTAAATTACATTAACAAAATAATCATTTAATGTGTAAAACGGTACAAAATACACAACCCAAATAATACCATAAATGAAACGACATTGCTAAATCGATATTAAAATTGTTTCAAAATAACTAATTTTTTATCATGTAAAACAAATGCATAATAATTCAGTGTTTAATATATTAATTAAAAAAAGTAACTATTATTCTAAATAAATATTAAGACAAATTTCGTTAAATGTATTTCAAAAAATAATATAAAAATAAAAGTATTAGGTTAAATTAAATTAAATTTCTAGCCCCATATATATATATATATATATATAGGGTCAGGTTCAAGGAAAAACCTTAAAAAACGATAAATTAAAGAACACCCTAGGGGTCTTTCATCTGGACGGTATGCATTTGTGCATACACGTAATTTGTAACATGCACAGATGAATATGCACAAATGCATAATGCACTTGTGCATAAAAACAAAAAAGTCAACTTAATTTACATGTATGCACAAATACATAACGTCTAGATGAAGGGCCCCTAAGGTGTTCTTCAGTTTTCCGGTTTTTTAAGGTTTTCCCTTGAACCTCTCTCTCTCTCTCTCTATATATATATATATATATATATATATATATATATATCAAAAATATAAAACAAAATTGTTAAATAAATTAAATAAGAAAATATTAAATTAAATTAATTAGATTATATTTGAGATTATGAAAATATAACATTCCATTCCATCAAAATCATAATTTACTATAAATGAATATTGAAATTTCATACTTGTAGAGTTTGATGGATTTTTAAGAGTACTTGTAGTCTTGTGAATTATGGAGTGTAATGTTTATTGGTGATGGTATATATAATTCCTTTGGTTGCTGTCCAAAAAAAAGATTCCATCTTTGAAAAATAATTTATGATGGATTTTGAAGATTCCATCCTTAAAAAATAATTTAACGGATGAAATTTAATAAAAAAAATTTCAATGGGTTACTATCCGTGTCGCTATCCTGCAAGTTTGTATACCCCTTCTATCCCCTATTTTGACTTACTCACACTCATACATTAATTATTTTTTATTTTTTTATTTAAAAGTTACATTTTACACCCTTACTTATTTAATTATTTTACTTTATACCTTTTTCCTTTTTAATTTTTATTTTACACATTTATCATATTAACACATATAATCGTATATTAACTAAAAATACATTAAAAAATATGTTTTAATTTTAACAAGTTACACCATTATAATCGTCTCTTCGATACGTTCGAAATGAGCCCAATATTGAATATTTTTTGATTTAATTATTTAATTATATATCATATATACTACATAAATTTTTTTATATTTATAATTTATACCCTTATAGTTAATTATTTAATTTATGGTACATCTCTTACCGTTATAACTTATTAAGTTAATAATTTATACAAAAATTTACTGTTATAGCTTTTAGGAGAGTTTTTTTTTGTCTCAATTATTTTTGTAACGCCAATGATTACAGAAAACTATTAAGATGTCAAAAAAATATATATATTAAAAGCCATTACATCAATCGTATTTATTGATTTAAATGAATAATCAAAGTTGTAATTTGTTGGAATAAAAAGTATTTTTTCAACGTATTTTAGTTAATATTGAGCTCATTTCGAAATAATGGAATTAAATAAAAAAATAAGAAGGTATCGACGAATAACAATATAAAAAAATAACGTAAACGTATGACATATAATAATATAATTAAATCAAAATATATTCAATATTGGGCTCATTTCGAATGTATCGATGAGACGATTATAATGGCGTAATTTGTTAAAATTAAAAAGTCCTTTTTAACGTATTTTAGTTAATATACAATTATATGTGTTAATATATTAAAAGTGTAAAATGAAAAATAAAAAAACTAAAAGGTATAAAGTAAATTAACTAAATAAGTATAAGGGTGTAAAATGTAACTTTTAAATAAAAAATTTAAAAATTAAAGTGTGTGAGGGGAGGGGGTATACAAAATGGCAGCAGAAGCTACGAACCAAACAAACACCTAATTAAACTTAGGGGTGAGCAAAACCCGAACTAACCCAAAAACACTAAACCCGACAACCCGACACCCGAATTGCCCGACCCGAAATTATTTCTCGGTTTCCACGGATCGGGTTGGGTTGCCAAAATCCAAAACCCGAACCCGTCCGAAACCCGAAGTTGTTAAAAATATATTTTTTTAATTTTATAAATACAAATTGATTTAATCCCACTTTGACCTCAGTTTCAATTTCATTCTATTCTCGCTACTATTAAGTGGCTACCAATTCTCGCTACTATTAAGTGGCTACCTCAGTTTCAATTTCAATTTACCTACAGCACCCTTACTATTAAGCAATACATTAATCCCACCATATCTCACCTCATGACCATTTTTACACACCCAACAGTAGCAGCTATTAGGAAACAGAAACAAAGCAAGACGCATCTGTTTGCAAGGTATAAATTGCACCGCGTCACCTCCGTTTCGACACCGCGACCTATTCCACAGTTAAGATGAAGCCGGGTTCACCATCCACTGTTTCCAATCGACCATCTTTTTGTTCGCCTTTGATCTTGCATTTCTTAACTTTGCCTTAACTTTTCTGTTGAAACTGAAATCCTCCCTACAGGCCCAACCCGAACTCACCCGACCCGAAAACCCGAAACCCGAACTCACCCGAAACCCGAACTCTACTTAGGACAGGTTTCGGGTTTCACAATTTCCACCCGATACCCGATCGGGTTTGCGGGTTTGGGGTTTTGGGGCCTGACCCGACCCGACCCGATCCGATCGTTGCACACCCCTAATTAAACTTATAGATTCTTGATGGTTAATTTCTTTTGGAGAATTATTGTTTAATTTGAGTAAATTACGTTTTTCGTCCCTGTGGTTTACTAAAAACTGCGGATTTCGTCCCTGTGGTTCTGAAATTTCGATTTTCATCCTTATGGTTTGCAATTCATTTCTATTTTCGTCCCTAAGATCAAAACACTACTTTTAAGTATAAATGACCAAAATAGAAATGAATTGTAAACCATAGGGATGAAAATAGCATAACAATTTAAATTAAAAGGATAAAAAAGGTGATAAGTTATAAACCATAGGGATGAAAATTGAAACTTCAGAACCATGAGGATGAAAATAGAAAATTTCAACAAACCATAGGGACTAAAAATGTAATTTACTCTTGTTTAAATGACTGATGATGTTAACTTCCAGTCTTACTCTACCAACCCCACCTTCCACTCCAGTGACTTGCTACCTCTCAAGCTTTCAATTTTTGTGGTTTTATCAAGTTTTCATGGATAGATTACAAATCAAAGGCCATTTTTTTTTAAATTTTCGATCAGTTTATTTAAGTTTTTAACATTTAATGTCAAATTCAAACAAGTTTATATTTGAATGTCAGTTTCACAAGTTGTGTCAAAACCTTAAAGCATCTTTAACAAATTTTGCAAAATAACTATTAAATAAAGAAACAAAATTAAAATTTTAAAAAGAGTTAAATTCAAATTTGGTCTTTGTGGTTTACATAAATTAACGAGTAACGTCCCTGAACACCTTTTCAACGAAGAACGTCCCTATAGTTTCATGTTTTATAACGGATAAGGTCTCTTCCTCTAACACCGTCAATTAATTTCAGTTAGTGACCTCCCTTCCCTCAATTTTAATTTTTATTAACAGGTTTAGTCCATCCAACTAGTTTAACAGATTTGGTCCCTCATAGTACTCTTCATTTTTATAACAAATTTGGTCTTCCCTCAACTTTTATTTTGAGGATATGGTTCCTCAATTTTTTCAATAAGTTTTTTGGCACAAACATATATCTTCTTAATATAATGAGAAAATTTAATATTCAAGTTTTATTTAATTAATTTGCTCATTATATTAAGAAGACGAGCAAATTACATGAATGGTCAATGTGTTATAGTGGTTTTAACACTCTGAGTCCCTAAAATGAAATAGTTATGGATTTCATCCTCGTGGTTTACACTTTATATCGTGTTGAGTCCTTAAAACTAACTCCGTTTGAAATATCTCTGTTAAAGTACCCATGTGCAAGGCACATGATGGATAGTTTGATCATTTTATGTATTTTCGTCAACTTTACATTAAAAATAAAAACAACACCAATAGCATACTGCCATGTGTCCCTCTTCATCCCTTCCCGCTTCATCCCTTCTTCCCAAAAATTCAAATATATAAAAAACCCAGATCTTTTTTAATCTTTTTATTTGTAGTTTGACCCACATATTTTTTTCTCTAACGTACCGCCCTCGGGTACGGGTGCTGGCTCGGCCGAGGTGGCAAGTGGGTAGGGGGTACGGGGGGGAGCGGGTAGCGGGCGGGTACGGGGGAGCGGGTTCGTGGACCCGATGGAACCCGGGGGTGTGTGTGAGGAGGGTGGGTGTGGGGGTAGGTAGCAGGTAGTATTGGGTTCAGTGGGTAGGCGGTACTCCACTTTAGGGTAAGGAGGGTAAGAAAGAGAAAAGCTAATGTGGCGCTGAGGTGGCAAGTGGGTTCATTGGGTTCATTGGGTACCGGTACTCATGGTCCAGTTAAATGATTGCCATATATGTCTTTTTCCCTCTCATCTCCTACATCTTCATCTCCTCTATCTTCATATCAGACATATACCAAGAACACTTAATTTATTTTTGTAACCCAACAACATATATATTATCACTTTCTCTCTCTAAAAATTCGGTTCTTTTTTTAATTGTTTAGGTAAACATATATGCTATCTCCAGGCTCGTTTGTCAACACATAATTAATCGGGAATTGGGTTTCGAAGAACAGAAGGATCGACATCTAGGTTTTTGGTTGGAATTTTTTTATTAAGCTTTTTAGATGAATTTGAGTTTTTTTTCATACTCTATATATCGATTTGGAGATGAATTTAGGTTTTTTATTAAGATTTTGATATGGATTTGGGTGTTTTTCAGGCTCTGTGTATAGTTGGAGATGGATTTGTTTTTTTTTTTGCAACGATGACCATCGCCGACCAGATCCAGACTGTGGTCATCGTCACCGCCGTTCCTCGCCATCCTCAGGCGACGATGAAAACATGGACCCTCTTCTCGTCCATCGCTTCTTCTTCTCGTCCATTCTTCTACGATTTCGATTTTTCTGGGGTTTGATTCTATTGTTCTTGTGGGTTAATCGATCTGAAAAGTGTTCTTCACATCTTGTTGAGAATAGGGGTGTTCATCGGTTGACATCCAATGGATGTGAGGCCAACCGAATCGATCCAATCATCCATTGGATGTTGGATTTTGCCAACCGAACCGATCCAATCATCCATTGGATGATTGGATCGGTTCGGTTCCATCCAATGGATATTTTTATTGGATATCCATTGGATCAGTTCGGTTTCATCCAATGACAACCGGATCAGATTGGATCCATCCGATCCGACCTGATCCGATCATCCATTGGATGATCGGATCAGATCCATCCGACATCCAATGTTTTAAATCCAATAAGATTGCATTAAGAGACTAACAAGAGGACGATAAGAGGTTTTAAGCTCTTATTGTTGAACAAAAACAAATAATCTTATCCAGTAAGGCAATATGTATATATGTTTTCTGCTGTACGTAATGTATGCTACTCTCTTTGAACACATTGCTATTTGTAATTTTGTTTTATTGAATTTATATCACCTGTCTGAAACTGAGTCTACATTTGATCTTTAAGTATGTGATGTATGAGCTTTGAAGAACTTATTTCTTATATTGGCTTGCTTTTTCACATGTAGTATGTTATATGTATATGAAGGTACCTGCTATATCCCTGTTTTTTAGCACTTGTTAAATCACAGTATCCCTGCTATAATGGTTCCTGTCATATGTAGTTCATCAACAAGGCTCATCCCAAAATAGTTGGGTAGGCTAAAAACAAAACTCAAGTTTGATAATGAAGCAGAAATCTGTTAGTTGGTATTAAAAATACCACACGCTCGGTATTCAACATTTCTCAAATCCTACAAAACTTACAGCCGTGAAATTTACATACAAACAAACATACGATACCACAGCAAAGAAATCATACCGAGTTTGAAGAAGAATCCGTTTTAAAGTTGCTAATCGTGTGTGGGGAGTAGCAAATCGGACGTGGGTGAGACCGTGAGACTTGAGAGTTGAGACTGAGTGGGAGCTCGGAGCTCGGCCTGCAGTCGGTCGTCGGAGGCTCGGAGCTCGGCCTACAGTCGGTCGTCGGAGGCTCGGAGCTCGGCCTACGCAGCAAAGATGAATCGATGAAGAAGAAAGAAGAGGCTGAGAGTTTAGGTAATTAGGGTTTCGTGGGTGAGAGAAGTGAGAGGCCGAGTGTGAGTCTCTGAGAAGTGAGAGAAGAGGGAAAGCAGGGAAAGCGGGGTTTAGGTTTTTAACTTTTTAGTATTTTGAAAATTTTCAGTTTATTAAATAAAAATAGAAAATAATAAAACCTAAAATCTAAATGATATTATATAATTAGATGTCGGTTCGGTCGGTTCCCTTGTCGGTTCGGTTCGGTCGGTTGTCGGTCGGTTCTGGACTGCCATCCAACAACCGAACCGATCCAGTTGGATGTCAAAATTTTCGATCCGATCCGATCCAATTGCAATTGGATATCCAATCAAGGTCGGTCGGTTCTAATTGGATCGGTCGGTTTTGATTGGATCGGTTGGTTTTCTGCACACCCCTAGTTGAGAAGATGATAGAACAATAAAAAGGTTTTATTTTTTCCAAAATTTAGGGTTTAATTTGGAGTTTATTGGGGTTTGATTTAAAGTTCTATAAATTTTGATTTTAGGTATCCAACTTAATTTAGAATTCTAATTTTATGGATGGGGTTTTGATTTTACAAGTTTGTTGGAATAAATTTGTGTAGGATGTGTTCTTATGTTCATATCTTCATGTTCTTAGGTTCATATCTTCATGTTCTTGATGTTCATACACCTTGATGATGTTCTTGATTTCTTACTAAAAAATAAAAAATAAATATTAAATGACTATAATGTCTAAAATACCTTTGTACTTAACCTGTTTAACAGAAAATTTTAACTGAGTTAGAGATTAGGGACTCAACACGATATAAAGTGTAAACCACGAGGATGAAATCCATAATTATTTAATTTTAGAGACTCAGAGTGTTAAAACCACTATAACACAGGGACCATATCCTAAAAAATGAAAGTTAAGGGAGGACCAAATCTGTTATAAAAATGAAACGTACTATATGGAACCAAATCTGTTAAATTAGTTGGAAGGACTAAACTTGTTAATAATAGGTTCATATCTTCATGTTCTTGATGTTCATACACCTTGTAACACCCGTGATTTTCGGATAAGTACAACTTCGATTCAGTAAAGTTAATTGATGTATTTCCCAACTTGCCTTAAGAGGTTTGAATATCCGGATGAAAATAGTAGACCGGAGGATTTGGAGGAGTATGAGTGGAGACGTTGAATGCCGACTAAATATTGCACGAAGTTTATTTTGGAAATAAATTGCATCAACTGTTTCTTGTGTTTCCAATCCTTATGTGTATTGTGTTATAAATTTTGAGAAATGTTTGGCACGCACACAAGATTTCAAATTATGGTTTTAAAAGTGCATGAAACCGTTTTATCGCGGGAGTTGCGAACTCCGCCGGGATTTGTTTTGCCTTATTTCATCGTTGTTCAACATTTGTTTTGGATGTAATGGTAATCATATATAAATGATGTTTGAGATGTTGGGCAATAACTACGGCTTGTGACTTTAACATTGGATCTCCTCCACATATGTTAGAGTTTGGACAGAAAGTTATTTTTCCATTATGTCTATGTGAGATTATTTTGGGGATTTTGTTTAATGAGAGTTGTTAAACAATGTCGTTTATGTGGTATTACCCTAGAAGGGGATTTTTGGGATTTTGGCGTCTTATTTATGATTTTTTGCTTTTAGCAATTTGGCTTTGGAAGCATGGTGTTTAGCGCCGTTTTATTGACTTGGAGTCATTGAGTCCATGGAGGTTCATGGAGTTTGGTTTTACGACATATTGAGTCGTGTGAGTACAATTTTACAATGTGCATACTCTAATTGCTTATGTGAAAAGTTTACAAGTTTTGGTTGGGCATTTGGTCCCACTCGAGTTTGGTTGAGAAAAGTTAATTTTATGCCATAAGGCGACTAGAAAGAGATGAGTTTGGAACTCTAGTGTCGCGTAACTTTTCTTTCAAAAGGTTTGTGTTACTAAATATTTCGTTGCATATAGTTCAGTGTATGGATTGATTTATACGTGACTTAAGTGATGCATGAAAGAACATTTTGGTGGCATTTTATAATAAATTGCTCGGTGTGCTTTTGGTCAGTTAAATGTTTATTACCGTTTTTTATGTGAAACGTATTATATCGACTTAGGGGTATGCATAGCTTGGTAACCATTGTTTCTCGTCACTTTGTTGAACGAATTGTGATGTGAAAATGTTTTATAGACTCTTGTTTAAATGATGACCATTCGGTCAAAGGGTGTTTTGGTGTTGTAGAAATCATGCACAGTTCGCAATGCTTTGCATTTTGAAAATGAAAATGTGCTAGTCGTTGACATTTGGTTAACTTTGATTTGCCGATTATTTTGGAAGAATTGAAAACCTTTTTGTTTTTCTTGGAGAAATATGTGTTGGGAGTATTTGGACAAATACATTTTTAGCAATTACGTTTTGACGTTTTGTGTTCCAAGTACGAAACCTTGAGAAAATGCTTCGTGAGGAAGATTTTAGAAAATTTTTGTATAAAATTATAGTACGCGGGATTTCTTATGTTTTGGACATTGATACGCACCGTTGGTGCAATTTGGGATTTGAAAATAGGTTGGAACCCTTTTTGGTGCCAACAATTTTTTAACACTTAATTCCTTGTATGTTTTGGAAAACGCACCGTTGGGTGCAAGTTTGTCGAGAACGTCTTATTCAAATGGCATTATAGGACCGGACGGGAAATTTTGAGAAATTGATTTAAAGAGTTTCCTCTTTTGGAAAATTGGTCGCGAACTGTTTGATGCATGTAATTTCGTTTCAAGGAAATTTGTAATGGTAATGTTACAAGCTTGCATGTCTACCCCAATGTGAAGTTGTATAATGCTTTAGTCGATATTTGCGAGTGATGGAAACGTATGGGTTTTTGTATTAACTAAGGAATTTGCACAAGTCATTTTGTGTTTTGACTAAGAGCGTTGTTAAACCGCTCCATCGTTTTTTTTGTAATAAACTGACGCGCGCAAAATTTTGTTGGTAAACCTTGCCTCATGTCGTTTTATGGTTGATGAGGAAATATTGGAGTCAATGTTGTTTAGACCTCTTTTGAAATACGTGCACACCTGGTGTCGCACCCCGTTTAAGGTCGAGCAGTCACTTTACATGCATGTCATGAGTCAATTCATACTAGAACTGTGGTGTTTCATCTAAAAGAAATTGTTTACTACGCTTTTGCGTTTTGTGGGTAAACTGAACTGCAATGAAATGATTTTCAACATGATTTTCCTATGTGGGACGAGCGTGTCCAGTTTTGCGTAACTACCGAGCTGATAGTAGTAGTTTTATTTCGCACGAGTTATTTGAGATGAAAATCTTGGTGTTGAAAATATTTTGTGAATGGTTTTGATTAATTGGCATATTTATTGAATAACGCATTTGAAAACCTTGAACTCGTTAGGACCTTGAAAAAGGGTATGTACCTCAATTAAGGGTAAGTGCGTGTAGCACTTCGACGGTGGAAGGTTGGGTATTCCACGCGTGTTGGTATTATGGGCCGGAGGATAACGGTAGCAAAGTGATTGTGTTTGTGGTAATTGCAGAATTTGACTTGCGGTAACGTATTTCGAGGTTGATACAGCCGTTTTGTTGGCAACCTTAGTTGTATAGAAACCTCGGTTAATGGAACTCGTGTGTGGGGTCCTATTAGAGTTCCGAGTAGGTGGTAAAAACTAGGTGTCAACCTTTGTGGTCTTGAAATCGGAAACTGTTAGTGTAAACGGGGATTTGTAGCCAAGTTTGAAGGATGACGACAATGGTAGTGGTAACCGTAAGATGCTCAATTGTGATGAGTAGTTTTGGTGGAATAATCTTAGTGTACCGTTAAAGTACTTGTCGGTTTTATGATTGTTCTTTTTGGAATGGATTCTTGGAGTTATTAGAACTCGTGGAGTTATTTGACAATTAATGGTAGGGATGATCGGAATTGATAATTCCGTTGGGTTCGTTAGTGATTAAATCGTGAAATGATTTAGAGTTGAAAACTAAAATTGAGGAAGATGGAACACTTTAAGGTTGGGAGACAACCGGAGTCGTTTAACTAGGAGTGTTACCAGTGGTTGGAATGTTCTTCCAGACATAAGTACGGTGTACTTGAAGGGGTGCTGTTGATAAGAAATTGTTCGAGGAATTGTCCTTATAGACTATGTGGGAAATTTGGATTCCAGTTAGGAAGTGATGATTTATGGTCGGAGTTGAGTCGGTTAGCATTATTGTAAAGGATGTAGATTTCGAGGACGAAATCATTCCAAGGTTGGGAGGATTGTAACACCCGTGATTTTCGGATAAGTACAACTTCGATTCAGTGAGGAATCGATCTTTTAAGAAAAATATGGAAAATAGGATTTGGAGTTAAATCCTAGATTTTATTGTCTTGTTGGATGGGGAATTCGATTACGAGTCCAACGGTTCTTCCCGGAGCGAAAACGGAGCTAGAACGAGGAAGTTATGGCCAAAACGAGTTTAGGCACACCTTGAGCTATAGTGCCCAGCGATTGTGACACTGTCACTATCGCCGTGTCACTATCGCCCAAGTGGTACCGAGAGTTGTGAGGGGTTGAGCGATTGTGCCCCGGCGATAGTGACTATGTCACTATCGCTATGTCACTATCGCCCGCGGGTGTTCAGATCACTTAAATGCCCGATTTTGTTAGCCTTTCCTCAATTCTCTCATTTCCTTTCTTCACAAACCCTCTCAACCGAACCCCTTTATTTCCATGGTCGATTTTGGAGCTGCTCTCTTAGAAATCAAACCTTTCTTCACCATCTAAGTTGTAATCAAACCTCTTCCTCCCTTGATGAGCATATTTGGAAGCTTGGAGCTTTTGTGGAGATTAAGAGTTGTTGGAAAGATTCAAATGGTTAAGGTAATTTCTCCCTACCCAATAGTTTTTATTGTTATTGATTTCATATTCTTTCCATCTTGTGATGTTGTGGATCGATTTTAGTGTTGTTTGGGTAAGGGAATCTCGTTTTCTTCATCTTCAAACTAGGGTTTGGTATAAGATGGGTATTTTGGTTATGTTATGGGTGGATGATGATTCCTTATGGTTGGATCGTATTATTGATGGTTGGGAATTCATAAATCTAGGTTTTGGAAGTTTTGGCTTGAGGATGCAAACTTCATCAAAGGAGCATACGTTTGGAGAACTCTAGATTTAGCTTAAATCTAGCAAGGTGAGTTCAAGTTACTTTGTGAAAACGTTGTACATGTCAAAATGAATATTTTACAAATATGTGTGTGTGTTTTACTTGAAAATGTATATGGTGGAGTTATTTAGTTGATTTAACTCTTTTGAAGTGTTTATCTTCATATATGTGTAAAACACCCATATTTGGGGCTTTTGGATATTTGGATGGTTAGAAACCATAAATTGTCTTTAAAAGATTGATTGCTCAAAATGAGGTTTGTTTAGTGGTTTAATCATATATGTGTAAATGATTTTGTAAACCATTTGGGAAATGCACTTTTAAGTGTTTTGTGTCATTTTGAGAATTTAAGGGTATGAGTCCTTTGGGAAAACCCTTTTTGTTTAACCCGTAATGAGTTTTGGGGTTAATGATGAATTTGTAGTATAGCTTGCCTAAACAATGTTTAAACGCGTTTTTGACCGACATTATGGGTCTAGCAAGCTTGGAGCACTTTGCTCGGTTTTGACTTTGAGATAGTCTTGGGACATTTGTCCGGTTTAAATGGTTCGATGTGGAGTCTTATTTACGGGTCGCTTTTATTGCACCGTGTTGCATATTATTGCACGTTGTAGATATTTTACATGCTCAGGGTGGAGTCTAGGATGTGTTATATGCTTAATTGCATTTTTATTTGCATGAGGTGACGTCAATAAGTGATCATTAGATCTTTGAGCAGAGGGCTCAGTTTTGGACTCAATTGAGTCTTGAGGGCTAAAGACCTAGTATGGTTGATGCCAAAGACGGACTAAAGACCTAGTATGGTTGATGTCTGAGATGGACTAAAGACCTAGTATGGTTGATGTCTAAGATGGGCTAAAGATCTAGTATGATTGATGCCAAGGATTGACTAAAGACCTAGTATGGTTGATGTCATCCGTTTTCCACATCCAAGAAGCTTACCTACATTTATTTTATCGTGGTTTAATTTATGTGTTTGCCACACTCGATGAGATCGGGTCTCCCCCGTCACCGAAGGGTGTTGATTTCGGGTATTTTATCTATTCACATTGTTGATGTTATATTACCTGTATATGGATTGTTTTTCCAGGATTGATGGACGGATTTATGTTACATTCTTATTGAATGTTTTAACTGGTATTGGGATTTTAATACATTTTACGTTTGCGTGGGTTTAGCTTCGTATTATGTTTTAATAAAGGTTATATTTGAATGGATGGTTTCCATGTTTTAAGGATTGAGTATGTATTGTCAACCGTGTTTGAAGGTTTTGCCTAAAACTAGAATTATTCACGTATTTGAGTGAGTTGGGATTGTAACTCATTTTGGAAAACGCTTTACACTTTTCGGGAATGGTTCCCATGGATTTTGGATGCGTTGGAAAATAAGTCTTTTATGCCGCTTGGGAAATCCTTTTTGGAAATGATAATCTTTGTCGAAATCTTTCATTTAAAGATTCACCGAATCATGACTAAAACGAATATCTTCTGATTTATGATTTTATATAGTCATGATAAAATGCTTGAACTCACTAGGCATAAGCCTAACCCTTTTTATTTGTCGGCATGTGCAACAGGCTCAGGTTGGGGTAGCTCTAGCTACATTGTGAAGTGGCGAGTGCTAGTAATGTGCACGAGAGGTGAATAGCTTAAGTTATGTTTTCCGCATTTACCCTTGGGAAGTAGCACTTGTATTTGGATTAGGTGATGTCCGAAGTGGGTTTAGTCTTGGTAATGAGACTTATGTAGTATGTATTACTTGGAGATAACCATTGTTTGTAATTGGAGGTATTTTACCTATTGTTTCGGATATAATATCGAAAATTTTAAATTAGTTGCTCTTTCCAAATTTGAGGGTGTTACACACCTTGATGATGTTCTTGATTTCTTACTAAAAAATAAAAAATAAATATTAAATGACTAAAATGTCTAAAATACCTTTGTACTTAACCTGTTTAACAGAAAATTTTAACTGAGTTAGAGATTAGGGACTCAACACGATATAAAGTGTAAACCACGAGGATGAAATCCATAATTATTTCATTTTAGGGACTCAGAGTGTTAAAACCACTATAACACAGGGACCATATCCTAAAAAATGAAAGTTGAGGGAGGACCAAATCTGTTATAAAAATGAAAAGTACTATAAGGAACCAAATCTGTTAAATTAGTTGGAAGGACTAAACTTGTTAATAAAAATAAAAGTTGGGGAAGGGGAGGGTCACTAACGGAAATTAATTGACGGCGTTAGAGGGAGGGACCTTATCCGTTATAAAACATGAAACTATACGAACGTTATTCGTTAAAAGAAAAGTTCACGGACCTTACCCGTTAATTTATGTAAACCACAAGGACCAAATTTGAATTTAACTCTTTTAAAAATGCATTCAACTTTAATATATTCTTCATTTTTAAACATTACAAAAAATTTAATTATATATTAAAATATTTCATACATTTATCAAAAGTGTTATTTCCCACTCATAAATATATAATTTCAAAGATTCTTACATGGTGGAATATAGTAAGTGTTAGTCCCAGATGGCTTAACAAGTATTGTAGAAGGGGGGGGGGGGGGGTGAATACAATACTCAAAATTTTCACAATTTTAATTCTTTTATTGAAAATCTTTCAACTAGAATTACACAAAGAAACTTAAAGACTGTTGCGGAAAAGAACAGATAAACTATTCTAACAATCTTTCACAAAGTAAACTAAACAATACAACAGAGAACACTAAGAGCAAAGCTATAAGGTTATCAAGCAATATGAAAATCTTGCACTGAGAGAAATCCAGAAAGCGTAATTTGCATGGAGTCTTCATCTTCCTTTTATAGTGAGGATAAGGTACTGAGCATTAAATGCATGGTACTATTATCCTCAAGTCACTTGCAACGTACCAATGGTCTTTGGAAAAGTACCAGTGGACTTCTAAAAAGCTGATAAGTCACTATCACCTTTTTTCTTGAAACCAGGAATAGAAGCCATGCTGAAAGGACATCTTCTAAAAAGATAATAAGACAAAATGTTACTTTTGCTTTGTATCAGATTTTGTCCCGAAATAAATGATCTTCTTTATGAGTATTCAAGACAATATCACCGAAAGAGTTCCACCGATAATATTGTCAAGAATATATAACCAACCGCAAAGAAGTACCATTTCCACAAAGTTCCTACCGAGTTTAAGAAGCATATCGGTGGAAGCTGTTCACCGAATCTGAAGGTATTTTCGGTGGAGGCAGTTCACCGAAAAATGAGAGCTTCTTCGGTGGAGATGAAGGCCACCGAAATTGTGAAGACAATTCGGTGGTGATGATGGCCACCGAAATTGTGAAGACAATTCGGTGGTGATGATTTGTTTGTTTGTTGAGAATAGTCTTCTATTTTCCACAAGTAGACAGTCTTCAAGCTTGGTTTCGGTTGATCTTCGACTTCACCAAACATTTGCTATTTTGTACAAGTCATTCAAAGAACCAAACTAAAATATTCTAAGTAGGATTTTTAGGGAAAACATCGGTGAGTCAATTTCAAATCCTTGGTGACCCAACAATCTCCCCCTATTTGAATTTGAGCTCCTTTCTTAGAATATTTAAGAGTATTGAAAAGTAATGTGCATTTTGACCCTTTTTACTCTTTTTGGGTTCTTTTCACATAGACCATTTTTTTTGTTCTTTTTGATCTTTTTCTTTTTGTATGAGTATGTATACTATGTACAGTATTTACAAGTAAATGAAAGTAAGGATATGTACCGAAATAAAATTCAAATAGAGAGATACTAGTATTAAGATAAGTTTTCTCGTACATTTTTACAAAATGAGAAACAAACTCTTTACAAGTACTAGAGAAAAAGAGAGAACCTATTTCTCGATGGTTTGCCTTCGTTTGATTTCATCCGTCACATTTTTGAAGAAGGGTTGAGCTTCGGGAATGTAAGGAAATAGGTTGTAGATACCTTGAAGGAACAGAGTATCGGCAATGGAAATCTGAGCAAATCTGAAGAAGGATCTTTGACCGAAACCATCATTAAAGTAAGGCCCAGGAATTGGTGCAAGGCTCAGAGTTGTAGAGGGATGTGGTACCGAGGTAGGAAGGGATAGATTCAGGTTGCTGACATTTGGAATCTTTCCTTCAGATTCCATCTCTTTGAATACTTTGTCTATGGGATTCTTGACTTTGGGAACCCGAATGTCTTCTTTCATTGATTGAAGTTTGGCCCTTTCATCGGTGGAATTTGATCTCCTTCATCCTATCCATCAAACCTTCAATGCATTTGATGAATGTGTCCTTCTTCGGGTTTGGACTTTTGACAAGATGTTGAGAGATTTCAAACCATTCAGTGAGGCCGAAATTCTTGAGGTGGACATCTGTCAAGCTTTTCAACGAACCATCATCTCTGTTAATGATTAGCCTGATATCCTTTGGGTTGACTCTGGAAGTAGCAATTTTGGCACTTGTGATTGTGGCTGTGCTCATTCGGTGGTGCATGGTTCTTTTGTACCAGGCAATTTCTTCGTTCTTTTCTTCTTCAAATGCACTTAGTACGGATTTTTGAGTTTGGATGGCATCAGTGGACTTCACTTTGACGGCTTCTTCTTCGGCATCTTTCATGGATAAAGCTTTAGATTTATCCAAAGCTATTTGGGCAAGTTTAGCTTCCTCAATTTCTTGAGGAGAAAGGCCGAGATCGGTGAAGGTTGTTTCAGGAGGAGGCTTGAGTTTTAGAGTTTCAGCACCTTCAGGTCTTGCCCCATACTTAGCCAATTCTTTCTTCTTCTTTTCTTCCTTTGCCAAGTCTTCGGCCGAAATTACCTTCTTTCCTTTATCTTTGGGAGCTTTGCTCGATTTCTCCCCCTCAGATGATGCAATCACTTCCACGATCTTAGGAAATTTGTTTTTCGGTGAAGAAATGGATTCGGTGGTGCCTGTATGGATTGGTGAGTTTTAAGGTGATTTCGGTGGTGGCGATACATTCGGTGGAGAAGGGGTTTTCGGTGGAGGCTTGTTGCTGGTAGATGTCTTGAGAGTGGGAAGTTTTCTTGGTGTAGAAGTGGTTTTCTCCCCCTCAGCAACAGCCGGAAGCTTAAAACCCATCTCATAAAATACTTTATCGAATTTGGAGTGAAGAGAGGCAAAGTTTGTAGACATGGAATCGGGAACCAGAGAGAAATCACCCAAGCTCATTTCCCATTCAGATTTATCGGTGGTGGAGGCCTTTGTGAGGGATGCCACCTTTGAAGACAAAGTATCAAGGGATTCATTTATTGGTTTAAGGGCATCGGTGATGGCGTTGAAAAGAATTTGAGGCAACTTAGTCTCAAGAGTTGAAATTCTAGAGTTGGCCTGGGAGATCAAAGAAATGGTAGATTGTAGAAAAGTAGAGTGTTGGCCATGGTGTGTGGAAAGATAACCACCGATTTCTGGGAAAGAACATCGGTAGCGTAGGGGATCAGTTTCTGTAGGCCGATGTGGGAGGAAAACTGCTAACTCATCGGGATATAGAATTCTCGGTGGTGGAGAATCCTTCTGAATCGGTGTTGGTGATCTTTGCGGGGTAGGCGATCGGTGTGGAGTAGGAGATCGCCGAGGAGAATCCTGATGTTCTGGTGAGGGAGTCTCGGTGGGATTTTCGTCGGCGGACGGGATGATTCGGGAAGAATCAGTGTCCTCCAAAAGAAAATCAAAGAAGTCTCTCGAGGGGGGGGGGGGGGGATGTAATGGGGGGGGGGGGAACCCTGATTGGGTTGTGCATCATCATCGATCATAAACTGACCGGGTGAAAGGCCGTGTAGTGTCAAATCTACTCCTTCAAGGGAAGAGGGCTCGAAGTCATCTCTTTTACCCTAAGAAGTGGGTGAAGAGGCAAATGTAGGGACTTCCTTTTCTACAACTGTGGTCTTTCGAGAGACCACAGAGGAGTCGGTTGTGGGTTTAACAAATTCCCTAGAATGGGATGGTTCAGCCAAAGGTACCCGAGATCTGTTTAGAGAAGATTTCGGGGGGGGGGGGGGGTGATGAGTGCCTCCGCTTAGAAGGTTTTTGAACCGGGGAAGCCGTCGAGGGTTCTCTCGTTGGCGTGGTTCTAGAAGCGGGTGCGGAGGTGTCGGTGGCCTTTTGTTGTTTCTTTTTAGCGCCACCGGACTTTACTCGAGGACGGGGCGAAGGGGCCACGACATTTGGAGTGACCTCGGGAATTTCCAGGTGACGAAACCCGGGAATTTCCGCATCACCCCAATGTAGTTCGGGAGAGAGAGCAAAAGAAATCATACCTGGTCGTAAATGGCGATCGGTTGCGAGCGGTTTAACATTTAGAGTTTTGGTGCCAACGAGTGGAGACGACCAGTCATATGTGAATCGTGGAGTAGATGAGGTGAGATCGGTATTCAAAGCTTTAGCAAGTTTATGTTGAATGATCATCGAGATGAAACGAGGATATGCAGCATAGAATTTCTTGGGATGTTGGATTACCTCGACAAGTTCAGAAAAGAAGTATTGAGCGAAGTCAACTTTCCTTTGAAAGATGAGGGCATGAGCGAGCTTCGTGATATATGACGGCGATTGATCGTGCCCACTAGTCTTGCGAGAGAGACAATGGATAATATGGGCAAAGAAAAAATTCCATATGCCGCCCATTCTGCTTCGAAGGAGAGTGCTGGGGCCCTTTTTAGATGAATCATCAATAACATACCCAAGAGTTTGAACAACGTCTTCAAATATGTTATCGATATGTAGATCATCATATTGAGGAAAGGCTTGGATTTTGAGAGCTAGGCGAACATCATCGACCCCAAAGGTAAGGTCGTGATCACCTTCTTCATTGGTAAGAATGGAGGCGTGAATGGCTTCGTTTGAGGGATCGTACACACAGGTTAACCAAAACTGTCCAATGAGCATTTTGCTCATTTTAGGGTTGCAGGTGAAAGCATGGAGGAGAGGAGATCGGGTGAGAAACTTGGTTACCGTAGAGAACTCTGGATGAGATGAGTCGGAATCGAAGCGGGCAACGTGATTGCATGCATTGAACTTGAGGTCTTCGAATCGAGTGGGAACTGCGGATCTGGAGGATGCCATTGAAATGGGTATCTTAGGTTTTTAGAGAGAGGTAAGAGAGAAGAAGGGTTGCAGGTTTCGTGTGAAAGAAATGAGAGGGAAAAGTTTAGGGGTTATGAGTATATATAGAGGTGAGAGAAGGTAGATTTAAAAAGGAAAAAGGTAATGATGATTGTTTTTGGGGAGTTGGAGACAAAAACGGCTAGAAGGGGAAAGGTCTCACATCACTGACAACTTTTAGGGATTTGTGGACTCAAGAAGGCATGGGGAAACGAAATGGATAAGAAGAAAAGAAATCGGTGATAATTCGGTGGACACAGTACCGAAGTCTCACCGATGATGGAGAGTCGGTGTGAGACTTGAATTTCGGTGGAAGGGCTAGACGAAAGGATACCACCGAAATTTCCTTTGGTGGAAGAATGGAGAAGACCTTCGGTGTTGGAAGTTTCCACCGAATTTAGATTTTGGTAGAAGAGAAGAGACTACCTTCGGTGTTGACTTGATTCCACCGAATCATGTGACAAGAGATTTCGGTGGAGGGGTGTGTCGGTGGAATCACTCTGGAATGTTTCCACCGAATTGATGTTTCGGTGGTAAGGGAAGAAAGTGTGATATCGGGGTAAGGATTTCGGTAGAGATGAAATCGGTGTAGAAGCACAAAGTAGTTTGTCCACCGATGTGAGATCGGTGGAGAATAAAAACACATTTTATTCTTGTAGATTGCACATTCCAAGTTCACTTATTAGAAAGTTGAACCTGGTTTCATCAAGGGGTTTAGTAAATAAATCAGCAAGTTGCAAATCGGTGGGAATGAAGTGCAGCTCAATGTCACCTTTGGAAATGTGGTCCCTGATGAAGTGATACCTGATATCTATGTGTTTAGATCTGGAGTGAAGAACAGGATTGTTTGCAATAGCTATTGCACTGGAATTATCACACAGAATTGGGACTTTAGAAAAGAATTGATTGTAGTCCCTGAGTTGGTTTCTCATCCACAGGACCTGAGCACAACAGCTTCCAGCAGCTACATATTCAGCCTCAGCAGTAGAGGTTGACACAGAGTTTTGTTTCTTGTTGGACCAACTTACCAATTTACCACCAAGAAGTTGGCAGCTTCCTGTAGTACTCTTTCTATCAATCTGGGAACCTGCATAATATGAATCTGAATACCCAATTAGTTCGAAACCCGAGTCTTTGGGATACCAAAGACCCAAGTGCAAGGTACCCTTGAGATACCGAAAAATCCGTTTTACAGCCTTTAAATGTGATTCTTTAGGATTGGCCTGATAACGTGCACATAGACAAGTAGCAAACATAATATCCGGTCTGCTAGCAGTTAAGTACAGAAGATAACCAATCATTCCTCGATAAAGGGTAATGTCCACAGATTCACCTTTAGGATCAGCATTGAGTTTTAAAGGTGGTGCCATGGGAGTTTTCATAGGAGAGCTATCTAGAAAGTTGAATTTCTTCAGAAGGTCACGAATATATTTACTTTGGTGTATAAAAATTCCTTCTGAAGTTTGTTTGACCTGAAGGCCCAAAAAGAATGTAAGCTCTCCCATCGTGCTCATCTCATATTCACTCATCATGAGAGAAGCAAACTCATCACAAAGTGATTCATCAGTGGCACCAAAGATGATGTCATCAACATAGATTTGGACAAGAATGAGATTACCTGAGGTTTCCTTGATGAAGAGAGTTTTGTCGATTTTACCTCTGGAATATCCATGCTTTAGAAGGAAGTTGGCAAGAGTGTCATACCAAGCACGAGGAGCTTGCTTGAGACCATAAAGTGCCTTGTCAAGTCTGTACACATAGTCTGGATGAGCTGGGTCTTCAAAGCCAGGAGGTTGTTTCACATATACTTCCTCTGCAAGTTCCCCATTGAGGAAGGCACTTTTAACATCCATTTGAAAGACCCTAAAATTTTGGTCGGCAGCATGAGCCAGAAAGATTCTTATAGCTTCAAGTCTTGCAACAGGGGCAAATGTTTCATCATAGTCAATGCCTTCTTCCTGTCTGTATCCTTGAGCAACCAGTCTTGCCTTATTTCTGATAACAGTGCCATCTTCATCCATCTTGTTTCTGAAGATCCATTTGGTTCCAATGATTGTCTTCTTTCGGGGTCTGGGAACCAATCTCCAAACTTTGTTTCTCTCAAACTGAGAAAGTTCTTCTTGCATGGCAGTGATCCAACAAGGATCTGAGAGAGCTTCATCAATCTTTTTGGGTTCAATAAGAGAGAGAAAATTCACATAGAGACAAATATTTCCAACTCCTCTACGAGTTTGGACACCTGCTTGCTGATCACCAATGATTTGGTCTATGGGGTGATCTTTGGTCCATTTGGTTGCAGGAGGTAAAGGTGGTGGAATGTTTTGTGTTTGGGGTGAAGAAGTAGTGGGATTAGAGGTTCGGTGTGAGGCAATGGGATCGGTGGACGATATGGGATCGGTGGAGGGATGTGCGTCGGTGGGAAAAGGTACATCGGTGGGGACATGGTTAATTTTGGTGGGAGATATAGAGGATGACCCAACTTGATTATTTTCGGTAGAAGGAATTGGTGGGTTCAATGGAATGGGAGAAGCATCGGTGGAGTTGGTTTGGGGAGCATTACCGATGCACGAGGAGATCCATATGTGTAGTTCATCATCATCATCATTTGGAAGAGAGGAGGATCTCAAATCATCAAACTTGACATGAATAGATTCATCAATGCATTTTCTCCTTAGGTTGAACACACGAAAAGCTTTGGAGGATAGAGAGTATCCAACAAATATTCCTTCATCAGCTTTGGGATCAAAATTTCCAAGGTTGTCACGGTCATTTAGGATAAAGCACACACAACCAAAAACATGAAGAAAACCAATATTTGGTTTTCTGCCATGGAAAACTTCATATGGGGTTTTATCATGCCTTTTAGAGATCACCGACCTATTTTGCGTAAAGCAAGCAGTATTAACAACTTCAGCCCAAAAATAGGTAGGTAGATTTGATTCACTTAGCATGGATCTGGCAGCCTCACACAGAGTTCTATTTTTCCTTTCCACCACTCCATTTTGCTGTGGAGTTCGTACTGCAGAAAAGTTCTGAGAAATTCCTTTCTCAGTAAAGAAGTCTTCAAGAGCACTGTTTCTGAATTCAGTGCCATTATCACTTCTTACTGACCGAACAAGTTGGCCATTCAGAACTTCATTTTTCTTGACAAAATTGATGATTTCTTCAGTAGCATCACTTTTGTACCTGAGAAAAGAGACCCAAGTATATCTGGTAAATTCATCAACAATTACAAGAATGTACCTTTTTCCTCCTAGACTAGGAGTGCTGACAGGTCCACATAGGTCCATGTGCAGCATCTGCAGTGGAAGGATGATGGAAGAACATTGCTTTGTCTTGAAAGATGTTTTGGTGAGTTTCCCTTTCTCACATGCATCACACAGCTTTTCTTTGACAAAATTCAGCTTTGGCATACCAGTCACCAACTCTTTATTTGAAATTTTGTGGAGAGTTTTGAAATTAAGATGAGAGAGACGTTTATGCCACAACCAGTTCCTTTTGGATGAGTCATCTGACACAAAGTAGACATTGGATGAATTGTTGCTCAGTCCCATGTCAATGACATAGACATTTTCCATCCTTTTTCCAGATAACACCACGTTGAAGTTTTTGTCCACAACAGTACAGATACAAAGTTCAAAGATAACTTTATATCCAAGATCACACAGTTGGCTAATGCTGAGAAGATTATGCATGAGACCTTCAACAAATGCCACTTTATTGAAAGTGACAGATCCATTTGTGAGAGTTCCATAACCTTTGGTGTAGCCTTTAGAGTTATCACCAAAAGTGACAGATGGACCCTTTCCAGACACATAGTTGATGAGAAGAGATTTGTTTCCCGTCATGTGGCGTGAGCACCCACTATCCAGATACCATATTTGATGGTGCTCAGAAACCTGCATGCACACACAGATTAGTTCTTTGGTACCCATTTTGTAATGGGTCCTTTGGGGTTAGAAGAAACTGAGTCCTTAGGATTGGTTCTATCTATTCTTTCCTTGGGACAATCCTTAGCCATGTGAAACGTGTCACCACAGTTATAGCATTTTCTATAGATAAAAATCTTTTTAACACTATGACCACTTTTCCTGTTTTGGCTTTTAACATTAGGTTTTATGACCGTGTTAGAAGAGAACACAGCAGAAGGTTTGGACCCAGGAATTCCTTTGTCAGAGTTGTGGATTGGAGAGTTGGATGATTCTTTGGAGTTTGACTTTTTCAAAAGAACAGATCTTGGAATAGGAAGAATAGAAGAGTTACCAGAAAAATTCTTTGGAGTAAATCTTTTGGGATGGAAATTGGCCACAAATTCGACCACCGATTTCCCTTTGTCAGAAGATGAAAAACCTTTTGTGGGAACTTGAGGTTCTATTTTGGGAATCTTTGAGGGCTTAGGTTCAGAGTATTCATCTATGTGAATAGACTTTAATAACTCATGGAGAGGTATGGGAGGATCATCGGTGTTGACATCGGTGGGGTTTGATTTTTTCAGCAAGGTGACTTTTGAGGAGTTAGAGGATGAGGCTTCATCAATGGTTGATCCTTTTGAGAGATCAGGGATGAGTTTTGAAATTTCATCAGAGTCATGTTCCTCAACGAATTGATTTGAGGAAGCCTCTTTTGCTTTTATAAACATTCCATATTTTCGAGCTTCACCCAGATCTAAAGAATTTAAGGAGATGGAATCACAAGAACTTGAATCAGAGGCATCATCCCACACACTGGAGATAGGAGTAAGTGCACGGGAAGAAGTTTCAGGATGGACTTTGCCAATTCCTAGACCGATTTTGCTCTTTCCACCGATTTGACTTTGAAAGAGTTGTTCAAGATTTTTTGAAGAATCTGTCCATTTTCTTACAACCTCTTGCTCTCTTTTAAGTTT
Organism: Saussurea involucrata; assembly: GCA_033807775.1. Lineage (NCBI taxonomy): Eukaryota > Viridiplantae > Streptophyta > Magnoliopsida > Asterales > Asteraceae > Saussurea > Saussurea involucrata. The sequence continues at coordinate 175,023,495 of CM066320.1, read as the reverse complement.
CATAAAAAGTGAGTTCTTTTCTTTTGAAATCACATGATTTATTGTTTTCAAGTCCTCAAGCTCAGCTTTGATTTCCTCAAATTTTTTAAGCTTAGACATGCAAATTTCAAATTCAGATTTGAGTTCTTTCACTTGAGCAGATTTTCTATTCTTGCTATCTTTGACAGAATAAAAGTCTTTAGTTAAAGATTCATACGCATCTATCTTTTCACTATCAGTCATATCATTAAAAGGATGTACCTGAGCATAAGCTGTCGAGCACCCAGTCGACACAAGAGCCATTGGAGAGGTAGCTTTTTCAGAATCCTCCATCTCTTCAGAAATGGCCATGAAGCATATATTGTGAGAATCACTGTCAGAGGTGTCTTCTTCATCCCAGTTATGAGTTTCTGCCATTAGACTTTTTACTTTTCTTTCAAGACCCTCACTCCCTTCTTTCTCTTTCTTGTACTTGGCTTTATACTTCTCAGCGCGCTCCTGATGGTCTAAGGAAGAGGATTGGGAATCCTTTTTGGAAAAGGTTGATTTGAAAGGATTATTTCTGGGTTTCTCATTCTTTGAAGAATATTTGTCAGAGGATGGGTTCCTAGACTTAGTAACACACTTGCTCTTACACTCAGATGCAAAGTGTCCTTTCTTGCCACAGTTATAGCACTCTTAATTTGACTTATCAGATGAAATCTTGGAAGAAGAAGATTTTCTAAAATTTCTGGATTTGATGAAAGGACGAAATTTGTTCTTAGAGCCAGCCATCATTGCCATTTCTTCAGACAATTGTTCAACCATAATTTCCTCACCTTCATCATCAGCATCACTAAGATATGCCTCCGTTTGGTGGAAAGAGATATTTTGGCTGTCATTGTCAGAGTCTGATGATGGATAGGTGATTCTAGGAACATTTTGAGATTTCTTGGAGCTTTCACTGACAAGAGCTATAGAAGAGCTCTTTATCTCTTTGATGAAAGATTTCCTTTGTAACTTTGTTTGCTCAATATTGAAGAGAGTTCCATAAAGGACAGTTAAGGGCATGAACTCAAGGTCCTTGGTAGTTTTAATGCAAGTACATATATTCTCCAAAATTCTGGAAGATAATCCATGAACTTGCTTAAGACTTCCTCATTATCATAGACTCTGCCCAATAACTTCAGATCATTTAAAAGAGAGTTGAAACGATTATAGTAGCTAGGAAGAGATTCTCCTTTTTCAAAAGCAAAGAGTTCATATTTTCTAATGAGACCAATCTTTTTACATTTCTTTACTTCCACTGTACCCTCGTACAATACACACAGTGTGGTCCACATCTCTTTAGCAGTTTCAAAGTTAACCAGAGAGTGATAGACCTCATCAGGAAGTGAGAGTGCAATAATTGCTCTAAGCTTAGAGTCGAGAGAAACCAAACGTTTTTCCTCATCAGTATATTTCTTAGGATTTTTGAGGATGTAACGACCAGTAGCACTGGATTTTTCTTCATCAGAATCACTAGAGATTTCTTTTTCCATGGTTTCTTTACCAGGCCTCTGCGTTTCATAGCGAGCCCAAACTCTGGGGATGATAGGTCCCTCTTTGAGAATGGTTGGATATCTAGTATCCACTCCTTCCATGAATAGCATCATGCGGCTCTTCCACAAAGAGAAGTTGTTAGCATTAAACTTAGGAGGTTTGGTTATGGAGCCATTCTCAGAAAAGTTGTTTTGAAAAGAGTTTTCAATTGTAGAAGAAGAAGAGGCAGCCATCGCAGATCAAGTTTATGGGATTAAACTTTCCGCTCTGATACCACTTGTTAGTCCCAGATGGCTTAACAAGTATTGTAGAAGGGGGGGGGGGGTTGAATACAATACTCAAAATTTTCACAATTTTAATTCTTTTATTGAAAATCTTTCAACTAGAATTACACAAAGAAACTTAAAGACTGTTGCGGAAAAGAACATATAAACTATTCTAACAATCTTTCACAAAGTAAACTAAACAATACAGCAGAGAACACTAAGAGCAAAGCTATAAGGTTATCAAGCAATATGAAAATCTTGCACTGAGAGAAATCCAGAAAGCGTAATTTGCATGGAGTCTTCATCTTCCTTTTATAGTGAGGATAAGGTACTGAGCATTAAATGCATGGTACTATTATCCTCAAGTCACTTGCAACGTACCAATGGTTTTTGGAAAAGTACCAGTGGACTTCTAAAAAGCTGATAAGTCACTATCACCTTTTTCCTGAAACCAGGAATAGAAGCCATGCTGAAAGGACATCTTCTAAAAAGATAATAAGACAAAATGTTACTTTTGCCTTGTATCAGATTTTGTCCCGAAATAAATGATCTTCTTTATGAGTATTCAAGACAATATCACCGAAAGAATTCCACCGATAATATTGTCAAGAATATATAACCAACTGCAAAGAAGTACCATTTCCACAAAGTTCCTACCGAGTTTAAGAAGCATATCGGTGGAAGCTGTTCACCGAATCTGAAGGTATTTTCGGTGGAGGCAGTTCACCGAAAAATGAGAGCTTCTTCGGTGGAGATGAAGGCCACCGAAATTGTGAAGACAATTCGGTGGTGATGATGGCCACCGAAATTGTGAAGAAAATTCGGTGGTGATGACTTGTTTGTTTGTTGAGAAGAGTCTTCTATTTTCCACAAGTAGAGAGTCTTCAAGCTTGGTTTCGGTTGATCTTCGACTTCACCGAACATTTGCTATTTTGTACAAGTCATTCAAAGAACCAAACTAAAATATTCTAAGTAGGATTTTTAGGGAAAACATCGGTGAGTCAATTTCAAATCCTTGGTGACCCAACAGTAAGGGAAATTAATTAAAATGCCAAAAGTTTGACCAACACTTACCAAAATGCCACAAAATTTCGGCGGTTTACCAAAATGCCCTAATGGCCCGCGATGGAGCCCGCGATCGCGGGATAGGGCTGACATGGCACGACCTTTGGCCAAAAGTGTCCCGCGGAGCCCCTCAACTTTGGCCGCAGTGCACCTTTGGCCCCTGCCCGCGATGGACCAAAATTTTACAGTTTTGGTCCCTGAAAATTTACACTTTTGGTCCCTGAAAATTTACACTTTCAGCCCCTGTACTTAGACGAATCTTGCGTGCTTTTACTGTTTTTTTCCACAATTATTGTACTTTGAAGACCGATTTGTGGTTGAAATTAATTTGCATGTTTTCATCAATGTTAAATCAGTGTTTTTGGAATACCAGTTTGTGGATGAAATGAGAGATTGGTTGTCATCAATGTTGGTTGTTTCATTGATAAATAGATGTAAAATGCAATCCATAATCCACACACCGATTTCATACTTCTTTCTTGATTTCTTGTTGCAATATTTTGTGTTTGAGATACTACTGAAAAAATGAGTTCATCAGTTGCAAAAGCTAAGGTATATTTCTGTTTTGATGGTGAATGGGAGCAAGATAACAATGAGTGGAATTTTGCTTATAAATCTAAGCATGGTGTAAAAGTGCCAGTAAACTATACTTATCAGAAATTTCTTGCATACGCCATGCAAAAATGTGGAATCAACCCTTCTGCTGTTTGCAAGTTAGTGTTTAAAAATGGCGATAGGTCATTTGTGGATTTATCCAACGATGGGGATATCTCTACTTTTCTGCACTTTGCAGTCGATTCAGAAAGGCCCCCATTACTTTTTGTGTATCCCGACGAAAACGACGACGACGGTGACGACGAAGACCTCCAAATAGAGCAGTCTGATTCTCAATTTCAGGCGTCCGACGCCCCAACGGTTCATTTAGATCATTCATATGGTCTTAACGACTGTATTCCGGAGACGCAACAACAACAACCACCACAACCACACGAAGGGCGTACTGCTGGAGTTGCTGATGACGAAACCCACGTTTTCAGAACGGGTAATTCTGAAATAGACAGATCAAACACCGATAGTGATGATCACGAAGAATATACCCCTAGTAGAAAATCATGTAGTCAGATAAATGACTTTTTTGATATGCCCCCTATTCGTCCAGACTCCCATACCCAGACACAAACCTACGAACCTACACCTTATATTCGCAGTGAAATGTTACATGTAGGTCAGATATTCGAGTCGAAGGATCTCTTGGCAAGTCAGGTCGGACTTAAGTTCTTGGAAGAGGGTTTCGAAAGGCGCACGTCGAAATCTGACAAAACTAGATACATAGTTGAATGTGCCAGAAAAAACTGTGACTGGAGAATGTACGCGATTGACACGGGTGGCAAAGAAGGGGCGTTCATGATTAGAAAGTTGCACGACGTACACACTTGTACGAGGACGCAACTGAATCCCCACCACAAACAAGCCGGCAAAAAGACTTTGGGTGCGATACTGAAAAACAAATTTCTTGATGTTAGTAGGTCATTGCGTCCAAAGGACATCGTCCACGATGTTCACCAGCAGTTCGGCGTCACGATTGATTACCACCAAGCTTGACGTGCGCGATGCCATGCACTGTTTATGGTGAGAGGCACGTTCGAGGAGTCGTATGAACGACTCCCAACATATTTATATAATTTGCAGCTGCAGAACCCTGGTACTGTCATGCAGCTACGACCGATTCACGTCGACGGTTTGAGATGTGCTTCGTGGCCCTTGGACCCGCGGTACGTATTTTAACACGTCATATGTTTACACATTATAAACTATAACATTTACAAAAGAAAACCACCTATGTTTTTGCAGATCCGCACATTTGTGGCAAATCTACGTCGTGTCCTGATAATAGACGCAACCCATTTAAAGGGCCGTTACTTGGGTATGATGTTCCTGGCGGTTGCCATGGACGGGGATAACTCCATCGTTCCAGTAGCTTTCAGCGTAGGCATGTCCGAAACCGGGGACGAGTGGACTTGGTTTATGTCCATGTTGAGACAAGCTAACGGAGTCCCGCCCGTCACAACTTGAACCATATGGAACAAACACATATGATACTGTTGATCTAAACGCTGATTTGTAAAAGATATATATATATATATATATATATATATATATATATATATAACACAGCTAGTTTGTAAATGATATATATTCATATTATATATATACACACATACATATGCTTCTAAATGAACATTGATAACACAACTAGTTTGTAAATGATATATATATTCATATTATATATACACACATACATATGCTTTTAAATGAACATTGATAACACAACTAGTTTGTAAATGATATATATAGATTCATATTATATATACACACATACATATGCTTTTAAATGAACATTGATAACACAGCTAGTTTGTATTCCATCCAACATGCTCTTCATCTTCAATCTTTCCGACCCTTCTTCAACGGCTTCTGCTTTTGCAACCACGTATGGCCATTGTGTACCACAACCCGGACACACTTTAGCAAATGAGTTGAGGTAACCTCTGACTTGACCTTACATGATGTAAAAAAACAACAACAAAATACAAACAACAACACAGTAAAAAAATACAAAACAACACAGTAAAAAAATACAAAACAACTAAAACAACCACCACCTACTTAAAAATTGATTTAGTTTCATCAATCCAAGCTTGCTTCTCGTTTACCTTTGCTTGAATAATTGCTAAGTCTTGCAGAATATGGTGAATTGCTTCTTGTTCTCGACGAACACGAGCCTCCCGAGCTTTTATATCCCCTTTCATCCTTTTGATCTCCCTGTCTTCCTCTTCGATCTTTCTCAAATGGACTGCCTTCCTATCCATCATTTTTTCCACTCTTCTGTTAGTTCATCTATCTCCTTTTCCTTTTTTGCTATGGCGACCTCGATTTGAGGTGTCATTTTTTCAGGAGTAGACTTAGGGTTTGATGACGATGCCATTTGTGGATGAATAGAGAGAAGAGAAATCAAGAGAGAAAGCAATTCAAAGAAAGAAAGCAAGAGAGAAATCAAGAAAGAAAGCAAGAACAAGTGTGAATTGTGAATTGCATATTACTGATATTTATGGATGAAATCTCAAACATGCCAGTGAATTTGAACCACAAATCGGTCTTCAAAGTACAATAATTGTGGAAAAAAACTATAAAAGCATGCAAGATTCGTCTAAGTACAGGGACTGAAGGTGTAAATTTTCAGGGACCAAAAGTGTAAAATTTCAGGGACCAAAACTGTAAAATTTTGGTCCATCGCGGGCTGCGATCGCGGGGAGGGACCAAAAGTGCACCGCAGCCAAAGTTGAGGGGCTCCGCGGGACACATTTTGGCCAAAGCTCGTGCCACGTCAGCCCTATCCCGCGATCGCGGGGTCCATCGCGGGCCATTAGGGCATTTTGGTAAACCGCAAAATTTTTGTGGCATTTTGGTAAGTTGATGTTTGACTTTTGGCATTTTAATTAATTTCCCATATAGTAAATCACACACCTTTGCTACTTTATCCATTTTGAAGTATCACTTGCACCAAATATTTTGTTAAAAAAATCTTTAAACTGTTCATTTTAGAGGAATATTGTGGAGTTGCTCTTATTCACCCTTCTTATTCAACTGCTTTTTCTTTTAAAAAATTAAAACATTTATATATTATAAATGACTCACATATCTTTCTTATCTTTACATTACTAAAATAGACTTTTTCTGACGGATTATCGACGGAAATTAAAAAATTCAATATCCATGGACTTCTGTCGGTAACAAATTTAAAAAATTATTCAGAAGAATTTCCCAACGGATTATTGGCGGTTATATTTATTTAAAAAAAATAATTTTGATCAAACAAAATACCGGCAGATTACTGGCCCAATTTTTTTTACACCAAACAGGCCCGGATCCGGCCCGGCCCGCTAGAAGCCCGAAGCCCAACCCGCATAAAGCCCGCCCCGCCCAAATCTCGGGCCTCAGCCCACCGGGCCCAACCAGGCCTAGTATTTGGAAGTTTCGCCGGCCCGGCCTGGCCCGGCCCGAAGCCCGATTGCGGCCTGGGCCCAAGCCTGGTCCGGCCCGACCCGTTTCGAATTTGAAAATCTAGCCGTTATATAACGATTATATGACCGCTTTTTTTATGATTTGTGACCCTTTTTTTGGTTTTTAATGGTTCCTCAACACTATAAATAGGAAAGTTGGTGTATGGGGTTACATACCAAATTACAAAACGCAAAAAATACAATTCTCGCTCACAGTTCTCGATTTCTCGCTACCTCGTGTTCGTTTTTCGCAACTTCTCAATCTCTCAATTCTTCTATCTTTCGCTCAAAATGGCCGACAGTGATGAATCAAACGAACAAATTATAATAAAACGTATTTTAAGTATATTTGAGCGACCCAATTACGCATTTTTAAGTGTATTAGATAATTAGAATAACATTTATAAATTTTTTTAAAAATATTTTTTTTGTGAAGGTCCGGTTTAAGGCCCGGCCTGAAAGCCTGGGCTTATAAAAAGCCTAAGCGGGCCCGGATATTTATGCTCAAGCCCGGCCCGGCACGGACCCGATCAAAGCCCGGGCCTTGGAATAGTGTTTCGGCCCGGTCCTTCCCGAGGCCCGGTCTGGCCCGGCTTGGCCCGATTTTTTGGCCACCTCTAATAGAGAGGAAAATTTAAATGGAAACTTAGTTTTCATTATGCACGCGAGGAGGAATCTTGGCTCCTCCATCTCTATTGATTCAATAACTCATATTAAATAGAGATTTTAATTAAAATTATTAATTAAGATGATTAGGCGTAAAAAATGAAACATAATTTAAACTCATGGCTACCATATCAAACTTTTCGATATGACATCCATCTCGATATAGTTTTTTCTTGTTTTAACCGTTTTACGAGAAATGCTATATATGTGTTATATTCATTATGAATATTTATGTACGTTCAAATGTGTACAACACCTCAACATCATAAGTCTGTAACTCGACATCACATTCTTCATCACCGTAACCCAACACCCATCGAGACGAATCGAGAACCTATCCAGTTTTGGTTGTGAATCGGGGAAGAAAAGAGAGTGCGCCACGTCTGACACCATCACGGGTCATTCATGTATTATTCATCATGAATAATGTGTCATTCAGGATGAATAATACAACATTCAAGATGAATAATACACAACATTCAGGATGAATAATACACGATTCATGAATTCGTGTATTATTCAACCTGAATGTTGTATAATTCATCCTGAATACGGTATTATTTATCATGAATAGTGAATGAACGTTCACCTTTGTTATTCATACTAAATGTGGACACCCGGGGATGTGCATACATATTCATAATGAATAAAACCAAGTTTCGGTTGTGAATCGTTGAACAAAAGAGGCCATGTGTCCACTCCTTCACAGGCCATTTATATATTATTCATCATGAGTAATGTATCATTCAGGATGAATAATACAACATTCAGGGTGAATAATACACTATTCATGATGAATAAAACATGAATCATGAACTCATGTATTATGCATCCCGAATACTGTATTATTCATCATGAATAGTGAATGAACGTTCACCTTTGTTATTCATACTGAATGTGGACACCCGGGGACGTGCATACATATTCATATTGAATATAACACACATATATAGCATTTCATGTAAAACGGTTAAAATGAAAAAAACAACTATATCGAGGTGGATGTCTATCGAAGAGCACAAAATACTCGTTTTTCAACAAGAGCAACTGAGCACACTCATGCACCTGTAAACTCGCAATTACATTGGCCAGATGTAATTTCCAATTTACCTTACATGATGGTCCTCACTTCCCTATCAAATGTGCACCTAGAGTGATTTTCCCTAAGGGCATCCTATATCTTAGTTGTGTCTCCCTCTACTCCACAGTTTAAGTTTAGGCTCATCCGGTCACCTAAATCCCTTAAACTATAGCTCTGATACCAACAGTAGCAACCCAACTAAAAAATAAAGCTTAATCAACAAGATTTAAACAACTCGCCAAAACGGCTCCAGAATACTATCAAAACATACGAATACATAACAGGGTTTGCGGAAACAACCTATTACACATCTGAAATTTCTAGAATACTAAGCTTGACATACTAAAAATAATGACTTACTTCTAGACCAAAGCTTCACGCTCACGCCTTCTCCAAGCCCTTACTAGAGCCTTCTACTAAGCGCTTACCTGAAAATGGTTTAGTTTCTGAAAAGCGATGGTTAGACCATGAGGTCTAGTGAGTTCCCTCTAGAAACAAACATCCGCGCCACATAAAACATTTTAAACAGTTTATAAGCATTTATAAACAATTCTCGACTTTAAAACATTTATACTTTCAAACGCAATAACTACGCATGTAAATGGCACACTGAAGTCACGCACACCTGTGACAACGTGTCAGTCTCACACTGCCTTAACTGGAACACACATTCCATGGAATAAACGGGACAGAGTACCCCCCGGTATGAGCACTGGTGGGACACACCCCCCGTCTTAGCCATAGCATGCCCACTTCCAAATGTATGCATACATAATATTTCAACCTTCTCGAACATAACAAAACATGCATTTCCATATAAAAGATAAAACATGCGGTTTCATAACATCTCATGCGTTTAAAATAACACATAATTCAACACATTTTCAGTTAGGAAGACTGACCTGTTGTCCTCGCTTAGATCTTCTCACTTACGCTTCTGATCCTTAAATCGAGCACTTACGATTTAAATGAAAAACGAGAGTGATAAGTCTCTCGATCATCCCTCAAGGTTATCTCTAAACGAAACCCTAAACAACACCCCAGACTAAGCTCGAAGGAACGGATAAACTCTCTCGAAAGAAACCAACGAGGTAAAACTGCTCCCGGATTAAACTGCCCGGATTTGGGTTACCGGATCCCCGTCCGGGTTTCTCGCCTCCCGGGTTCCCTCCCCGTTTCCCGGTATCCGGGTTACCCCGCCTCCCGGGTTCCCGATCCCGGCCTCCCCGGTTTCCTGGTTTCCAGGTTACCCCGCGTCCTGGGTTCTCTCTTGGATACCACGGTCCGGTACCAAATATCTCTCCACATCCGGATTTAGCTCATCCAGATTGTTACCGGGTCGAGCGATTCCCGTTAAATCGCACAATCCAACACGAAAACACTTAGTTTCATGATTAATCCCAACCCCGTCGTTTTTAAATCTTGAAGTAAATAGATGTACATACAAAACATCTTTATAACAAGGATTAAACATCCACAAACTCTTTTCCATCAATATCCCACCATTTTAGACCCCCAAAGCCTTATAATCCCCTTTAAACATGAAGAATCCAGGCAATAGCAATAAGAGTGTAAGATTGATAGATTACCTTGATGATGCTTGAGAGAAAATCTCTTCAAAATCAACAACTCTTCTTGATTTCTCTTCCAAAATGCACTCTCAAATCCTTACACGCACTTCTCAGTGTTTCCCTGTAGCCTCCTCAAATGCCAAAATGATTAAGAGAGTAGGGTTTAGGGTTTTTATACCCAAATTCCACTATTTAACATTAGGTCCTTGCACTTTGAACCTTTATTAAAAACCATCAATATCTGAATTCTATTACATAATAGATCCCGATTATTACAATACTTCCCCCTTAAAAAAATTCCGTCCCCGAAATTCCATCCTCGAATAAGCTCGAGTATTTGGACCTCGTGTCCGCCTCTACCTCTAAAGTTGTCTCTTGTCCTTTAGAATTACTATGGCAACTCCACACGGTCAAATTCGTTGATTCTTAACTCCGTAACTTGACTTTACGGTCAAAGATTGTCTCCAACCCTACGACAAAGTTTAACTTTTCATCCACCCGTATCCTTTGCAAAAGTATCGCCATACCAACTTCCAACAAGCATCCTCTAGAGAAGTGAAACACATTACGACTTCCCCATAATTCCATCAGGTGCAACCAATTTACACACCAATTCTCCAACGCTTTCAAAAATTGCAACGGACCCAAAATATGGCCCAACTTCACCTATCTCTCGAACGCACCACCCCATTCTATGTATGTCTTCCTCATCAAGTTGTCCCCCAACTTGGGATTCAAAAGACTCATGCTTTTCAATCTAATCAACTTAGCTCCACTCAACTGCCCAAACCATTCTGATTGAAATCATAGTCGTACCCAAATCCTTCGGAACCGCCCCTCGGTTAACTACCACTTTCTTACGTCGGTTTATTTCGTATAACATACTTGCAACCTCCCTAATCGACAACACTGTAACACCCCAGGCCAACCGTACCAGCCATCGTCCGTCGTGTCCACACACCTGGGCTCACGGTTTTTAAAACGCGACTAATCAAGGTTTTCTCGAACAACTCCACTTCTTTAAAAGAAGGAACTTTGCTGAATTCCATGCCACAATAACGTGAATCCTCTACCAAATGTAAGGCCAACCTTGAATATCCCAATAAACTCACAGTTATGAGTTTCTTCACCGGATAACATGCAATTCAAGATCACTTCCCCCAACCGACATACGTCTAACTCAGATAGTTCATTCTTTCCCGAATCGTATTGACCACAACTCATCTATGCTAACCAATTTATGCGCTCTCACCACGTCGTCACCCCACACTTATACATAGCTAACATTAAGAAACCTCTACAATTCATCCTCTAAAGTATCCGTCAATCCACGCTGAACCAATCCCGAAGACACATTCAAATGCTCACTGCATCCAACGACCATCAAACCATATATGAAAGAAATTTCAAGTTTCACTCACTCAAAAATGGAGTGAATATGCTCACACAAAACTATTCCCATTAGCTTACCACTGAACGGTAAGCTCACTTGGAACCTTCCAATGACCATGCCAGGCCTATTCCAATGGTCCTCCATTCTGAGCACTACATTTTGCTACCTTTTTCCAGTTCTTTCTCGAAAACATAAATCATGCTTTCGAAGAACCGCTCACTAACAGGTGCACACTTTCGACCAACCACACAAGTTAGTCTCTTCTTGACCCTAGAACCACCACATACACACAAATCCTCTTTCTCGCACTCTCACCAGGAGTTCACGTAATCGATAATAACAATCTGTAAACATTGCTCCACAATTTCGGTGTCACTTACCAAACTTCATAATTCCATTTTACTCACTTATTTCAACATACCATCTCTACCTCCTCCGGCTAGTATGGAACATTGCCATCTCTATATTTCGACCACACCAACGCGATAGCACAAATGCATGGCTTATCCTAACCAACGGTTTCATCACCAATCTCTCTCAATAAAAACAACTAAGTCATCCTGAAACAACATCCAGTGCACGAAGCCACCACACACTTCTTGTTCCCCAAACCGTTACATACTTAGAGAATTCCTTCGTACACAAGGAATAATTCACATATCTCAAAGATTCCGTATCTACTACAACACATCGTAAACTAACCACTCCAATATCTTCATCAATATTTCAATGGTCCCAAAATAAACTCACTAAACGACTCATCACAACAAAAGAGCATATGGTTTCTCTTTTAGGTAGCCACCAGTTACTACTCCACTCTTTTCTTCTCAAATGAACAATGCCATAACACCAACCAAACATCCATGCATCTCAACACACATACTAGTCACTTTTAAATAGCTCATCATAAATCTCCGAGCAAGGATTCCCGCTTACTATTATCCCATGTCGATAACACCAGCCCACCACTTAACCTCACAGCAACTCGTTACCACACCAATGACCTGCACCTCTACTTTGTATAAGCTACCACTAATTTATCCACACAACCACCACACCACAACATCACACAAGGGGCAAAAGTCCTCACGATCATTTGAATACACAATAGGCCTTGTCTCCCCTATACCAACCATAACATATATATAAAATAAGGCTATCTTACGACCCTGACTTTCTCGAATTTAGATAAACCACGAAATTATTATCGTCTACTCCAGTCGAACAAGTCTTTGTCCCCAATCGGCCCTTCGGGCTCTACACAAAACAAGCTCAATAAACCAAAAAGTAAGCCACTCCCTTGCAGAGCAACATAATCAATGTGCCCCACTTCAGTTGTGCTATCAACTTCATTCATAAACGAACTCATCAACCACATAGGAAATCACCCATCCAACTAGCAATCTTCCACCTTCATCACACCCACACAAGGCGATCCAACATCATGTAAGTATACGTCTTTCCAGAACGACCTCCTACGTCTACACACACCGGGGTGATTTCTCAAATTTCAAACTTCTGACAATGCCTTCAACTTCAGACATCTTAAACAGTTGCCGACCTCAACATCAAAAGACGACACGATTTCCATAACCTCCCGATAACAAGGATTCCTAACGGAACCTACTTCTTCCAACGTATCATAATTAACTTCATACTCCATCGTCCTTACTTGAAGAAAAATCAAGACTTACTTGGTGCGAGGTCAAAATTACCAGACCACCCCAATACTCAGGCTCAATGTCGATAGCATTTCCTTATTGCATCTCAACGCTACACATAACGAGCTACTAATATCAGTACCTTGATGAATTCAAGTCTTTCACCACGGGCACAACCGTTCACCGACAACAACATCTCAAGTTGCCGACTAAGAGTACAAGATACCATAATACAAACAATACCAAGTCCAATTCAAACATTTCCGCTATTCACCTCTCTTCCTTATTGAGTATATCATGATCACAAATCAACCGACAATGGCTCGTCCGACACATTTCCACTCTCGAAACCCTTCCTTATCATTAAATGCAATAACCTCCACGACCTAGTGAGTTCATAGCCTTCATGCATGACGACACGATAATTTAAATCATTTCACACATTTGGAAAAAAAATTCAAAAAGTACAACACCTGAAAACAACTTGAGTACACATGACCCGACACCCTCATAACTTCAATGCCATGCACAACGATCTCGAGAATCGCTCGCACACAACTTTCAGTAAAACAAAACCTTGACCAACCAAAACGATGTCGTTACAACAGAAATAGGTTGAATGAAACCTTTCGTATACGACCAGAAAAATTCTGAACGAAATCACTTACACAAAGTAAATCGGTCGGCTCCCACACTCATTTATATGATAACAACGTGTCAATACTCATTTTGGTTAAAAAGATTTGCAGTCAAATGTTCTCATGATTTTTGTGGCGAAGGTTATCTCAACATGAAAAAGGGCGAAATAATTCGCAAATCACTAAGTTCAAAATTTTTATAGTGTAACGTAAACTGGTTTGTCTTCTTCTTTAAACACACGCTTGCACGCGTCGACTTATTTCCAAAACAAGAAATTCGTTATGGACGCATATACTTTTAACATGAAAGAGCTCATGTAACACTTTTAAAGACACAATGCATGAAACTTAACATGCACTTGAAGGCTATTCACTCTAACAGGCTCAACCATTGTACTCACACAACTTATCATTGACACTCTACTTTTGACCAATGGTCACTTTTTCGTCCTTGCAACAACTTGCTGTACAGGTGTTTCACAACCTATCTTGCTTCGCCACCCCACACAGTTCTCGTCTTTGAGCAATGATTTATAATTCATGCGATTTCAATATTTGACCCCTACAGGTCGATAAACAACCAATTCTTCACATTCTGCTCTTCCAATATTTCAATCCAACACTGATATCTTCTCTTCAACATCCTTGCAACTCTACCGTTTGATTGGAGAGTCATAAGCTCAATTCCTTCACCCGATCTTGAGTTAAAGCTTTTAAAATCCTAATCCAATCCTCTTCTCCTGCCCGAAATGATCGACACATCAACTCCACGAGGTTCTACCTCTAATCAGCTTAATAACATTCTGAACAACACTTCCTCTAGAAGATTAAAAACATTACATCATAAGCGATCTCTCACAACACATCTACTATTTGCTATCATTACAAGGTTACAACTCACTACATATTACCACCCCCATTGATCTCCTCAACAAGAGCAACTGAGCACACTCATGCACCTGTAAATTCGCAATTACATTGGCCAGATGTAATTTCCAATTTACCTTACATGACGGTCCTCACTTCCCTATCAAAAGTGCACCTAGAGTGATCTTCCCTAAGGGCATCCTATATCTCAACTGTGTCTCCCTCTACTCCACAGTTTAAGTTTAGGCTCATCCGGTCACCTAAATCCCTTAAACTATGGCCCTGATACCAATTGTAACAACTCAACTAAAAAATAAAGCTTAATCAACAAGATTTAAACAACTGGCCGAAACGGCTCCAAAATACTATCAAAACATACGTATACATAATAGGGTTTGCGGAAACAACCTAATACACAACTGAGATTTCTAGAATACTAAGCTTGGCATACTAAAATAATGACTTCCTTCTAGACCAAAGCTTCACGCTTACGCCTTCTCCAAGCCCTTACTAGAGCCTTCTACTAAGCGCTTACCTGAATATGGTTTAGTTTTTGAAAAACGAGGGTTAGACCATGAGGTCTAGTGAGTTCCCTCTAGAAACAAACATCCGCGCCACATAAAACATTTTAAACAATTTATAAGCATTTATAAACAATTCTCGACTTTAAAGCATTTAAACTTTCAAACGCAATAACTACGCATGTAAACGGCACACTGAAGTCACGCACACATGTAACAACGTGTCAGTCACACACTGCCTTAACTGGAACACACCTTCCATGGCATAAACGGGACACACCCCCGGTATGAGCACTGGCGGGACACTCCCCCCCGGTCTTAGCCATAGCATGCCCGCTTCTAAATGTATGCATACAAAATATTTCAACCTTATCGAACATAACAAAACATGCTGGTCCATATAAAAGATAAAATATGCGGTTTCATAACATCTCATGCGTTTAAAATAACACATAATTCAACACATTTTCAGTTAGGAAGACTCACCTATAGTCCTCGCTTAGATCTTCTCACTTGCGTTTCTGATCCTTAAATCGAACACCTACGATTTAAATGGAAAACAAGAGTGATAAGTCTCCCGATCATCCCTCAAGGTTATCTCTAAACGACACCCTAAACAACACCCCGGACTAAGCTCGAAGAAACGGAGAAACTCTCACGAAAGAAACCAACGATGTAAAACTGCTCCCGGATTAAACTGCCCGGATTTGGGTTTACCGGATCCCCATCCGGGTTTCCCGCCTCCCGGGTTCCCTCCCGGTTTCCCGGTATCCGGGTTACCCCGCCTCTCGGGTTCCCGATCCCGGCCTCCTCGGTTTCCTGGTCTCCGTGTTACCCCGCCTCCCGGGTTCTCTCCCAGATACCACGGTCCGGTACCAAATATCCCTCCACATCCGGATTTAGCTCACCCAGATTCTTACCCGGGTCGAGCGATTCCCGTTAAATCGCACAGTCCCACACGAAAACACTTAGTTTCATGATTAATCCCAACCCCATCGATTTTAAGCCTTGAATCAAAAGATGTACATACAAAACATCTTTATAACAAGGATTAAACATCCACAAACTCTTTTCCATCAATATCCCACCATTTTAGACCCCCAAAGCCTTATAATCCCCTTTAAACCTGAAGAATCCAGGCAATACCAATAGGAGTGTAAGATTGATAGATTACCTTGATGATGCTTGAGAGGAAATCTCTTCAAAATCAGCAACTCTTCTTGATTTCTCTTCCAAAATGCACTCTCAAATCCTTACACGCATTTCTCAGTGTTTCCATGTAGCCTCCTCAAATGCCAAAATGATTAAGAGAGTAGGGTTTAGGGTTTTTATACCCTAATTCCACTATTTAACATTAGGTCCTTGCACTTTGAACCTTTATTAAAAACCACCGCTATCTGAATTCTATTACATAATAGATCCCGGTTATTACAACTACATAGTACATAGTGGATCATAATTCTTCTATGGAGTCCAATACATATCTCAAACGTATATGTAGTACATATTTACGTACAAACTCATAATAAAGTGTCATTGGCGTTATTGGGCTTTTATAAGTCATAAAAAGGTCTTATTAAGCTTTAGTGGATAATAGCCGAGTCCAATACACACCACATATATATATATATATATATATATATATATATATATATATATATATATATATATATATATATATATATATATATATATATATATATATATATATGCAGTACATGTCTTCGCACAAACACGTAATAAGTCACTAAGGATCATAAAATGACTTAGTTGGGCTTTAATGGATCTTTGTTTATGTCGATATATTGGGTTTTATTCGGTCTTATTGAGATTTAATTGATCTTAGTTGGGTTTTAATGGACCTACTAGGTTTTTATATGGTCTTAATGGCTTTTAAAGGGTTTTATTGGACTTAATAGATCTATTGGTTTATTCAGTCCAACTAAGCTTAAATGCATTTTAGTTAGCTGTAATGAATCTTAGTTGACGTTAATGGATCTTAGTTGGGCTTATTCGGTCTTACTGGTCTTTAATGGATCTTAGTTGGGCTTTATTCGGTCTTATTGGTCTTTAATTGATCTACTGGGCTTTAACGAATCTTAATTGGGTTTATTTGCTCTTGTTGGATTTAATGGATCTTAGTTGCCTTATTTGGTCTTACTGGACTGTAATGGAACTTAGTTAGCCTTTATTCGATCTTATTGGTCTTTAATGAATCTATTGGGCTTTAACGAATATTAGTTGACTTTATTTGATCTTATTGGACATTAATGAATCATAGTTGGGATTTATTCGGACTCACTGGGTTTTAGTCGATCTATTGAGCTTTAATAGATCTATTGGGTTTTAACGTCTTTATCGGGCTTTATTTGGTTTTATTGGTCTTTAATGGATCTATCAAGCCTTATTCAGTGTTATTGGACTTTAATGGTTCTTACTTGGACTTTAATAGGTCTATTGGGCTTTATACGATATTATGGGGTTTAATTGGGTTTTAACAGTCTTATTGAGTTTTATTGGGCTTTAACGGTCTTATTATAACAACAACAACAACAATAATTAATGACGAAATACCACACACCGGTGAATGTCTGCCAGAAAATAAAAAAATTCAAAAAAATTCAAGAATAATGTACTTTTTTTAAAAATTTAAAAATTTACAAAAAGTATCAGCGGATTTATCCGCCGGAATTTGCGACATCTTTTTACTAGGTCAATACATAAGCAACAAACACAAACACATAAACAGTCACCGCTCCCTGCCTCTCCAACCTTTGCACCCCTTCACCGGCGACCACCCCTCACCGTCGACCACCTCAATGGTGAGCACTCCCTCCGACGACCACCCCTTCACCTTCACCGACAACCACCCTTGCGACCGCGATTCACCCACTTTTTGGTATAAACCCCTTTTCTTTTCTCATTTCCCTCTATTTTATATAAATATGTATATGTATGTAGATTTGAGTTTTTCATTTGGCCATTTTGTATAAATATGTATACAAACCGAGGACCCCCTTTCTTTTGGTAATAGTCAAGTTTTTGAATATATGGAATAATTGTATGCATGCATGTGTAGGTATATATGGAATAAACTGAGGACCCCCTTTCTTTTGGTATACAAACCAAGGACCCCTTTATGTTGTATAATGTGTATGCATATATGTGTATGTATATATGGAATAATATACCAAGTAGTGTATGTATGAATTAAGTGGATGTATGCAATCATTTACAAACTAGTGTATATGTATATATGCAATCATTTACAAATTAGTGTATGTATGTTTATACGGTTATTTGAATAGAAATTAATGTATGTATGAATATATGTATGCGTATGTATATTGATATGCATTGAGCATTCAATATATAAAGCACATTTTCTTTTATCCCAACCTTTGAGTCATTTTTATTACATTAATTTTCCCTTTCTGTTTAATGGAGCTAAGTATTTGATTTACATATTTTTTACAACTTAAGAAGACTAACTTGAACATGAATGCAGGATGCCATGTTGCCAATAATGCCACAACATTGGATCTGCACTTTGGATTGGCTTTTTGAAGAATTATGGGAACAAACCAACCAACTACACTTACAATTCAATTTGTTTAGTCAAGGAAATCGTTTCTAATGCTCTTTTGGTGGTGACTGGATGACTACTATACTTTTGTATTTAGATTAAGCTTTTGTTGTGATAAGTGTACTTTATTTTGTCCTTTTGTTGAACTTACTTTTTGAAGTTACATTTTGCCCCCTCTAAATAGTTGTATAAATAAAGGTGCCGGGTTTATGTTTTTGTTGATTCAATCAGTTCTAACACTGATTTAGGTACTTTAAAGCTTATGGTTCAAGTTCATGCATTTAATATTAAGTTCTTAAGTTCTTCAAGTATTGTTCTTAATTACGGGTTGTACAACATTGCATAGCAGTTTTTACTTTCTTTACTTCATGTCATTTATCTTCTGTTATTTATATTTAAGTCATTTCCTTTATGTATTTACTTTATGTCATTTACATTCCTTGCAATTTACTATCAAGCATGAGTAACTAATCTTCATAGTTTGGATGTGAGATAAAGGGTGAGGTTTTAAACCAAAGGAAGGTGGACATCGTTTCTCAGTACTGATGTTCCACAATTTCAATCTAAGTTATATAAATCCAAAACACTTCTTGATGACTTGATCACTTTGAAAGTGTTAAAGTGCCATGAACTCAGGAATGTGCCATTTGAATGCACGTCAATTCGAATGACAAGGGAAGTAAACTTTAAAGAGTTGCTAAGAAAGGAATTTGTTACTTGTGTTTTTCTAATTGATATATTCTAGACGAGTTGGTCACTAGTTAAAGTGTTAACGTGTAGTGGACTCAGGAATGAGCCACTTATAACACATCAACTTGGATGATATGGAATCGACTTGGAAGAGTGATTTTTAACAGACATTTTTGTTTATCCATATACTTTGAGGGCATCATTTGTTACTACCACTGGTCCTGATACCACATAGGTACATGTTGGTTGAAAGCTAAATAGTAGTACAATGATGAATATCTAGAAGGACTCTCCTCAAAGTATATAGTGAAACTAATTGTTGTTAGACAAATGCTATAGCATTGCCCACTAGAATTTGTGTTTATGCCTCACCTCAAAGTCTTACACCCGTGCTCTCTTTATTATCTGTTGTAATCATCAAGTGAGAACTTCAAACAAAACAAAGTCTTCAAAATTTTCATCTGAAATCATCTCTTTCATTACACTTGCACTTTTACTAAAATTTATGTGGACGATACTTGGTTCTAACCAATTTATTACTTGAAAGATGATATTAGGTCACATTCTGTACTTGCTTTGGGGTCTGATTTTCACATGTCTATTGGTGTATAAAAACACTATCATATATATGCAATAATTTACAAATTGTTAGGGTTATATGCATATATATATGCTTAATGTTGGAAAATTAATATACCAATTAATTTTGGATTGAATGGGAACTTATGGACAAGGTCTTTTGACCTACCATTTGCTTTGGTTACATCAATGAAATTATGTTTCATTATGGTGGCATTTAACCTTCTGTGGGTTACAAACGTGTTCTATATATAAAGAACAAAACCTTGAGTTTGGGTTAGATGGAAAAGAAACTACAAGGGAAAAGAGAACACAAATGGAGAACCGATGCATCAAGTAAAGAAAAAATGTTCTCAAGTTCAGGCATGAAGGTAATGTTCGACAGAATTCGATTCTGTTCAGAGTCGTTGTATCCTGGTAAATCGACGCACTTGATAGGGCGAATCAGTTTTAAGGAAACCGTATCCAACGCGGGCCTTACTCAATATTCGATCTTGTTCCCGACTTTCTTTAATTCAGTTTTTGTGAAACAATTTCCTACAATTTTAAAACCGATTTATCTTTCTTTGTTTCACCGAGCAAATAGTGGGCTATTGTTACGGTTGTTTTTCTTCGTTTTGGCTCTTGCAACGGTGGTTGTAGTCTTAAAAAAATTGTTCATATTTTTTAAGATGTTTATAAGAGTGGGAAACTTGTATAAATACAAGTGTGCATGGTTTTCTTTGTGGGAAACAAAAAAACGGATATGTATAAAACAAGAATATCCTCGTGAAGAGGATGATACTTAGCTTCCGAAACCAATGTTGTGTGAGTGGTTTGGAATGAAATATGTGGTACTTGTTGATGATCGTTGCTTAAGAGTGGCGAATTTTGGATAAGTAGAACTATGATTTCTACGAGATATAGTTTTAAGAATATTGTTCTTAAACGTTTGGTATCCACACGCAAGTTGGTTAAAGATGGATACTCTTGGCACTCCATATTAAGGGAGGAGCTTTAATTGTTAGGGCAATTGGTTTCTTGGGCAAGGATGTATCCAAGATGAAATGTATAGATTAATTCTCAAGAACAAAAGTCCCAATATGGAGATATCAAAAAGTGAAAAGTTTGTAAACATAAACTCCATTTGATTTGTGGCCGATGGAATTTTGGTTTTTGCAATAAATAAAAATAGTTTATCTATTTTCAATCGTTAAGAAATGAGTTTGTTATAATGTAGTATTTTAACGTAACCAAATTTGGACAAATATTGATTTCACTTCAATATTTTATTTGACATTAAAGTGGGTTTTAATTTATGTTTTAATCTCAATTAATATCGTAATCGTCCAATATTGAAGGTGGTGTTAATGACTAAATAGATTTTCAAAATGTTTAGTATATGATAAAGTGATCAAGGTGGTGAATATGTTGATTCCCAAACTAACATTGTTAGTAGAATATATAACTCAAATGTTGAGATTTAGAAGTGGGAAATACGCCATGCTATCGGCTTGTAACTTCTAAAAGTACGTCCATGAGAAAGTAAATCAAGACATATGGAAAGGTTAAATACCTTGAAATGTGGGGGTGTCTTGCCAAAGAAATGAGGATCGGTATGAAGATGGTTGAATACATTTCTATTGGGTTTAAACCATAACAATGCTACCGGTTCCATACTCAAAGAATGTTTCATACAAATCCAATAAACATGGATCAAATTCATCAAATAACAACTTTTAAAGATTATTGATGAAAATAAAAGTGGCAAGTCAATGAGCAAAAGGTTGCAAACTTGTGTTATCAAGTGTATGACCTAAATGAGACTCTAATACTAGGGTATCAAAAGTTTGACCAAGTCATGATCGATTGTGATGATATAATTATCGTTGAAGATGGCTAAAGGAATGGAAAGCGAAATAGAGCAACTAGTATCCTAGAAATTGGATGCATAAGATTGTCACCAATAGAGAGTTGACATAAGCACATTGGTGGTGAGAAGAACCCTCATGTATGGTGCATTGACAAGTACATCTGGCCAATGTTATTGTAAAATTCACCAACACATGTATGTGTTCTTGATTGACTAGTGCAATATAAATGTAAATGAACTATATGGTGAATATGGTATAGCCAACATATCTATTGTTGATAAAGAAGAAGACATTGTTCAATGATAATGTTTAAGAGACATGAGAAGCTTGATACAAGCTTAATCGAACTCAACTTATACTAAAGAGAATGAGTAAGTACTCGAACAATTCGAGTCATGAGACAAACTTGTGAGTATAGATTGTCTTATTCTATATACCTTGTGACGATGAAAGGTTTAACGAATTATATTGGATTTCGGATAATAAAGACTCCAAGCAATCAGTTGGTTTGTGATCACACTTGGAGGCACCATATAATCTCGAAATTATTAAAACAGATGGTTCTCTATGGAGTTTGATCTCATAGCTACGAAAAAAATTGTACAAGCTACATCTAAGATGGAGTGACACGAAGTCTAGACGTATTTATCAAAGATGTAACACCATGCGACTAATACTCACTACTAAGGTTGTCTTTCTTGACTAAGTTAAGTCAAAGGATAACATTGCAGATCCGCTAACCAAATTGTGAAATGGAGAGTTGGTGAGTAAATCGTCTTAAGGGAATGTGACTGAAGCCCATGGAAATTTTGTGCGAAGGAAACCCAACCTAACTTACTAGAGAACCCAAGATCTAGGTTCAATGGGAAAACCTAATTATACGAACTAAGTTAAATCACTGTGCGGGTAACCCCTGTCCATTCCTTTAATAAACAGTAAGTGGTATCAGGTTAAGCATACGACTTTTAATGATTAGAATTGAGATCACCTATGTGAGAAGAAGTGGGGTCGCTTCTAAGGGAATTATGAGGGCTTAATTCCTAACAGTTCTCGCAGAACCAGGCAAGTGTTCATGACCATAACTAACACACCAATAGGACTTTATTATGTCAAGAAGAATCTTGCGTGAAGTGTATTAATGTCCACTAGCATTGATATAGCATTGACCACTAGAATTTGTGTTTAAGCCTCACCTCAAAGTCTTACACCCTTGCTCTCTTTATTATCTGTTGTAATCATCAAGTGATAACTCCAAACAAAACAAAGTCTTCAAATTTGTCATCTAAAATAATCTCTTTCATTACACTTGCACTTTTACTACGATTTATGTGGACGATACTTGGTTCTAACCAATTTATTACTTGAAAGACGATATCGGGTCACATTGTATACTTGCTTTGGGTCCGATTTTCACACGTCTATTGGTGTATAAAAACACTATCATATATATGTAATAATTTACAAATTATTGGGTTATATGTATATATATGCTTAATGTTGGAAAATTAATATACCAATTAATTTTGGATTGAATAGGAATTTAAGGACAAGGTATGTTGACCTACCATTTGCTTCGGTTACATCAATGGAATTATGTTTCATTATGGTGGCATTTAATCTTCCGTGGGTTACAAACGTGTTCTATATATAAAGAACAAAACCTTGAGTTTGGGTTAGATGGAAAAGAGACTACAAGGGAAAAGAGAACACAAATGGAGAACCGATGCATCAAGTAAAAGAAAAATGTTCTCAAGTTCAGGCATGAAGGTAAAGTTCAGCAGAATTCGATTCTGTTGAGAGCCGTGGTATCCTGGGAAATCGACGCACTTGATGGGGCGAATCGGTTTAAAGGAAACCGTGTCCAACGCGGGCCTCGACTCAATATCCGATCTTCTTCCCGACTTTCTTTAATTCAGTTTTGGTGAAACAATTTTCCTACACTTAAATCTTTGTTGGATAAAATTGATTGTTTAAATTGTTAGATAATTGTTGGGTAATTGTTGTGCACATTGTTGGGTAAATTGTTGTATATATAACACCTAAGGTGTGTTAGAAAAGGGTTGGCAATTGTTGGGCAAATGTTAGGGATTGTATTTATAAATGTAATTATTGTATATTTTTTGTTAGAAACAAATTGCCAATTGTTAGGTTTGTAAAAGCTAAATGTAATTTTTGTATATTTTGTGATAAAAATGAGTTGCCAATTGTTAGGCAAATGTTTGGTTTGTAAAAGCTAAATGTAATTATTGTATATTTTGTGTTAGAAATGAGTTGCCAATTATTGGGCAAACGTTAGGGTTTGTATCTTTAAATTAAACATTATTTCAAACTGTACCTATACACAGTTTAATAAATTTGTATCTATGTAGACTAATACCGATAGAGGATGGATGTATAAACGATTAGATAAGGATGAGAACATAAATCCTGGTGCCAAAATAGTTAGATTTTTGGATTTTGCTTTCTTCAATGCACAATTTGTAAGATGTCCTTATAATAAATATCAACTTCCTAAGTATAATGGGATCAATGCAGTCATTTAGACTTATTAAGAAAGGGATTCATGCTTTCTTATACTCACTCGTTCGCACACGGTGAAATAGCACTCGAGTTCAACAATCGCAACCAACAATAATGGACGGAGATTATAATGAGTCTGATGGTGTTCAACAAAAGGTGATGGACCAAATGTTCCCCGTACATCAAGTACGTGGGATAAGCATCAACCAAATGCATATGCACGGTATTAGAAGTTGTAGACCAGTCATTGTGGGAGACATGCAGAGATTTTCAAAGTTATAGGTAGAGGCAAGGTTTCTAAATTAGAAGGCAAATTGCAATGTATCAGAGACAACCTACAATTGTAACCTTTCTATGGTTAAAGAAATGCTACTTGATGGTGAAAAACTAGTTGGTAGCCTTTACAAAACAAAGAAGATGTTGAAGCAACTTGATCTTCCAAAAAAAAAAGATTCATGCTTGCAAAAACCATTGCATGCTATTCTATAAATAAATACGCTGATGATAACAGTTGTCGAGTGTATGGGAAGTCTCATTACAAGACAATTGGTCGAAACAATAAGGTGCATAATTTGGTGTTGACGTATTTGTTGGTTACACCAAGATTACAACAATTGTATTTGTCTAAGAAAACATCAAAGGAGATGACTTGGCACGGTGATCATTAGACTTAGTCAGGAAAGATGGTTCATCTGAGTGAATGGAAAGCTTGGAAACATTTCGACAAAATGCATCCCGATTAGGGGTGTAAACTAGTCGAGCCTCTAACGAGCTATTCGAGCCTATTAATTATCGATCCCCGGTTGATCTCAACCATAAAATAAAGCTCGCTTAACTTAACGAGTCGAGCTCCATAACACCAATGTTCGACTCGACTCGTTCGAAAGATCGATTAAAGTTTACGAGTCGAGTCGAATTATTCAAACATACACTTTTTCAAGCCAGACATATTTATATGTTTACAAATTATAAAATCAAAATATAAACTGTTGGGAACTGAAGATATGCTAAGTATGGTTAGTACTGCCAGAACAACATTACTACTGCCAGATCAATGTTAGTGCTGCCAGAACAAAGATACTACTGCTAGTTCAAGGTTAGTACTGCTGAGATATTAATACTGCTGGAACATTATTAATACTGCTTATGTGAGATTAGTACTGCTAGACAAGTTACTACTGCTGGTACATGGTTAATACTGCTGAACAAGTTACTACTGCTGGTACATGGTTAATACTGCTGAACAAAGTTAATACTGCTGGTATATTACTACTGCTGGAATATCATTAATGCTGCTGATCAAAGTTAATACTGCTGGAGATTGTTAGTACTGCTCATGATGAATGAAGGTTAATACTGCTGAGTTTGTTAAGGTTGGTATGCGATATTTTTGGAGACAAAGAAGGAATTGATCAAGATATGTTTAACGAAGATTTAGAAGATCAAGTTACTTTTTGATAGTTATCTTGTAATTATTTTTGTATAAATAGTATTGATAGATAGCTATTAGAACAGACGAGAATATAGATAATATACAAGAGAAAATTCTAAATTCGATTGTGTTTTTAGAGAGAATTAACCTCAAGGTTTAAGAACCCTATTTCTAGAGAAGTAGAAGTCGTCTTGTTGAGCCTGTTCAACAAGATTGAGGTTTGGTTGTTAATATTGTGAGTCGAAACAGTGAATACAAAAAGTGGTGAATTTTCTGTTACATTGTTCTTGATTGTGAGAATTAAAGTTCTTTTCCGCAGATTCTTTAATTCTGAATTCTAAGTGTTTATTGTCTTGTTAAGATTCGATCCTGACAAGTGGTATCAGAGCTTGTGTTTCTTAGAATTCTACAATCATTATGGAAAATTCCATTGAATCAAACAGTACTTTTGATTGGAGTGATCAAGCAGAAGAGGCAATTCAGAATCATGCACTCATGGCAGAAGTCTCAGATATTCCTAAGGAGGTAAAATCTAATCTCTGTTCTCAATCTTGTATAGACACTGTTAAAAGGTATAGAGATCACAATCAGGGAATGTGTGATGACCTTAAGAGATTAGAAAAGGACATAAGAGATTATGTATTGATTGTTGAGAGGTTTGAAGAACAAATTAAGGCTTTTCAAGCCAATGAACTTCAACACTCATATGATACAAACTACTGGAAGTGGGAAAAGGGTGGTCTGGAGTTCCAACTGAAAGAGTCTAGGGAAGAGTGTGAGAAACTAAAAGGAGAGCTTGAGAAAGTTAAACTTGATGTAGAAAAGTTTACTTGTGCCTCCAAAGTCATGGACAACATAATCAACTCTCAAATCCATAGTAAGTTGAAACCAGGAATAGGGTACAATGCCACACCCCCACCCTATAACAACAACTACATCCCTCCTAAGTCAGACCTATTAGAAACCAAGGATAGGAAGGACTTACCTAAAGGAGCCACTGAAGTAGATCCATTAGATAAAGTAGTTGTTGAGGATGAGACTGACAAAGTAGGATCTGATGAGGAATGTGAAAGTCCATGTGTTAAGAACAATGAGATGAAAAGGACTGACAAGGGAAAGGGAGTTCATTATACACAGACCACTGTGGTGAACTCTAAAACTTGTGAACATTGTTCTTGCAAGAAATCTCAAGAGAATAAACCCCAAAGACATGATAAAAAGAGGGGAAATCAAAGAAATTGGAATAACCAGTGGGCACAAAAGCAAGGAGTTGATCTGCAAAGGATTAACAGACTAAAACCTTGTTTCATCTGTGGCAGATTGAATCATCTTGCCAAACACTGTTATTTCAATCCTATTAACCAAAGGATGAATTTTCAAAGACCTTTTTATAAATCCAATGGTTATAGGAAGCCTGCAAGGAACCATGTGGCTAAGAAACAAGCTAAATCCAAAAGCCACATGAGGAAAAAGCCTGAAAAAGAATGTGTCACAATGTGGGTTCCTAAAAGTACTGCAGCCTCAGATAATGCTGCTAGCAGTGTTAGTGCTGCTAACACTATTAGTACTTCTTCAAAAATTAGTGCTGCTAGCAGTGTTAGTGCTGCTAACTCAGTTAGTGCTGCTAACTTTGTTAGTGCTGCTAACTCTGTTAGTGCTGCTAACTCAGTTAGTGCTGTTAACTCTGTTAATACTGCTAACTCTGTTAGTACTGCTGATACTGCTGCTAGTACTGATAGTGCTGCTAACAATACTGCTGCTCCCAGTGTTAGTACTGCTAGCACTGTTAGTACTTCTAAGGTTAATACTGCTTCTAGTGCTGCTAAACCAATCATATTGACAAAGTACTCCAGTACTGCAGTACCTAAGGTTGAAAATCTCATCAAAACCAAGTGCAAGTACTTTGATGAGCAAGGGAGACCCAAGACCACTTCGGCTTGGGTTCCCAATAAAAACTAACTGATTTATCAGATGTGCAGGGCAACCAACAGCTCAAGGGGAAGAGCATCTGGCATGTTGATAGTGGTTGCTCCAGGCACATGACAGGTAACATGGCCTGCCTCAAGAATTTCAAAAGAATTGATGGAGGACATGTTACTTTTGAAAATAACCCTGCAGGAGGTAAGATAAGTGGTAAAAGTAAAGGTGATGTCAGAAGGTAAGATGACATTTGAGGATTTGAGAAATGCTGCAAAGTGCAAGTATAGGTACTACTGCCAGTGCAGAGTTACTACTGCTAGTGCAGAGTTACTACTGCTAGTGCAGAGTTACTACTGCCAGTGCAGAGTTACTACTGCTAGTGCAGAGTTACTACTACCAGATCAAGTTAGTACTGCTCATGAAGAATGAAGGTTAATACTGCTGAGTTCGTTAAGTTTGGTATGCGATACTTTTGGAGACAATGAAGGAATTGATCAAGATATGTTTAACGAAGATTAAGAAGATCAAGTTACTTTTGATAGTTATCTTGTAATTATTTTTGTATAAATAGACTTCAATAGATAGCTATTAGAAACACACGATATACACGAGATACAAGAGAAAATTCTAAATTCGATTGTGTTTTAGAGAGAATTAACCTCAAGGTTTTAAAACCCTATTTCTAGAGAAGTAGAAGTCGTCTTGATTGAGCCTGTTCATCAAGATTGAGGTTTGGTTGTTAATATTATGAGTCGAAACAGTGAATACACAAAGTGGTGAATTTTCTGTTATATTGTTATTGATTGTGAGAATTAAAGTTCTATTCCGCAGATTCTTTAATTCTGAATTCTAAGTATTAATTATCTTGTTAAGATTCGATCCTGACAAGTGGTATCAGAGCAGAAACAAATCTTCCAATGATCCTTTACGGGAGGTAAAAACTCCCAAACAGGGTGAGGATAGATATACGTACGAGGAATTGATGGAAACTATTGCAAATATCAACATTGAGGTCATGGATCAGAAAAAGGAAATTGATGAACTCAAGAAAGTGGTCCTCTATCAAAACTCACAGCTTGAGAAGCAAAGGAAGATGATCACTAAGTTGATGCACAGAAAGAAGAAAGCTCAGTTTGTCCTTAGGAGAAGAAACCCTACCAATGATGCTTCCAAAAAGGGGGAGTCAGACTCAGATCTAAACATGGAGGATGCAAACATTGAGGGGGAGTATGAGTATAAGGTTGAGGGGGAGACTGAGGAGGCTGCTGATTTTACAAAGGAAGCAGAAACAGAACCAGCAGCAGAAACCGTTACTGCTGCTGATTTTACAAAGGAAGCAGAAACAGAACCAGCAGCAGAAACGGTTACTGCTGCTGAGGTTGTAAAAGAAGTAGAAACAGATACTACTGCTGAAAAACAAAAGGCAGCAGAAACTGTTAGTGCTGCTAAGAGCCACAAAGAAGAAACAGCTGAAACCACTCCTGAAGCTGTTAAATCTTTCAAAAGAACAAAGAGGCCAAGAACAAAGTCAATAGCCTCAAAGAAGAAAGATATAAAGAAGCCAAGGGTGGATCCAACTGTAGAAGAAGCACAGGAGGAAGCAGTTAAAGAGAAATCTGATCCAAAAGTTGCTGAAGAAGAAGTGGCAACTTCATCAGGTCAACCAAGCAATGTACAATCACAATCAAATGCTCAATGTGATGTGTATATAACTGTGGTTGATACTAATCCAATCAAGACTACACCATTGTCTTCCATGCCTCCTGAGATCATCTTCTGGGACACATTGAAAGATGGAAGAAAGGAGCTGATCAGAATCAAAAGGGCAGATGGAAAGTTTGAAGTTTGTCCTACTTGGGGAAAACTTATCAGAACATGCTCTAGATCTGACTTGGAAGAGATGTTCAAGGTGGGAATGAGGCTATATAGAAACATGCTGACATAGCAAGGTATGTCTATCACCAAGATGGTTCTTGAATACTTGTGCTTAATGTTCAAACCAGAAGCAGTTCAGTATTTGATGGCAAGGAATTTTCAAGTCATTACCAACTGGATGCTCATTGAGAATTGTGGAGTGTATGTCATCTCTCTTGACAATACATTTCATGAATATTATTTGGTGGATGTTGTATACAAGCACAGCATGAAAAAGTTGAATGGAATGCTGCATGCTAAGTTGGTGAGTGACAAAGACTCTAAGATGGCAAGATACCTTGTAAAAAGGATTCTCAATCAAAGTCTGGGATTGGATCCAAATTTATGCGTTGATGACTAGGTTTTGGAAGCATCATCTGAAGAACTTAACTTCTCATCCTGAAAAGTCAAGTTAGGGGGAGATTGTTGGGAACTGAAGATATGCTAAGTATGGTTAGTACTGCCAGAACAACATTACTACTACCAGATCAAGTTAGTACTGCTAGTTCAAGAGTTAGTGCTGCCAGAACAAAGATACTACTGCTAGTTCAAGGTTAGTACTGCTAGTTCAATGTTAGTGCTGCCAGAACAAAGATACTACTGCTAGTTCAAGGTTAGTACTGCTGAGTCATTAATGCTGCAAGAACATGATTAGTACTGCTAGACAAGTTACTACTGCTGGTACATGGTTAATACTGCTGAACAAAGTTAATACTGCTGGTGATTGTTAGTACTGCTCATGAAGAATGAAGGTTAATACTGCTGAGTTCGTTAAGTTTGGTATGCGATACTTTTGGAGACAATGAAGGAATTGATCAAGATATGTTTAACGAAGATTTAGAAGATCAAGTTACTTTTGATAGTTATCCTGTAATTATTTTTGTATAAATAGACTTCAATAGATAGCTATTAGAAACACACGATATACACGAGATACAAGAGAAAATTCTAAATTCGATTGTGTTTTAGAGAGAATTAACCTCAAGGTTTTAGAACCCTATTTCTAGAGAAGTAGAAGTCGTCTTGATTGAGCCTGTTCATCAAGATTGAGGTTTGGTTGTTAATATTATGAGTCGAAACAGTGAATACACAAAGTGGTGAATTTTCTGTTATATTGTTATTGATTGTGAGAATTAAAGTTCTATTCCGCAGATTCTTTAATTCTGATCTCTAAGTATTAATTATCTTGTTAAGATTCGATCCTGACATAAACATTATCAAGCTTGAGTAAATAAACGAGTTAATCAATCTTGAATTCGAGCTCATAAATGAGCATCGAGCTCGGGCTAAAACATTGGAAAAATGTTCGAGCTTGAGCTCGAGCCCAACTTTAAAAAAATTAGTCGAGCTCGAGCCTGATATTATTTTTTCGAGCCAAGCTCGGATAACTTGCTACTCAAACGGGCTAGGCTCGTTTACACCCTTCATCTTGATTTTACTGAAGAGATCGTGAATGTTCGTCTTGGCTTATGTACATATAGTTTCAATCACAATAACTCGAACTCAAACCCATATTCATTATGGCACGTTTTTCTTACAAACTACAATCCACCACCATGGATGTGCATCAAAGAGTGTTACGTCCACCTGGTTTGCTTATTCCCGGCTTTGGACAGAATTTGGATGTATTTCGAGATGTAGTCGGGTTGTGATAAGTATTTTCATAATTGTTATACCATAAAACTTTATAATATATATAGTTTAGGTTTAACTTTAAACTTTATCTAGCTTATTGTGACGGAATGTTGAAATCCCGTGCTTGGGGAATTTGATGGATTTTGAATATTCTTTCATTGAAATAGAATGAACCAAATGAGGGATGAAATTGATCAAAGAAATTCAACATTTCAATTCCATTAGGCATCTCCCATATATAGACGGATTTGAGAAACTTTCAGCTTGCGATGAACTCACATCCAACTTGCAAAAATTGTATCGTAACATTATTAGATTTGAAGTCGCGCACTCACTATAACAAAATTGGGTTTCAAATATAGGACGTCAAAAATATCTAATTGTTCTAATAGACTAATTCATAGGACTTAGGTTTATAGAACCAAACAATTGCATGTGGACCTTGTAAACGAGTTAAAATAACGTCTATGTGTCATAATATACTACTTAATAGGACTTAGGGTTTTTATAAGCCACTAATGGGAAGTATCATATAAACATATCTTTTTATAGGACGTTTGTTTTTAAAATACGTTTTTTTGGATCGATAATTTCATATAAAAAAGTAATACAAATGCTTTATTTCAAAATGTTCTAAAAACTTGTTAAGATATCTAAAAACGCCTTATAACCTTGTTGTAACACTACTATATCAGACACACAATTGTTTGGTCATGTAAAACAGTTTATTATAACACTAAAAATATTTCTAATATTTTACAGGCTTTATTGTAGTGATCAAGTTGAATAAATGGATTTAAGGCATTACACATGGTGTGTGATAATTTTTCAACCATGTATGAGTTAGTTGTAGTTCATTTGTTTGGCCTATGTAATTAAGGAAATGTTAATTAGTAACATATATAATTAATAATGGTTAAATTACAATAATGATCAAGGACTATGCTTCACTGTCAATGTATAAGACTTATCGACCTCTTTAAATTCATTTGGATAGCGATTCGACATCCATAATATTAGAGACACATGATAAAATGCGTAAGCAATAATAGTGATAGAAACATAGATATATGATCTCGTAATTATTCAAACCGATGTTAACACCTCGTATGATATGATATTAGAAGTGAAGTAAAGTTGATTCAATCAATCAGTCGTTGAGTAAAAACTTGAAACACTCACTCGACCAATAGCGGATTTCTTAATAGCCAACTTGTAATCTTCCATGTAATTTGTGTTAGTTTAGGTTTTGGACCCCTCCACCCAATTTGAGATTAGAAAGGTGGAAGCCCCACACAATCTACAACTTTATTAAGAGCATCTCCAACATCTATGTTAAAATAGAAAAAAAAAGATTATAGCAATTTTTTTTGCTCCAACAGCTATGCTATGGTGTATGCTATAGAAAAAAGATGGAAAAGAAGGTAAAAATCTCCAAATTTGGAGAAATTTTCTTGTATGCTAAAACTAGAGAAAAAATGAAAGAGAAATAGTATTTTATTTTTTCCACCAATAAGAGACATTGAATTAAAAGGTTAAGGAGAGAGAAATAATATTTTATTAATGTATTGATTATTTTAATATTTTAATTAATACTAAAATCTCTAAAATAGCATAACTGTTGGAGTTGAAAGTAATTTTTTTAGAGATTTTAACTTTTGATACTCTATTTTAGAAAAAATATAGCATAGTTCTTGGAGATGCTCTAAGTTGTGGATTTTTGTTGGATTTGTTGTTTTTAGACCATGTTTGTATACTATGAGGCATTTTAATATTTAATTTTTAAGTTTTTATTTTGAACTTTGAGTTTTTGCTCAATAGTTTATATTAGATAGCTCTTATTTTAGGGTATTATTTAGTAAATTCTTGAGATATGGGTTTTACAAACTTGGAATTCAAGACGTCTTATTATTGGTGTTAGAATGGATAATCAAACACAATACATGAAGTAGTTGTACCATGTGAAGATTTGTGTAACAATTATTTTTAAAAAAATGATGATAATGTTTGTTACTTTATGTTTGAAATGTAGAACAATTATCAAAATTCATCAACTATTCACTGGTTTTTTTTAAGAAAACATCCAAGTTTTTCTTAGGAACTTGTGGAAGATTTCAAAGTTGCAAAAACTTAACGAGCTCCACTTTGATAAACCATGTATGGAGAACTCTTTTTTTTTCTTTTCTTTTTTGTCTTTTTAAGAGTTTTTAAAATGTTATAATCGTGAATATTGTCGTTTGTGTTTTTCTCTCTCTCTCTCTCTCTCACACACACACACATATATATATATATATATATATACATATATATATAGAGAGAGAGAAAGGTTCAAACGAGGAGCGTAACAATTTACGAGAAACGCGAGGAGCACCTCCCATGTACAAAATCACATGTGATTCACAACAAAATCATATGTGATTAAAAAATGCAAAGCGCGCGGTTTGTCCCGCGGTTTGTGTTGTGAATCACATGTGATTTTGTACATGGGCGGTGCTCCTCACGTTTTTCTTAAATTGTTACGCTCCTCGTTTGAACCCGTCTCTTTATATATATATATGATACAAATCAAATACAAACCATGTATTTGTTGCACCCCTTACAAACTAATGTGCATATATTCATTATTCCATATGAATGTATGTCCATTATATATAAATTCTTGCACGTATGCATATGCATATGTTTATGCACATTGTGCACATATGCACACTGGTTGTGCACATATGCACAACTGCGGTTTGTAAGGTGTGCAACAAATGCAATGTTTGCATTTTACGGAGCATATATATATATATATATATATATATATATATATATATAGAGAGAGAGAGAGAGAGAGAGAGTTGAAAGTTATGGTGAGAAGGATAAGAAGAGACCTCCACCCTTGGATGCACATTAGGATGAGATGCATCAATATGCTTTAGATCAATCTCCGTATCAAGCACGATTCATGGGTAAGTGTTAGGGTCATATTTGGTTGAATAGAAGTTCAAGGGCTAAATTGTATTTCTTTGTTTTGAGCTTTGTTAGTGAACAGGCCGTGGGCTTGTTACCACGGGCCCGACATATATAATGTTTTGTTTAGCCTTAGTTTTAGGCTAGTTGTCTATTTTGCTTTCCTAAACTTATTGTAAACACTCTCTCAATATTGAAAGCTAATTGGATGACCAGTTGAAATCATATCGTTTGTTATTCATCTATTGATTTCTTATTGTTCGTTGCATGGATCTGAGACTCTCAATTGGTATCAGAGCAGACGGACAAATCGATTCAAAGTGTTCTTTTTGAATTCTGGTAAGTTTTCTGAACATATGGCTGTGTTCTTGATTGAAAATCCATATTTTGATTTTGTTGAAATTGATCGTTTTCGTTTATTGGATATTGTTACCATCATTCTTATTAGTGATTCTGCACGTTTTCACAGTCTAATTCGATCATCTGAGTGATTTTTAAGCAAATTAAAGTTCAAAGTTCTTGGTTTTGTTCTTGCAAAAATCGATTTTTTACCATCAAAACTTGTTGTTTTTGCTTCAAAATCGATTTGGGTATTGTTATTTTTGTGTTTGGTCGAGTTCCTAACCTTTCAGGAACGTTTTTGAGCAGCCCTAATCGATTTCCAATCGACTTGGAAACCACAGCCGCGCTTTCCGGATAACAGTCGTAGTTTCCGGACAATCAGTCAATCTTTCCGGATACCACACACATCTTTTCGGGTAAGTACTTCTTTCTAATCTTTCCGGGTACAATTGTTCCGGAAACCCAAAGTTTCTGGTAAAATATTTTATCCGGACAACTCAAAGTTTCCGGTAACCTATTTTATCCGGACAACTAAAAGTTTCCGGTCAAATTGATTCTTTTCGGAAACCATCATCCGGAAAACATATCATCCGGAAACCCATTTCATCCGGTAAGTTCTGTGTTTGAGTTTTTCATTCGGAAACTAATTTCATCCGGTAACCCATTGCATCCGGAAACCTTAGTTTTCCGTACACTCTTATTTTATCCGGATACTTTTGCTAAGTGATCACATTCACACTCAATCTGATCCGGACACTTCCAGATCAGACATCACATCCGGATTCCTATCCGATTAGTTCAGTTTTGTTGAATTCTTACCTGTTTCTAGTATAAATCTTTCATAGAACCTGCGTTAGGATACCACTCGTAGTGCCTTGCGTTAGGTTATCACTTTGAATCGAACCAATCGTCTGACGATCACTCCAGTGCAACTAAAGATGTCTTCACGCGACGCTCTTGCCATCGGCAACGATTCCAAACCACCTTGCCTCTACCAAGGTGAGTACAGCCAGTGGCGGGACAGATTCATAATCTTCATCGAATCAAAGGACAACTTCGAGTATATCTGGCGAGCTCTAAGAGATGGGCCAATTCCTAAACCGACGAAGACCATACCAGCAACTGCAAACGCTGAAGCTCGTGTCGAGAAAAATACGGTCTCCGAGATGACTGAAGACGAAAGAGGCATGATTGAGGGAGAAAAGCATGCTAAAAGGTACCTTGTTCAAGTTCTGCCAAACACGATCTATACTGCCATCGACAGCTACAAAAAGACAGCTAAGGGCATGTGGGATCAGGTGGAGAAGATGATGCGCGGGAGCGAAGTCGGGAATCAATTAAAGATCAACAGCTCCATAACCAAGTTCGATGGGTTTAAGCAGCGCACCGGCGAATCCCTCTCTCAAACCTATGAACACTTCTGTCTCCTTCTCAATGAGCTCAATAAGAATCAGATCACTCGTTCTAACATGGAGAACGCACTAAAGTTCCTCAAGAACCTTATGCCTGAGTGGAAAGTGTTTGCATCACATGTCAAGCATAACCACTTAATGGAGAAAGTCGGCATCCATGAGCTGTATGAGATGCTTCTTCAAGACGAAGATGAGGTAATGGAAATTCTGAACGAGAAGAAAGCTGCATCCAAGCCAGCTGCTGATTCTCTAGCTCTCATGCCTTCCAAACGAGGCAAATCTTCTGGGCGTCACTCAAAACGTACTCAAAAGCAAAGCGAATCTGAGTCAGAACCTGAGGAAAAAGAAGAAAGTGATTCTGATTCTGAAATAGCTTCCATCAAGAAAGCAATGGCCCTGCTCTCCAAATCCTTCCAACAGAAGTTCTACAAGCAACCGACGTCTAACAATCAGCGCTACTCCACCTCCTCCAACAAGCGCCATGATTATAAGGACATATATGAAGGAAAGAAGAAAGCTGATGAGCCCGACCAGTCTGACAAGAAAGAGAAGACAGAGAAAGATGACCGCAAGAAGAAAGACGAACCCGTGACTTGTTATAACTGCGTGAATCTTGGTCATTTTGCGAAAGATTGTCGGAGGCCCGTTGTAAAGAATTCCCACTATTACAAGGCGAAGGTTGCATTGATAGAACAGAAGGAAGCCGGAGAAGCTTTACTTGTTGAAGACGACTACTGGTTGGGTCGTTCTGATGATGAAAACGAGTCAGATGGTGTTGATGCTTTCATGGGATACCACTCTCCTGCCGATGAAGAAAAGGCAAAGACAAGTCAGGTATGTGAATCTAACCAACAAGATTTCTTTAATCAAATGCAATCACTTGCTGAACGGGTAGATTCCTTCAAGGCCACTACTAATGAACAACTGCTTGAGATCAGATCACTATCTGAAGAGCTAGATGTTCAAAAGCGAATAACTGAGGAATACAAGTCCGAAAATGCTATTTTAAAAGAAAAATGCAAAAATCTTTCACTAGAACCTAAGGACTTAAGGGCCAAATTATCTGAACTACAATCACAGCTTGATTAGTGTATGAATGAGAAAGCAGAAATTATTTACCAGTGTTCTGCTCTTCAAATTCAGCACAAGGAGTTTGTTAACAAAATCACAGATCTTGAAACAAAACTCCACAAAAGAGGTCAAACTGACCAGACCATCCATATGAATAAACCCAGAGAGTTCACGTATTTTAACAAAGAATGGAGAATCGGATACGATAACCCACATTATTTGAAAAAGGGTATATTCAAAACACCGACACTGTATGATTTTGGATGTCTTGGAATAGATAAAAGATACCCGGAATATGCGATAAAATGGACTGGTCCTCTTGAACCTGAAAAGGAAGAGGAAACTGAGGAATACAAGCGCACAAACACGTCTAAAATGCAACTTCCGTTTTGTTATGAACCTTTGAATTATTCTTATCAGAAGAACAAAAAGTACCTCTCGAATGACTACTTCGATTGATATAAAGTTGTAACGCACAAGGATTCCTCCAAGAAGGATGAGGTCCAAGCAACCGAAACCAAGACTGAGACGGATGAGTTCAAGCTCTATGTTCCCCCTCTCATCTTGGAAGCAAAGATAGTTGAATTGGAGGAGTCACTCGAGAAAGAAAGGTCCAACTTTCAAAAGGAAAAGCAAGTGCTAATCAAGGAACTTGAGAATCTAAAATCGATCAAAACCGAAACTGTGTCTGATGAAGGACAGGAAATCCTTCGGTGTGAAATCAATATGCTCACATCAAAACTGGCTGCCTTGGCAACAGATGCGATGAAGGTGTATACGAGAAATGGTCAACTCTAAGAGCAGATTGACCAACTCCAATTTGAAAAGCAGATTTCACCCAAACTTTCCTCAAGCTCATCTGATACGTCTTCGTGTAAAGCTTTCATAAGCAAAATCTTTTCAACACAAGACGGTCTAGAATCTCAAGATAAGAGTGTTTCAAGGAATTTAAACTCTGATTTTTTCCTAGCTTCCACACCAAATTCCCCGAAACACCCGAGCACAAAGTGTTCCTCGCCTTCCTCGACCGATCCAAGTCCTGTAATTCCGGATGTCGATTTTTCTGAATACATGAACTCCGAAGGCAATTCTGATGAAGAGTTTGAGTCGTTCCCCTTCGATTTTTTGTCACCAGTAGTCAATCGACCGGTCAATTTTCTAAAGGGTGATTGTTCTAAAATAAAAACCCCAGCTGTGATTAAGATTTCTAAATCTAAACCTGTTTCTCAAAAACAATCACAGCTGAGGCAAAAGACCGAGCGATTGCCTACCAAAAATACTGCTTCCTCAAAAGTCACTGACCGTGCTGTCCCTGTTGTTTCAGATAAAAATGGTCGCGCTAAATAAGAAAAACCAAAGTGGCTAGCTAAGGAACCTGTCGAGGATGCTGCATCAAAGTCATTTAATACAGTTTTTTATCCTAGAATGAACAAAAACGATTGTGCTTGGAATCATAGGAATGATTTTGTTAAACGTGATGTTCTTTTCCAATTAAACTTTATTCCATTCAGCAGTTGATTCAATTATCGCATGATTGTTTGTGTTGTTCTAGTTGTGGTTGGAATGACTTTGATGATATTAATAATAATGATTGGTTTGGGTCATATCATATATATAATCATACACCCAAAAGCAAACCACAGCAGGAGAGAAAACCCATTCCAAAACGGGTTTCTCCTACTGAGGTTAAACCGGCACCCAAAAGGCAACCTGCTACAAAACCAGTTCCTCCAAAAGGTGTAAAACCTACACCTAAGAGGCAACCTGCGTCAAAGCAAGTTCCTCCGAAGGGTGTCAAACCTAACCCTCCAGGACCCATGCAAATATGGGTACCTAAAGTCCACTAAACTTGTTTTTACAAGACGGTCATGTGTGGTACTTAGACTCTAGATGCTCCAAGCACATGACCGGAAGGAGGGAGCTTCTCACGAACTACAAAGAACAATATGGCAGAGACGTGAGATTTGGGAACAATGACAAGGCACCGATTTTGGGCTACGGCGACATTGTCCAAGACAAGATCACTATCAAGAAGGTATCACACATCGCGGGATTGGGACACAATCTGTTCAGTATCGCCCAATTCTGCGACAAAGATCTTGAGGTCCGATTCAAAGCCAAAAGGTGTAGAATACTCAATGACGACGGAGAGGAGCTACTAGTTTGAAAGCGCAAGACCAACCTCTACACCATCGACCTCGCAGCCCTGAAGACCGATAACCCTGTCTGCCTCATGTCAAAGGCTAATTCCGAACAAGCATGGATTTGGCATCGACGTCTTTAGCACCTGAACTTCAAAAGTATCAACAAACTGGTGTTGGGCGGACACGTGAAAGGCATGCCCGATCTACAATTTATGAAGGATCGACTCTGTGGGGCATGTAAGATGGGAAAGATGAAGCGAGCAACGCACAAGCCGAAGGCCGCTCCGAGCACGTCCCGGTCCCTAGAACTTATCCATATGGATTTGTGTAGACCGATGCGTGTTCAAAGCATCAACAAGCGCACATATGTCCTGGTGATGGTG
The DNA here is from genome assembly GCA_033807775.1 of Saussurea involucrata. Classification (NCBI taxonomy): domain Eukaryota; kingdom Viridiplantae; phylum Streptophyta; class Magnoliopsida; order Asterales; family Asteraceae; genus Saussurea; species Saussurea involucrata. Next base: position 174,983,769 of record CM066320.1, on the reverse strand, counting down.
GATGACTTCTCGCGCTACACTTGGGTCAAGTTCCTTCGTACGAAAAAACGAAACTCTGGAACTGATCATCAATCACTTGAAGACCATCTAACTGAGCCTTCAAAGTCAAGTTCAGACTATCAGGACCGACAACGGGACAAAATTCAAGAATCAAACGGTGAACGACTACCTAACTTCTGTCGGTATCTCGCAAACCTTCTCGGCGGCGCGCACTTCTCAGCAAAATGGAGTGGTGGAAAGACGCAACCGTACCCTCGTCGAAGCGGCTCGCACCATGCTTTCTCAATCGAAACTACCGCTATTTCTCTGGGCCAAAGCGGTGTCTACTGCTTGTTATACGTAAAACTGCTCCATCATCAACAAGTGGTTCAACAAGACGCCGTATGAGATCATGAACAAACACGTTTCGAACATCAAGTATTTCCATGCGTTCGGATGCACGTGCTACGTCCTGAATGACAAAGACGATCTCGGCAAATTAAGCCCCAAGGCGGACGAAGGAGTTTTCATCGGATACTCCATGCAGGCTAAGGCGTATCGCGTTTACAACAAACGGACTAAAACCGTTACCGAAACTCCGAAAGTGTAAACGTGACATTCGACGAAGCCGCAGATTTGGCTTCTGAACACATCAGTTCAGAACCCGGTTTAACTGGTGTGCTAGCTTCCGAACTTCCACATTCGGGATCTGCACAAGCGACAGTAAATCCGAATCATGCATATTCATCGAATGCTGATATTTCAGATTTAGATTTATTGTTTAAATATTTTTATGATGACATATTTAACACTTCTACCCCTCATGTCTCAGCACAACCACGACTTGAAGCTGCTCATATTGAGGATTCGGCGAATCTATCTGGTCCGCCGCCTTCGACAAGCACGCCTTCCATCACTGTGGAGACATCTCAACTGTCATCATCAACTTCATATGATACTACTAACCCCCGGAGGAACCAGTGATAAACCCGGAGATCGCTCCTAATGATTCGTCATCTGCTACAATCGATGATTAGCCTCTGCATTCCTCGGAACCAGAAGTTGCTCAACCTTTGACGAATCCTCCCCCGTCTCCTCCGAGAAACCAACCTGCAACTCTTGAAGCTGTTCAAGACCTTCCATCTGGTAACTATGTAGATCCGGATGCCTCACATTCAACTCAGCAACCGCTTCCACACACCACCAAATGGACGAAAGCTCATCCCCTGCACCAAATCATCGGTGATCCCTCCACACCAGTCCAAACACGAGGCGCATCAGCCAATTTCTGCCTCTTCTCCGGCTTCTTAAGCAAGATCGAGCCTACCAACGTCCACGAAGCACTCGAAGATCCGGACTGGATCATAGCCATGCAAGAAGAGCTCAACCAATTCGAGGCTCTCAAGGTATGGCGACTTGTTCCACGTCCAACTCACAAGACGGTGATCGGCACTAAATGGATATTCAAGAACAAGAAAGACGAAGACGCCATCGTCGTACGCAACAAGGCGCGTCTTGTGGCCAAGGGATACCGTCAGCAAGAAGGGATTGACTACGACGAGACCTACGCTCCGGTGGCAAGGATAGAAGCTATACGTATGTTCCTTGCATACGCCGCGCACAAGAATTTTACGGTCTTCCAAATGGATGTGAATACCGCATTCCTCTACGGCGATATCAAGGAAGAAGTATACGTGTCGCAGCCGGAAGGATTCGTGGACGATTCGAAGCCTGATCATGTCTACGTTCTAGACAAGGCGCTTTACGGTCTAAAGCAAGCTCCACGAGCCTGGTATAATACTCTATCCGAGTTCTTGTTAAAATCAGAATTCACACGAGGTAAGATCGATTCCACTCTATTTATCAAGAACGAAAAAGGTCATACTATCTTAGTTTAAGTGTATGTCGATGACATAATTTTCGGTTCTACTAATCCTCAGTATGCAAAGAACTTTGCCAAACTTATGGGACAATTTTTTAAAATGAGTATGCTTTGTGAGATGAATTTCTTCCTTGGTCTTCAAGTTAAACAACTGTCGACCGGGATATTCATAAACCAAGCTAAGTACATCCGGGATATTCTTAGGAAATTCCAGATGGAACAGTCCTCACCAATGAAAACTCCCATGGCACCCGGTACAAAGCTTCATGCCGATCCTAACGGAAAGGATGTGAACACTAAACTGTATCGGGAAATGATCAGCTCTTTGATGTATCTAACCGCAAGTAGACCGGATATCATGTTTTCAACTTTTCTATGCGCCCAATTTCAATTAAAACCAAAAGAGTCTCAATTAATATCCGTCAAACGAATTTTTCGTTATTTACGCGGTACTACTGATCTTGGCTTGTGGTACCCGAAAGAGATAGGTTTTGAACTATCCGCTTATTCTGATGTGGACCACGCGGGCAGCATGATAGACCGGCAGAGCACATCGGGGCATGTGCAGTTCTTGGGAGATAGCCTGGTGAGTTGGGCATCCAAGAAGCAGCAGTGCGTCTCTACGTCGACTGCCAAGGCGGAATACGTGGCCGCCGCGAGCTGCTAGTCACAAGTCATATGGATGCGCACGTAACTCAAAGACTACGGCTTCACTTACATAAAGGTGCCCATCTACTGTGACTCGAAGAGCGCAATTGCCATATCCAGCAATCCGGTCCAGCATACGAAGACAAAGCACATAGACGTTCGGTACCATTTCATCAAGGATCACGTAGAAAGAGGTACAGTCGAACTCTACTTTGTAAATATTGAGCATCAGTTAGCAGACCTGTTTAGAAAACCCTTGGACGAAAAACGTTTTAATCATCTAGTGTCCAAGTTAGGTATGCTAAATCTTAAGACTTGATCTGTTTGTGTGCCCGATACACGTTCCATACATCTATGAGAAACTGTCTTCTTATCATCCGTTGTTCACACTCCTGATGATTAAGCATACACTTTCTCGCACTTGTATTCTACTTGTATCAGTTACACAGTTAGATTGAGTCTCTGTATTTATTAGGTAGATTTCGTTTGTTTCCTTTATTTCCACGAGTGTTTCTTTTCTTTCATACTGTCGTCTAAATTATTTGCTTATATCTGTGCTTTCACGAGTGTTCATGTGTTCAGGAGGAGCATGAACCGGTATCAGGTAAGTTTACTCTACTGTTGAAGGGGAGCGTCACACACAATTTTTTTTAACTGCTGAAAAGTTTTTTTTTCTGTGTGTGGATTCTCCCGAGTACATTTCACACTACGTGCACATTCTGAATGGGAGTATCTAACTGGATGTTCATCATTGGAGGGGGAGCGACACAACATTTTTTCGTTAAACTGTGTAACGTTTTTTCGGGTGTCGGTCTCCCTGTTGCACACGTTTGCACTCTTCGAGGGGGAGCAAAGACATCCCCATGCTCAGGTTGAGGGGGAGCGAGAGAAGACTATTTCAAAATCCAAATATGTAACAACCCGGTTTCCCAAACATGCTTCAAATAACATACATTGCATAACTTCATTACATTCATAATAAAAGATACAAAATAAACCACAAACGGTCCCTTCGGTCTCGAAACTACAAAATACATTAAGCTTCCTAAGCAGCGCCCATCAAATGCTCCTTACACTTAATCCTTTCCTTTGTCGATCCTTAATCTGGAAAACATATTTTTGAAAACAAAATGAGGGTTAGACCAAACGGGTCTAGTGAGTTAATCCCGGTCCTTTCCAAAATCATTATAAACCTTTTATGTAAATCCTTTGTATTAAAATAGTTTAGATAAACCTTTGATAATTCTTTCGTAAAATATAAACATACCACACGTATTTAAATACCAATCCAGACTCGTGCATCGTGTACATCTCATCCACCTTATTCCTCCACAAATGGCCATATTAGTTGGTAGCAAGCCAACTAATAAATCAACGCCGTACAACAACTACGACACATCACCGGTCCGCACACCGGAACCCGGCAATACACCGGTCCGCTCACCGGAACCCGGCAACACACCTGTCCGCTCACCGGAACCCGGCAACAAGTGCACTCGTGTAGTGCAAAGCTTATATAAATACAATATATACCTCATTACATCATATTGTCATTTATATACACATAAACATATTCCTACCACATAATCATCTCATATATATATACACATACTCACATACATATATAAACACATATATGTATTCCAGTTGAAAACGTTTAAAGCAAAACTCACCTGAATGCTTACAATATGCTTCCAAACCTTTCTCCGAGCTATCCGTTCCTTTATCCAAATACCTCAGAATCTGAAACCATTTACATACAAATATCTCCTTACCAACTTATGTATAAGACTTACTAGCAGGTTATGGACTCTAGATACATCTACATAACTTTTATCCTCAAAATTACCCAAACAGCCAAGTTATCCGGACAACCCAAACAACCCGGACAACACCACTTTTCCGGACAACAAGACTTTTCCGGACAACCTCAGTAATCCGGACAGCACGACTAATCCGGACAACACGAGGAATCCGGATGCCATCCGGACTCTAAATCACCCGGAAACTCTCAAACAAATCATCCGGACACTATCAATAAACTACCCGGACACCACCCAAGAAACTACCCGGATACCTTCATATTATCCGGACACCTCTGACTGTTTATCTCATTTTTACCCAGAAATCGACTGAATCAACCTCAGATGTGTATTTAACTATTCTAATCCGATAGAAACCTTTTAATACCAATTACAAACATAAAATATAAAGAGACATACCTCAGATTCACTTCCAAGCATACCAATTGAAGCCCTAACCCTTTCTTTTCTTTCTTCTTCTTTTTCTCTCCAAACACACACACTTGCACACACTGATTTTTCTGTTTTTATGAAATATCTTATTTCATCCAGGGATAATATCTAATTAAATTACCACTTTGGTCCCTAAACTATTCAATAATGACCAAAATACCTTTTTAACTTATTAATCAATCCAAACACCCCTAAACTTATAAATTTAACCCCATCTTACCCTAAAATCTAACTTTAAAGTTAACTTAATTTAACGGAAAAATATTTTTAACTAACGAACTTACCCGGGGTATTACATTATCTCCCCCTTAAAAGAATTCCGTCCCGGAATTCGGTTAGGCAAAAAGGTACGGTTACTTTACTCTTACTACTATATTGAACTCAATCAAAACCATATATTCCGCTATCTTAAAAATAAGATCATCCCTTCATTTTCTTTCTCACTTAGAGTCAAAACTAATAACTCTTTGACGAACAAGCATGCTATTCTCAATACCACTCAAACATCAATAATTTCAATTCATATGAAAATACCACATCTTTAATATAACGGTAACCACCAATTCATTTACGCTAACCACTTAATTTGAACTTTACACACATCGTCCGCAATTTACTCAATTAATCTATCCCACAAAGTCGATCCAAATTTTAGAATAACCATAATCAATTTTTTTTTTTTTGCCGAATCACCCATTAATCAAATCCCCCTAATGCTCAAAATAACTTGATAGATCACTTATATCATAAAAAGAAATAACTTATACTCACATGAAACTAATCGAAATAACACCATATTTATACTTACTCATAACATTTACCACGCTAATACTACTTTTAACTCCGTCAATCATTTGCGATAAACGTCGTGTTCTACACCTTTACAATACTAACTCGAAAACATAAACATACACTTTCCATAAAAATTATACTCAATAAAATCATTTTATATTATGGATAAGTTCCTTAATTTTAACAAACCCGTATTCCTCATTCTACCATTCCCAATTCTCATGCTAGCATAGCATAACCACAATAATCATACATTAATACTTAATTACACTTGACATTAAATCATTTATCAAAATGATATTCACAATGCAAGACCCAGTCTAATCCAACGGTCCCATTAAAAGTTACAATAACAATCCAACACTCTGAAATAACGACACTCTCCTCTCCCATAAATCACAGAATCAACTTGCAGTATCACCTTAACCCGCGGTTATACTTTTCTTCATAGACTATACCCAACTCTATCGTCGCTTCTCTAACCCAAAATACGTCTAAGACAGACAACACTTTCTTGCATGAATTACACCGATCACAAACCATAGATAACAATTGATTCCCACACTTGCCACAACCTCACTCTCGCACTACTACCATATCCTATACAATGGTCTTTCATCCTGAGCATTACATTCGACTACTTTCCTCCACTCTCTTCTCAATATAAAACATGTTTCCCCAAGGACAGCTCACTAGGAGGTGCTCACCCATGAGCTAGCTTTCTTTCACTTCCAAACCAACCGCACACACCCAATTTCAATGATTACCATACTTAACCAATAATTTCACCACACCTCATACCAGGAACTTAACTGAGTTAATTCGAAATCACACTTAATACTCGATACAACCACACACTTTTCATTTCTTAAACCGTAATACTCCACTCCTTAGCTAACCACCACTTAGACATCCATGCCTCTCCACATATATTTTTGTCACATCTGAACAACTTATAAACAAAATCCCGAGCAGATGTTTCCACTTATACTCACCACATATCCTCACAAATCTACCACTTAATCTCACGAAATTCATTACTACTACACCTCGCACATTCACTAATTATAAACCGCCACCATCTTATCCACATTACCCCACACATTTAAACAATACCTTTCTTGATAGCGTCAACAATCACATTAAGTATAATCTACACAACATACTAAACTGTCGCCTTCATGACTAGGTCAAGACTTTACGCACTATCGTTACCTTCCACACACAATTCATCACGTTCTACATATTGCTATTATTCTTTACACTCAAGCCATCACACTCTACACACTAACAAATTAGAACAACAATAATTAAACACACCCTTCTATATCTCTAACACAATTATCAAATATTTTTCTAACACAAATAATAAAATTGAAAACACAAAAGAATCGGTTTGCACCGAAGTCAGATAACACTTTAGCACGTATAAAGTTTATAGAAATATACCTGTCTTCATCTCTATCCATACGTCGAGTTCGACTTGCCACTCTGTTGATTTCAACAAGGTTAATATACACGTAAGCACATACCCAATATAACAAGATATTCCGGTTCAACATGTACTTGTAAGTTCCCGCTTACACTGGCCAGGTGTAATTTGAACATACCTTACATGATGTTCCTTCTACCTTTTTATACTTAACATCCCAAGGTTCTAAAATAATAAGGACATCCTACTTCACATGCAGTTTAAGTCTAGGTATAAATCCAAATACCTAAATCTCTTAAACTAGGGCTCTGATACCATTTGTAACAACCCGGTTTCCCAAACATGCTTCAAATAACATACATTGCATAACTTCATTACATTCATAATAAAAGATACAAAATAAACCACAAACGGTCCCTTCGGTCTCGAAACTACAAAATACATTAAGCTTCCTAAGCAGCGCCCATCAAATGCTCCTTACACTTAATCCTTTCCTTTGTCGATCCTTAACCTGGAAAACATATTTTTGAAAACAAAATGAGGGTTAGACCAAACGGGTCTAGTGAGTTAATCCCGGTCCTTTCCAAAATCATTATAAACCTTTTATGTAAATCCTTTGTATTAAAATAGTTTAGATAAACCTTTGATAATTCTTTCGTAAAATATAAACATACCACACGTATTTAAATACCAATCCAGACTCGTGCATCGTGTACATCTCATCCACCTTATTCCTCCACAAATGGCCATATTAGTTGGTAGCAAGCCAACTAATAAATCAACGCCGTACAACAACTACGACACATCACCGGTCCGCACACCGGAACCCGGCAATACACCGGTCCGCTCACCGGAACCCGGCAACACACCTGTCCGCTCACCGGAACCCGGCAACAAGTGCACTCGTGTAGTGCAAAGCTTATATAAATACAATATATACCTCATTACATCATATTGTCATTTATATACACATAAACATATTCCTACCACATAATCATCTCATATATATATACACATACTCACATACATATATAAACACATATATGTATTCCAGTTGAAAACGTTTAAAGCAAAACTCACCTGAATGCATACAATATGCTTCCAAACCTTTCTCCGAGCTATCCGTTCCTTTATCCAAATACCTCAGAATCTGAAACCATTTACATACAAATATCTCCTTACCAACTTATGTATAAGACTTACTAGCAGGTTATGGACTCTAGATACATCTACATAACTTTTATCCTCAAAATTACCCAAACAGCCAAGTTATCCGGACAATCCAAACAACACGGACAACACCACTTTTCCGGACAACAAAACTTTTCCGGACAACCTCAGTAATCCGGACAGCACGACTAATCCGGACAACACGAGGAATCCGGATGCCATCCGGACTCTAAATCACCCGGAAACTCTCAAACAAATCATCCGGACACTATCAATAAACTACCCGGACACCACCCAAGAAACTACCCGGATACCTTCATATTATCCGGACACCTCTGACTGTTTATCTCATTTTTACCCAGAAATCGACTGAATCAACCTCAGATGTGTATTTAACTATTCTAATCCGATAGAAACCTTTTAATACCAATTACAAACATAAAATATAAAGAGACATACCTCAGATTCACTTCCAAGCATACCAATTGAAGCCCTAACCCTTTCTTTTCTTTCTTCTTCTTTTTCTCTCCAAACACACACACTTGCACACACTGATTTTTCTGTTTTTATGAAATATCTTATTTCATCCAGGGATAATATCTAATTAAATTACCACTTTGGTCCCTAAACTATTCAATAATGACCAAAATACCTTTTTAACTTATTAATCAATCCAAACACCCCTAAACTTATAAATTTAACCCCATCTTACCCTAAAATCTAACTTTAAAGTTAACTTAATTTAACGGAAAAATATTTTTAACTAACGAACTTACCCGGGGTATTACAAAATAGTCCAATCTTATTGAGCATTTGAAGGAACAGGGTATTTTTTATCAGAAATAACAAAGAGTCCGGACTGGTTTCCGGAAACCCTTCTATCCGGATGGGTTTCCGGGTAAACCCACCCGGATCATGGGGTCAATATATAAGGGACCCAGACACTACTTGGTTTCTATTATTCGGATAATTTAAACCCACACAAAACCCCTCGTTCTCTCTTCCACACGGACTCTCTCGCAATCATCGCTTCTCACTCGTGTATTGCTCATTAATCAGGTATGCTTTTCGTTTATTCATCGCGACATCGTTTACACACGTCTCGTGCTCTACATCACAACAATCGACCACAGATTTGGTCGATTGACAGTATCCGAAAACCCTTTTTGAGTCTCTACGACTTCGGATCCACTCGGTGTAGTACAGGTCGCCATAGATGAGTTTGTGTGTACATATGCTTCAATCGACACTCCTTGAATGGTTTAACACATGTTTGGGACTGTGACTTGTTCGATTGATCCTTTTGGTTGTCGTCCGGACACATTCTAAATGTCTGGTAACTAATATGCGTATGATGATTTGTCCGGAAACCATCAACATCCGGAAAACCTAGTTGTCCGAAAACCTAAGGGTTTCCGGTAAGTTCAACTTTCCGGATAGTTGAGGTATCTGGTACCCTAGTTGTCCGGTAACTCATATCTCATCCGGAAACTCATCCATTGTCCGGAAACATTTATCACCCGGAAACCTTTGGTATCCGGATACTTTTGTCCGGATACTATAGTTTGTCCGGAAACCCTTGTTTTCAAATGAGTTTGTCCGGAAACCTTGTTTTTCCAATGAGTTTGTCCGGAAACCCCTGTGTTCATCAGTTCAGTACCTAGTTATCTCACTGCCAGTCCTCAATCTGTCTCAGATTGATCCCATTACTGCAAAGGTACGCGCCTACACTTGTTCATCCGCCTTGATTACTAACTTTGGTTTCTCTTCAGATATTCTATGGCGGATCAAGAACAACAACAGCACCCCGAAGAACAAATTCCTCCTCAAGAGGAATTTATCGACGAGGAAGCCGATAATGCTTTGGTCAATCCTGACCATGGCATTGTGATAGAAGCCAACAACCATCATTTGGACGCAGCTGAGTTCCGACCACAACCACAACACCGTGTGGTCGTGGACATCCTACTTGGTCACCCTCTCTGTGAGGCCCTCACTGCAACAGCCGACGTCCCTACACTATATGTTTACCAAGTATGGCTCACTGCCCAAGTCGTCACGGCTGCCAATTCTCAGACCATCACCGCACAGATCGACAACCATCCCTTCACGCTCACACCAGACACGTTCCGTCGCTTGCTATCATTACCAGAAGCCAACGCCGGCGAACACCATGGCTACGACCCCACAATCAATGAGACAACATTGTGTGCTCAAGTACGCGCTATAGGCTACAACCGCGCCCTCGATCGACCTTCGGCATTCAACCGCAAATATCTGGCGCCCATCTGGTACACGCTGTTCACCATACTGAACAGGTGTCTCTCATCCAGCTGGAAGGGAATAGACCAGTGCACAGGTGACTTCCTGCGTCTATTCCATGTTGTATGCTACAACAGACACGTCGACTTCGCGATGATTATATGGCGCGAACTGGTTACAGCTATTCGGAAAATCGGCGGATCGAAGCAAAAGAAGTTCCTACCATATCCTCGATTCCTCTCATTGGCTGTGCGCCAACACATGGACGCGAATCCAGCAATACCGCGACACATTAACCATCCGGTATGTCCTCCTTTCCATTTGCAATATATGGTGATTCGAAACCCGTCCAACGCCATAGCCATGCCTTTACCTGAAGCCCTACTGGCACACGCAGACCCCAATGCACCGAGTGTGGTAGAATATAGGAGAGAGTTAGCTGCTCCCATGGTACAGCCAGCGCTGGAGGGACCTCCCCAGGGAGATAGACCCGAGAGACGTGAGGGTCCTAGGACAAGAGGAGGAAGGGCCCGGGCAGCAGGGGCTCCCGGGCGGGGTGTGTTGAGATTACACGGGAGGGGAACAGAAGCGGGCGGTGCATTGGATACGCGTCCCAGTACTACCCAATCCCAGCAAGCCGGTACAAGCCATCAAACCATTCCCACCACCCGGACCGCGACCGAAGCAGGACCGTCGACTAGACTACACGAGGTCCAGGTCGTCACTGACACCGAACGCCCCATGCTTCACCGTGACACCAACACATACATCTCTGACCCTCCTTCGCCCACCAGGCAAGTAGAAGATGTGGAATTTGACTCCACTGAATCCGATACGGATCGTACCATACGGGCAACACTAATCCCTACCTGTATCGGACCAAACCCAGACTTTACCGAAGGCATCCCTTCCGACTCACCGATACCACCTCTGATCCCTACTACCCAGGCTGATACGGGAGATACAAGGAGACCTGAGGGAGAATTAGTTGAACAATTAGAACATGTGAGACGGAGGGAATGACGGTTGAAAGCGAACCAAGAAAGATTAAGCCGTAAAGATAAAGAGGCTTCTGAGCGAATCCTGCCAAGTGTCGCCCGGGTAGCCACATCTGCTATCCCGTCTCATCCGTTGGGACGGGGTATTGAAGAAGCCGTCGTGGACCCAACGGCGCAATTGCACAACCTCCCAAGCCACTCATCCGTCTCTCAAAAGACGGATGTTTCACTTTTGCATGGGGATATAGCACAACTTCTACCGGTCTCTCACTCGGAAGGTACTGGTATTGAAATAAGAGACCAGTAGCCCCCGGTCTCGACTTCTTTGGATGCACTCTTGAGTCTAGAGCCATTTGCTAATATTACTTCTTCGGCTAGGACACAAGATGTGGAAACGAACATCGGTGCTCTTGGTGACCCGATCGGAACCTCCGTAGTGTCTCCGCATTTAAGCGAAACGCGAGGATCGGAGGGAAATCCTACCACGGCTACCCCTGTGCCAACCGTGAACGTAGGTGGCTCTGCCTCTAAGGTAGATGCTTCAACGGGTGATCTAAAAGACCCCAGTGTTATTTTAACAGACTTTGTGTCACAGGGATATCTGGACAGCGCCCTAAAGGCTGTCCGCGAGGCCATGGAACAGCGACTCGCCAACGAGCTCGACAAACTGAAGAGTCTGATCAAAGGTAAGGAGAAAGTCGTCGAAGCTGAAACCGCACCAACACCTCTACCGACTCCCGTTCAGCCTATCTATTCGGTGGATACCTTGAAGACGATGCTCCTAGCCTAGCTGCTCCAACACACCGACACAGATGCCTCAACCGAAGCAGACCTGATCTCCGTTCTACGATCACATATCACTGCTCCTTCGTCGTCCATTACTACCAGATTGGACCAGCTTGACACGACTCTTAAGGACGTTAATCGAGCGCTCACAACGCTGTCCGAGAGAGTCGCCACACTCGAAACTACTTGCAAGAGTCAAGCCGACGGACTCAAGCAAAGGCACGATGAACAGGATGATCCTGATCACCGTGAGGGGGAGAACAAGAGACTACGCTTGTCCGAGTCCGATCCAATCATCCCTGAAACTACTGTGGTTCAGCCGGAACCCTTAACTGCGGCAACTGCAACCGGAACCGAACCCGAAGCCGAGTTGAGTTTAGCTGAGATGGAAATTGATATGGACATCTCCGATGACGAAGACCCGACGGTTGAAAAGCCTGAGGGAACAACACAGAAATTGGTCACCTTTGATACATCAGATAGGCCTGCTCTAAATATGATAGATCCAGACACCGAGATCGACCCGGAGACCGAAAATGCATGGTACGAAAAAGCCACGAGTGCTGTAAATCTCCAGGTAAACCTGATCTTCCCTACTGATGAAGACGATAATGTTGACTACGACCAATTTCTGCTGCAGAATCTTTATGGTACACCCGTTTACTTTGCTCAAGCCACCGAGACTTCTACAAGACTCGATACTTCAGCCGCTACAAATCCGACATCTCCTCAACTACCGACAGCTTCTGATCTTCCTCCTTCCCAACAACAAGAAATCCGATGGGAAAAGATCACGATACTCATTCCTCACCTGGAGGAATCACTGAAAAAGTTGTTCGTTCACAGGTTACGCAATATCGAGCCTTCCTTTTGCCTTGGTATTTACAGCTCCGACCCGGAATACCAAAGTCGGTACATAAACGCAATGAAGCGGTGTCTGCCAGTTAGCCAAGTCCGAACTAAGCGCAAGATCACCGAAGTGCTCAACGTCCAAACAGGTAGAATTCTTAAAGTTATGTTTCCCGTTTTCACCGTCCAACGAGAAGACGGAAATGAATGGCGATTTTCCGAAGCTGACTTCAAGAACCTCCGACCGTTCGACTTCTATGCTATACTGAAAGACCTCCGAACCAGAACCATCCGACCGCTTCAAGTAACCAAAGCGCTCGAAGTTGTTCGTCGATTCCTAGTCCATACCATCATGATGTCCTATCTCATGGACTTCCAAATGGCAATCGAGAACAGAGCGAAGAAGGTAAACCTGCTAAAGCCGAATCTGAAAGCGCCCGAACTGAAGATGTATCCCGAGAACGCATTGCTTCTGTAACTAGAATTTGGGATTGTCTACATCAACGATCAGAACGAAAAGAGATTTCTCCGCTTCAGCCAGGTCGACAGATTCTGCGATGGCACGCACTTCAAAGTTCAAGATGCTCTTCGCAACATCATCACTCACGAGTCCGAAAACAAAAGGTATTCGTATGTTACCAATCCGAATGAAACGACTGCTCGGGAAGCATTAGAAGTGATTGAAGACCGCATCGACTACCGCCTGGCCATCCGAATGTTCGAGGTACACTTTGCGCTCCGGAAGAGATATGTTTATAACTGGCGCCAACTAGAACTTCGATTCAAAGGGGGAGATTGTTAGGGTCATATTTGGTTGAATAGAAGTTCAAGGGCTGAATTGTATTTCTTTGTTTTGAGCTTTGTTAGCGAACGGGCCGTGGACTTGTTACCACGGCCCCAACATATATAATGTTTTGTTTAGCCTTAGTTTTA